>JAJEJH010000826.1:0-81556 GCA_026122585.1 Anacardium occidentale
GTAAAATTGTATAGTTTCAGGCAGTGATTTTATTTTCGTAGGATTCTCGTCGCGGGTACCCGTATTTTTAGTTTATTAATAAAAGCTTCCCGATATTATTCAGCAGCAGGGGTACTCGTGGCGGCGGGTCCTACATACCAGTCGGTAAAGTTCAGTGGGTCTCGAGATCCAGCGGTGGTAGAGGAGTGGATTGAGTCAGTGGAGAGTATCATGGGTCTCTTCACATTATCAGAGAGAGAGAAGGTCCGATTTGCGACATTCCATCTCCGGGGTGATGCCAAGGTTTGGTGGGGCCTAGCTAAGGCTACCATCCCTGAGTAGCAGATGTCATGGGCAGAATTCAGACGGTTATTTGATGACGAGTACTGGGGTTCAGAGTTGATGTATGCAAAGGCCCAAGAGTTCATTGATTTGATTCAGGGTCCAGCTCGGTCAAGGAGTATGCGACCAAGTTCAACGCTTTGGCAAGGTTTGTCCCTAGTTTGGCTGGGACAGAGTTGGGAAGAGTGCAAAAATTCATCCACGGCTTACATCCTGCTATAGCCAAGGATGTCTTGACTGGACCGTATCCTCCCCAACAGCTCAGTGATATTTTAGGGAGAGCCCTCAGATCAGAGGCCGGTCTTCAGAGGATGGGTTCCATGAGCCGAGCAGTCGAGAGAGTAGATGACAGAGATAAGGGCAAAAGGCCAATGTCGGCCAAGAGATCAGCTAGGAGTTTTCAGAGCCAGCGACAGAGGACTGCACCACAGTTTTCCCTGTCACAGTGTACTAGATGTGGCAGACGTCATTCTAGCGAGTGCCTTGCTGGCCATATCGTATGTTATTGATGCCGTCAGCCAGGGCACATGATGACAGATTGCTCAGCCAGAGGTGAAGCTGGTGTTGGGCCCAATAGAGGTGGTGGTGGTCAGTTCAGAGGTAGAGGAGGTCCACCCAGAGGCGGTGCCGAAGCTAAGAGAGGTGGTGTAGAGAGGGGTAGAGCAGAGTATCCCAGACCCGGAGTTAAAGCACCTGGAGGAGGTGCTGGTACTTCAGGAGGGGGCGGCGGCAGAGCCAGAGTGTATGTTGTCCGCCAGGAGCAGGCAGATGCCATACCCAATGTAGTCACTGGTCAGATTCTTTATCTCGGTACTCCTTTGTTTATTTTGGTTGATTGCGGGGCCACACACCGCTTTATTTTCAGGGAAGTGGTAGAGAAATTAGGGGTTGACCCTAGTGGGGCCGATAGGAGTATCCTAGTGAAGATGTCAGATGAGGGTTATGTGGTGAGTGATAGAGTCATTTGGGATCAGATGATAGAGGTGATGGGTAGACCCATGAGTATTGATCTGATTCTGCTGGAGTTAGCAGATTTCGATATAATCTTGGGGATGGACTTCTTGGGGAAATATGATGCTGAGATAGACTGTGGAAGAAAGAAGGTTAGATTCCACATAGACCCTCATTGTTTCATTTTTGGTGAGGGCAGAGTAGAGAGTATGATGATCTCATGCATCCAGGCGAGCAGATTGATGAGGCAGGGTTGTGTAGGGTACTTGGCCAATGTAGTGTGCAGCAGTTCAGTAGGGCCAAGTATCGATGAGGTACCCGTTGTCAGAGAGTTCAGAGACGTCTTCCCAGATAAGTTACCAGGGCTACCTCCAGACAGAGAGTTGGAATTCAGTGTCGAGCTTCTTCTGGGTACGACTTTAATTTCTAAGGCTCCGTACCGGATGGCCCCAACTGAGCTCCAGGAGTTGAAAAAGCAGTTGCAGGAGTTTGTGAAGAAGAAAGACGGGTCAATGCGGATGTGCATCAACTATAGGGAGCTGAATAGGGTGACGGTGAAGAATAAGTATCCCCTGTCGAGAATTGACGACCTCTTTGATCAGTTGATAGGTGCAGTAGTTTTCTCCAAGATTGACCTGAGGTCGGGCTACTATCAGGTCAGAGTAGCAGAGAGAGATGTCCCCAACACTGTCTTTCGGACTCGTTATGGGCATTACGAGTTTGTGGTCATGCCTTTTGGGTTGACCAATGCCCCAGCTATCTTTATGGATTTGATGAACCGGATCTTTCACGATTGCCTGGACCGGTTCGTGGTGGTGTTCATAGATGACATTCTGGTTTATTCCAGAAGTGTAGCAGAGCACGAGGAGCATTTGAGATTCGTGCTTCAGAGGTTGAGAGACCAGCATTTGTTCATCAAGTTCTCCAAGTGTGAATTTTGGCTCGACATAATGGCATTCCTAGGCCACGTGGTGACAGCAGAGGGTATTTCAGTGGACCCCAGTAAAGTGGAAGCGATTTTGAGTTGGCCAAGACCGAAGATAGTTAAAGAAGTCAGAAGCTTCCTTGGGTTAGCCGGATATTATAGGAGGTTCATTGAGGGGTTCTCCAGCCTAGTAAGGCCTCTCACTGCCTTGACTAGGAAAGAGACTCCTTTTGTGTGGTCAGAGGAGTGTGAGGCGCGGTTTCTGGAGCTTAAGCAGAGGTTGACCAGCGCTCCAGTTCTGGCGCTACCCCAGGAGGGGATAGAGTTTGATATCTATACAGATGTATCCCATGAGGGGATCAGGGCTGTTCTGATGCAGAATGGTAGAGTGATTGCCTACGCCTCTAGGCAATTGCAGGATCATGAGTTGAGATACCCTACCCACGACCTAGAGCTAGCAGCAGTCGTTTTCGCCCTGAAGATTTGGAGACATTATCTGTATGGAGTCAGATGCAGCATATATTCAGACCATAAAAGTCTGAAATATTTCTTCACCCAGAAAGAGCTCAACATGAGGCAGAGAAGATGGTTAGAGTTGGTAAAGGATTATGATTGCGACATCCGATACCACCCAAGGAGAGCCAATGTGGTGGCTGATGCCTTGAGTAGGCGAGTGGCTCTATCCAGCCTATCAGTTCAGAGAGAGTTACATCATGAGCTGATCAGAGAGCAGATTGAGATTATGTCTGTGAGTTTCTCCAGGCTGCACATCAGATCCTCCCTGTATGATGAGGTCAGGGAGGAGCAGAGGTCTGATGAGTGGACTCGAAGTATGCTTCAAAAGATGTCCGAGAGAGCAGTGCTTGACTTTGAGTTCAGTGATGGGATCTTGAAGTTCAGAGGCAGAGTATGTATGCCCCAGAGTCTAGAGTTGAGACAGAAGATTTTGTCAGAGGCGCATAGTGCAGTGTATTCAGCGCACCCAGACAGCACGAAAATGTACAGAGACCTCAAGAGAAATTTCTAGTGGTCAGGGATGAAGAAGGACATAGCAGACTTCGTCTCCAGATGCCTAATATGTCAGCAAGTGAAGGCAGAGCACCAGAGACCCTCAGGATTACTTCACCCCTTAAGTATTCCTGAGTGGAAATGGGACGATATCTTCTTGGACTTCATATCGGGTCTTCCCAGAGTCCAGAGGGGATATGATGGTGTATGGGTGGTAGTGGATCGGCTCAGCAAATCAGCACATTTCCTGTCAGTCAAACAGGGAATGTCTACAGAGCAATTAGCCAGACTCTACATCAGAGAGATGGTGAGACTCCACGGCGTTCCCAGGATGATAGTGTCAGACAGGGACTCCAGGTTTCTGTCAGCCTTCTGGAGATCTCTGCAAAGAGTATTAGGAACTAGGCTGCATTTCAGTTCAGCATATCACCCTCAAACGGATGGCCAGACTGAGAGGGTGAATAAGGTATTAGAAGACATGCTGAGAGCGTGTTGTATAGACTTCCAGACCGATTGGACAGAGTTGATCCCTTTAATGGAGTTCGCCTATAATAACAGTTATCAGACAACGATTCAGATGACTCCATTCGAGGCGTTGTATGGTCGGAAGTGCAGATCTCCTCTCCACTGGGATGAGATTGGGGAGAGAGATTCTTTAGAGTCAGCAGTGGGACCAGAGACGACTCAGAGGATGATTGAACAAGTCAAGATCATCAGGCAGAAGATGAAACAGACCCAGGATCGTCAAAAGAGTTATGCTGATCTTAGGTGTAGAGAGATAGAGTTTTCAGTGGGTGATAAAGTATTCTTGAAGATTGCTCCTTATAGGCAAGTCTTCAGATTTGGTAAAAAGGGAAAATTAGCGCCCAGATTCATTGGTCCCTACGAAGTTCTTGAGAGAGTAGGAACAGTCGCCTATCGATTAGCACTGCCAGCCAGCATGGACAGAATCCACAATGTTTTCCACGTGTCACAGTTGAGGAAATATATGGGTGATCCGTCACATGTGCTTCAGTTATTAGAGATCGAATTGGCAGAAAACCTGAGCTACCAAGAGTTTCCTGTTCAGATCCTCGACTACAGAGTCAAAGTCCTCAGAAATAAAGAGATTCCACTGGTCAAAGTTTTGTGGCGCAGTGAGAGGGTTGAAGAAGCCACCTGGGAGGTAGAGTCTGAGATCAGGGATAGGTTCCCCGAGTTGTTCAGGTAAATTCTGGGGTCAGAATTTTTTTAAGAGGGGAGGAATGTAACATCCTAGGTTAGAAAAGCCCTTAGGAGTAGAGTTTTGGGGTTAGAAATAGAATTTAGGAATAGTTTGGGAGCCTAGAAGAGTTCAGGGGTGAGATGATAGTTTTCTAGGGCTGTGTGGCCTTCGTATGATTCCTTTAGGGAGGTTTTAATCATGCAAAGCGTGGGAAATGAATTTCCTTCATTTTCCCTTGGTGCACTCCCGTGCATCATCCCTGTACGCCCGTGCAGGTGGGTAGAAAAGAGAGAGACGGGAGAGTTATTGTATTTTCTCACCCATTTTAGCTTTTCTTTCTCCATTTCAGTAGTTCCCAGCCCTAGGCGAGAAGTTCAACTTCCAGCGGCTCCCAATCCAGCCAGAGATCAGAGAGATTAGCTTGGGTTAGAAATCTCCAGTAGCCATGTCAAGAGGTAAGTGTTTCTTACTTCTTCAGCACATTCCTAGCTTGCTTGATGCATGTTTGATGATGTTTGGAATGTGTGTTTGTGTTTCTAGCTTGTTTGGTTGCTTATATGTGATGGAAATGATGATTTAAATGCTTATTTTCCACCCAGCTACATGCATGCTTTGTTGTGTGTGTGTATTGTGAGAGAAAGTTTGACTTGCCATGGTGGAATTTGTAGTTCGGGGTGGATGATGAAATTGATGATGCATATATGTTATTTGAAGTGCCATTTATGCATGTTCCAGTTTAATTTCAGTTTGGATGAGGAATTGGTTGGTTTCCAGCAGTTTCAGACGAGCCATGTCTGAGCAAGACAAGGTGCATGGTCGTGTGCCCACAAGAGCACGCCCGTGTGCCCTTGTCTCTGCGAAGGCACGACCGTGTGCACGAAGTGCACACGGTCTAAAAAGCTGAGGACACGACCGTGTGTCCTGAGAGACACGGTCGTGTGTCCTTCTTTTGCGTGAAATGGCCCAGATTTTCCAGTAGCTTGCACGCCCAGCCGCACGCCTAGTGCACGGTCCCGTGTGCTGGGGCACACGCCCGTGTGCCTTTGCCCAGCACGACCGTGTGTGCGCATGAACGACCGTGTGCTTTCCTTGCACGGTCGTGTGTCAGTCAGATTTTCTCAGAATTTCAGAATTTGACTTATTTAAGGTTTGGTAATCCATCCAAAGGCTAATGATCGTGTGTCAGTCAGATTTTCTCAGAATTTCAGAATTTGACTTATTTAAGGTTTGGTAATCCATCCAAAGGCTAATGATCATCAGATAATTCAAAATTCAGCTAAGAACAGACACATGTGCATTCATAGCATAGCATATAGTTTGAAAGAGGATCTAAAGATCCGAATTCAGTAGTTTCCAGTAGTTAGAACCTGATATACGGGTTACAGTTTTGGGTGAACTCGAGGGGGTATCTGTGGGACCCAGCTTTCTGACACCAGTCAGACTACTCAGCACAGTTATCAGCTTTCTAGCCAGTAGCTAGAATGTTCAGTCCACTTGGCCAGGATGCCGAATCCCTATGTTCATCAGCCTGATCAGCACAGCAGGTACCTTTGGGTACAGTTAGATGATTCAGATGCATGTATCATCAGTCATTTTCAGTTTCCAGCTCAGCATGTCATCACATATATACATATGAGCATTAATTAATGAATATCAATACTCTGAAACCAATCAGATGATCAATTTCAGCGCCTGCAAGTGATTAGATGCATGTATAGGGCCGCCCAGGTATGTATGCCCTTGTTTGTTGCTTGTTTGGGTCGAGGGAAGTAAGGAATGCTTACTGAGTGATTTTTATCACTCACCCCATTTCCTTCTTCCTTCCTTTTCAGGATTTGCTGCTGGCGAGGAGTGGGTGGATTAAGGCTGGCAAGGAGGACCCCACACACACAGTTTTCAGTTGTATTTTCAGTTTTGGACCTGTGAGGTCTTGTACATTAATGTAAATGTAACCAGATGTTTAGAACCATGTAATGAACAATTGTATGTATATGAAAAGCCAGTTTTGAGCTCATTGTATATTTCATTTTCAGTTCAGCTTCCGCTTGTGATGTAATCTAGTTCAGTAGGTTTCTTTTCCGTAGGATTCCCGTCTCGGATACCTGGTTTCCAGTTTAATAAATAAAAAGAACTGTGTTTCTCAGCAGCAAGGGTACTCGGGGCGGCGGGTCCTACAGTTGAGTCATATAGGACCTAATGGTCTCGTAGTATATGTTTGGGACCAAGTGTTCTCGTAATACACGTGCAGGTCTAGTCTTCCCATGATACATTATGGAACCCAATGTTCTTGTATTATATGAGTGAGACTTGATATATGATTTTATGATCTTTATTCTAGTGATTATGACAGTGTTAAACTCATGTAAAACAAAAATTTGATCACAAAGCACTCCCCAAGAATCTAAGAGCGTTATACATATAATAAAAGAGGAAATGTAAGATAAACATGTGTTTAAAGGCTTCTTTGTAAAAAAGATCTACCCTAAATTTGTCTCCGATTATTTCATAGCTCCCTACAAAGTAGTTAGACCTCTACTCATCCATACAAAGATAGCCACGAACTGGCACATGTATGAAGGTTTGTTTGAGGCTCAGGTGATTGCTAGATCACCTTATTTTTACAAGAGAATGTTGTTATGAAATAAGAGAGAAATATTCCAAATGGGCAGGACGACTAAGAGACTAAAAAATCTGAAAGGGTATGAAAATGTCTCAATTCTATATAACAGTATCAAAACCCTAGCACACCTCTTTACATACTTTACCCCTTAACCTAAGATATTTGCACTTTTAACCCAATTATTTAATATGAATTAATTGAGCTTACAAATGTCCTTATATATTTATTATTAAATATTAAGACATATTTTCAAAAATCTAAATTCACCACTTTCAGATCATTTGAGGTAATTCACGTCTGCATTTAAAACCCTAATCCAACTTCCATTGATTAATTCCAACCCTCAAACTTCGGAGTATAATATTACTGTTTGTTTACACTCAGTTCAAGTTGGCCAAGAGGGCTTGTATCTGAATCCACTGATTTTACTAGTGCATGTAGCACAGCTTGTTGAGCTTCTGTTTCGATCCACAGAACAAGTCAAGTATAATATTTAGTCAATTGATTGGTTTATTACAGTTAAAATATCATCGTTAATGGTGGCTCAACTCAGGTAATAGCTGAATTGATTCTTTATTTATGTTTCTGTTTTCACAGCGCGTGATACCTTCCCCTAACCGCTCTGCCCAAAATGCAGATACATAGTAAATTACACGGTTTCTTTCTTTCCTTTGCTGAAGGAAATTTCTTTTAAATACTTTTCTACTATGCGATAAAATTTGCAAAGCAAGAAGCAGATACTGTTGTCAAATTTTTATTTCTATAGATTTGGCTCTCTAAATGGAACAGAAGTAATCAGGACTTATGAAACAGAGTTCTGTCAAGTCACTGGAGCAATCTTGATTAGACAACAAGTTCACAATGGAACCAAAACAATTACAGCGAGCACAATTGATTTGACAAAATTTATTCGATTAGTCACCAAAAATCCCCGCAAGTGCAGGACCCATTTTTAAAATGGTGAAATCTATTTATATCTCTAACAACAAAATCCCTCTCCACAATGTCACTAATCAGCTTGAAAGCCTCGTGACAGTCGCTACACATTCTCAAGTTCTTCATTATTCTAATGGTAATTCCTTTAGGTATACTTATTAAGCCAAAAGCTAAAGCCAGTCTCTCACTGTGCAGGCCCACTATTTCCTCTTTGGCTTCCTCTTCCACATCAACAAATACCAATCCCTTATTCCCTCCCACATACCCCCTTTGCTTCATTTTCAGCTCCAGTTCTTTCAGCAAGCTCAAAATCTCACTCACTCTTTCACACAATGCATCACCAGCATAGAACACATACATCTTATCCTTTATCTCAACCCAGCTGCAGCCAGGTTCCTTGTAAATCCCTGTACGCTTCATTTCAGAGCGAAGAGTATGAACATTTTCCCATTCCCCAGCCAATGCATAGGTGTTTGATAATGTAACGTATGCGCCTGCAACTTGTTGACCGGATTCTATTAGTTGCTTACTAGCTTCAACAGCAATATCCACCCTTCCATAAAGCCTACTAGCTGAAAGAAGTGTACCCCATAAGAGAGCACCTGCTTTAGGATCAACCTGGATAGATTTTGCTAATTGGTAGGCCTCATCAAGACGACCAGTTCTGCCAAGCATATCAACAACACATGTATAATGCTTTGCATCAGGCATGATTCCATATTTTCTACACATCGAGCTTAAGTGTTCAAGGCCTTCATCCACAAGTCCTGAATGGCTACAAGCATGTAATACACCAACAAATGTGACATCGTTGGGCTTTATTCTTCTTTGAATCATCTCTTCAAATAATTCAAGTGCTAATCCCCCAAGTCCATACTTTGCAGCACCTACAATCATAGAAGTGTAAGCTATCACAGAAGGGTTTGATATTGTGCGAAAAACTTTATTAGAATAAGTAACGCATCCACATTTAGCATACATGTCAACAAGTGCACTAGCAACTACGTCATTTGAATCATGGCCACATCGAATGGCCGCCCCATGTGTAACCTTCCCAGAAACTAACCTACCGAGACTAGCACAAGCATTGATCACACTGGCTAACATGAACTGATTTGGACGATCTCTCAACAAATAATTAAACTCTCTAAACACTCTTAATGCTTCATCCCCTTGACCATTCTGGGCATATGCTACAATCATCGAAGTCCAAGAAACAACATTCCTACAACTCATCCGATCAAAAACCCCCTTAGCTCCATGCACATCATTGCATTTCCCATACATGTCAACAAGTGAAGAACATGCCACAAGGTTACATTGAAACCCAAAAACTTCAACCTGGGCATGAATCATTTTACCGGTTCTGAAATTTGCAAGCATTGAACACGCATTAATAACTGTCGCAAATGTAAACTCATTAGGCAAAACTGAGCTTCCAAGCAATTCCTTAAACATAAATAAAGAAATTTTGGGTTCACCCATTTTGATATAACCAGACATGACTGAAGTATATGATACAACGTTTGGTTCGAGCATTTCGTCGAACAGTCGATGCGCGTTCCGGGTTTCTCGTAGCTTCACGTAGCCATTTATGAGATGATTTGCGGTAAAAGTGTCATTTAAAAACCCAGATTTTAAAATGTGAGTATGTGTTAAATATAAAGAAATTAAATGGTTACATTTCTGAAGCTTTTGAATCAAATAAATTTTGGTGTGAAAATGTGACAGTTTAATTTGGGGGGAAAGACACAGAGAGGGAAAGGTAAAAACGAGGATCTGGGTAACCGACTTTTTGATTCTCATCATCTGAATGTAAAGACGGACCCCTGCTTTTAGCGAAAGCTAGGCATCCTAATTAATAAAGGAGAGACTCATTAATTGCTAATAAAAAAAGCCTAGAGGTTAACAAGCCAGTCGCTCATAATTTGGTCTTTCTGAATCTTTTTACATCTTTATTTCACTGCTCTTTATAATCTAATAAATCAGATTCCCTTAATTCTTGTTGTCTTGACCCATTTACCACACACAGTTTACACACTACGAAGAGGTGAATGCCTCTCAAAATCCTATTGAAAAAATGAGGATTAGAACCGGAATTAATTAGTTTATGAGATTAAGAAATGTCAACTAATTATTCCCACCCACAAACTTTTAAAAAACAAAATATTCACCAATTTACCAAAGTTATTTATTAAATTTAGTTAATCAGAGAAATATTTTCATCTTTTTAAATAAAAATTTAAAAAATAATAAAATTAATTTTAAAAAATAATTAAAATATTATAAAATATTTATATAATATTAAAATAATAAAAAAAATTAAAAATAAATAAAAAGGTAAAAAAATTAAGATTTTAAAAAATAAAATTAAAATAACAGTCTCCAACATTAGCGACGGTGACCACTATTAACCTAATTAGATAGTCAAAAATATATACTTAGTTTCAAAGATCTGACAACTTTGATGGACGAAGATGACCAGATTTGACTGTTAAAGATCTAACGGTAAAGATTAAATTTGATAGTCTTTACCATAGAGAATAGATCAAAATGGTCGATTTCAAGCATACCAATAGTTTTTAGCCATATCTAACTGTCTTCACCATCAGAGGTGACCAGATTTGATTGTCAATAAAATCAAATGGTCATTTTTGGCTATATTTTAAATTAACGGTGGTCACCAACTCCTAGCAACTGTGTTTTTTTTTTAATTTGTATTTTATTTTTTAAAATTTATGAATTTTTTAAATTTTTATTATATTAATATTATTTTATATTTAAAATTATTTTAATATAAATATTATTTATTTTTTTATTAAATGGTATTTTAGTTATTTCAATAAAAATATAAGTAAATTTAGATGAAATTTGGTTAAGGAATAGATATTTGACTTTTTAAATATTTTTTAAAAAAATGTCATTTACAAAAATCTTGGATAGGAATAAGTCGTTTGACCATTCAAAAACGGAAAACAAAACCTACTATGATAGGTTGTTATCTGAAATTTACTCAGTATTTCTAGTTTCTATTATGATTTGCCCATATTTTAAAATATATATATACATACGAAGGGGTATTTATTCTACTTAAAAGATCAAACTTTGTTTTAATCTATTAAATAAAATTAACTTCAGATTTTTTTATGGTATATGAATCAAAATTTTAAATTTTTAGCGGAAACCTTTTCAGTAGTGTATATATATATATATATATATATATATAATGGTTCGATCAATTTAAGAATTTTTATTTTTTTTTAACTTCATATCTTTCTCCTTCTCATCCACTCATTATTATTTTCACGAGGGTTAACTCATCGAATCAAAAGAGAAATAACGAAGGAGAAAATGAAAACACAAACAAGAAACAGAGCCTTAAAACCCACTTTAACATTCATTTCTCAGAAGAGATGAATTGATTACAAAGAATATGCTCAACATTCAACTTGATTATAGTCACATTTATAATTTGTTAAATCAAAAACAAAAAACAAAGAATAAGGAGCTCAAGTTGTCAATCTGAGGTACTTCAGAAAGAGTAGAGCAGTAAACCAAGGAGAAATTTCTTTAGAGGGAACTTGATTGCAGCAACTTCAACATCTTTCTTTCTCCCCATCATCCTTTTCAAAAGTATTTTCATGTGGGTTTTTCTATACAACCCATCATCCCCAACCACCTGTCGAAGGCAAACTCAAAACAAACGACCAAGGTCCCTGCATAGAATTTTTATGGCCTAATTACAAACTAAAAGTCCTCATATACTCATGGCACAAGCAAAAAAATATTCACTTTACACGATAAAGTCATTCCCTACTATCATATAAACTACAAGAAATAAAAATTATATTAAAAGGATGGAGCATCATAATGTGACAAATAATATTGTGTTTGACTCATGGAAAAAACAATAAAATGTAATAAGAAAAATGATGAGAGATAGAAGATGAAAATAAAAGTTAACATGATAAAAGAATGATCTAATAATATGGAAAAAAGTTTCGGTTTTAAATCCATATATACAATTAAAATAGGATAAAGAGAAACTATTTATAACACTTTTAGACAAATTTCGTACAGACAACGTAGATGTTGAGTTTATTTATTCATCTTACATCGTCTGAAAATACTAAAATAAGATTAATTAAATAATATATAAGTTTTTAAACTATTAAAATATGTTTTGGATATTATAATACTCTAACAAAAAATACTTTTAAACTTCCTAATAAAGGGTTTTACCTCCAAAGCATAGTTTAAGTGACAAATGTGAAAGGGTCCACCCAAGTGAGTATAAGTTCAAAACCCACTTGATTTGACTCAAGTAAGGGTTACTCCTTAAAAATATAAAAAAGGTGGCTTTGCATTATGGTGGTTGGAATTAAAGTGTAAAGCAAAAGGCATTATTAAATTAATTACCAAAAAAAAAGGCATTATTAAATTGTGGAACAAATGATGTTTTGTTCTTCAACAAAATGATAATATTTTGTTATAACTAATTTGCAAAAAAAAAAAAATAATAATAATAATCTTTCAGCACCTGCAATTATTTTTGAATTGGAAGATGATGCCCACGAAAGCCCAAATTGTAGGGTGTTTAAGGACTTCAAACCCAGAAGAGATTTTCTTTAATTTTCAAGAAGAGGAGGGGCAAGAAAGATGCACAGAGGCATGATGACAATGAACACTAACTTTGGTCAGCAGAAAAGGAGACATGGTCGGAGAATGGCCCCTACCTACTTGCATTACTGCCACTCATTAAGTCTGCAAAAGAGATAACTTAATGTGCTAATACCATAACATTTGATTCCTTCGTTCATCTTCTTTAGTCTTTTACTTAAGCTACATATTCCATTCTTCATTGTCGTACAATACCAACAAATATACAGGCAAACAAAGGGGACATATTACATAACATACTCCAATTATGCTTATTTAGCAGATCAACTAGTAGTTTGCACAGGAAGGAAAAACACTTGGTGAGCTTGGAAAGAACTGAAAGTTTGGTCCCCTTTTGTGCCAGAAAATTTAATGGCAAAGGAAAGATAAAAAAGTCTATGAACAGTATGTGGAGTTCAGCTTTCAGTCTTTTCAGAACAAAATCTTATAAGATCTTTGTAGCTGGTTCACCACAAATTCTAAAATTGATTGGAGTATTTTGGGTACTCAACCTTTTATGTTTGTTCACCTCTTACATCCATGAAATCATTAAAAGGGAACCAAAATTTTTCCAAAATGCTGACTAAGGGGAATGTATACAGGAAAAAATGGATCTTAAACACATTTAGACAATAAATCTGACTGCGATGTATCTGTAAAAATAACAAAAATTGATTAAAGCAGATTTATTAATAATATATATGCTAATGTCCAACACAAGATGCTATAATTGATAGAAGGAAAGCTCTCTCACAAGGGCCAATTTTTTTTCTTCCATACTTGAAGATTGGAAAAGAAATATTTTTTAAAGATGAAATATCCTAAGCACTAACCAGTTCGTGTTTTATAACTGATCCAATTGTGTCACTTCTGATCCAAAGATCATTGTTTCCATGAATCACGATGCATTTACTTATATCCAATTTCTCTTGAATTATGAAGAACAGAGTATGGGGCCCCTACAGGCCACACATAATGAAGCAAAGTGTATGGAAATTTAACCTTCTTTCTCTCTATAAATATAGAGTTGAGCAAGAGTGGAACTGCCAAGTAAAGCTTTGCTACTTACTTTTGAGTGAATAATTTTTTGCTTCAAAATTCTGTTTCAATGGCTCCAGTACCCATTTTTCCTATCAAAGTTGGTCATATTGATGATGTTCAGGAACTGAGAAAGGCCAAACCAACCATAATTCCTGAAAGATTTGTTAGGGACTTAACTGAAAGGCCAACAAGGGCCACAGATTTATCATCTTGTGACATTCCTATTATCAACTTCTCTAAGCTCGTCAAAGGCAACCCAGATGAATTTCATAATGAAATTTTAAACCTCACAGCTGCCTGTGAACAGTGGGGATTCTTTCAGGTAAAATATATATTGTTGTAATGTTCATGTTGAAGTTCTGGTGAAAAAATAGTGACGAAACTAATCTTTCGTTTCTTTTTATCAGGTGATGAACCATGGGATTGATCTGAGTTTACTTGAGAGCACAGAGAAGGTGGCCAAAGATTTCTTCATGTTGCCTTTAGAAGAGAAACAAAAGTACCCTATGGTTCCAGGAACAGTTCAAGGATATGGGCAAGCTTTTGTTTTCTCAGAAAGCCAAAAATTAGACTGGTGCAACATGTTTGCTCTAGGGGTTGAACCTCACCACATAAGGAACCCAAAACTGTGGCCTGAAAAGCCAGCAGAGTTCAGGTAAATACTAATAATCCCATAATTTAACTTGCCGAAATTTCATATTTTGGTTTGTCGAGCGTAATTCTTTTGCTTTTCTGCAGTGAAAGTCTGGAGAGTTATTCAAAAGAAGTGAGGAAACTTTGTGAGAATCTGTTAACATTTATAGCAATAAGCCTGGGTTTGAAAGGTGATGTCTTTGAAAAGATGTTTGGGGTGGCTGTCCAAGCTGTGAGGATGAATTACTACCCTCCATGTTCACGACCGGACCTTGTTTTGGGTCTTAGCCCACATTCAGATGGAAGTGCTCTCACAGTGCTGCAACAGGGAAAGGATAGCTCAGTAGGACTTCAAATTCTTAAGGACAATACATGGGTCCCGGTTCAGCCTATTGCAAATGCGCTTGTTATAAACATTGGTGACACAATGGAAGTAAGAAAGCGTAATCAAGTGATATACTTAACCCGATTTTCAGAATGTTAAAATTATGAATCTTGCTAATTTATCAGTATCATTATGATGTAGGTTTTAACAAATGGCAGATACAAAAGTGTGGAGCACAGGGCGGTGACACACAAAGAAAAAGACCGACTCTCAATTGTCACATTCTATGCCCCTAGTTATGAATTAGAGCTTGGCCCAATGCCTGAATTTTTAGAAAAAAACAACCCATGCAAGTATAGAAGGTATAATCATGGAGAGTACAGTAAACACTATGTGACAAACAAGCTGCAGGGCAAGAAAACCCTGGATTTCGCCAAGATTCAAATTGACGATTCTACTTAGCTAATAAGGCTCCACTTGCTCCTCTTTTAATGGCACTTTTTATATCATGTGAAAAAAAAGGGGACTTTTATTAATGTTTCAAGTTTCCTTAGTGTTGTGAATAGAATAAGGACCATGATCCATGTTGCAGGTTTAGTAAAAGTCTTTGATGGGCAATACTGTTTGAGAATCCTGTATGATTCATATTATTTGAGCACATTGATTAATGGAAGATTGTGGGGCTTATATACTAAAACATTTATTGTCTAATCGTGTAAATTTGGAAGAGAATATTGATCATTAGCATCTATAGCTACTAACCAAATGAAGCAAACAAGAATTAGGATTTCACTTTTGCTGTTTGCAATATTCCAGATTCCTAATAGGGAAAGAATCATTTAATCAACTTTTTATTAATTATAGAGAAATAAAAGATCTTATAATAAATGTGGTAGCAATACATCCTTAGTCACATCACATCACATAACATTATTTTATATTTCTAAATGAATAACTTAAATCATCTATGTTAACAACTTACGTCATCAATATCTTAATTCATTGATATGTACTGATGAAAATTTTCGTTATCAATTGATATACATATTTCATAATTTTGACAAAATAGTTTATAGTATCGTTATCAATGATCCGTTATTTATTCTTATATGGTGTAGGATAGTTACAAATAAAAAAATAAAATAAAATAATATATGATTTGATCTACTGTTTGATGGTTTACATGTATTATTATGATATTAATAAATTTAAGAGAATCTTAAAAAGAATTAAATTGAGAACGAGAATCCTAGAGGGAATTGTTGGATTTATGTTATGAAAGCATTCTCATCTAATCTTAGGATGAACATGTCTAGTCTTATACATTGAATGTTCATTTTCTTGGATATATTCATACTTTTTCTCCTTTTTCTTAATAGATGAGATTGAACAATTATAATATGTTTGTTATACTTAAAATTCAAATTTAAATAATGACTAACTTCTTAATAAGTTATATTAATGATAAAATTACGATATAACTTTGATAAGTCACAAAATTATTGCTTTTTTTATGGCATAGAAAGAATGTCAATTGACTCTATTTAGTATTCGAGACACACATTATCCCTTCTACAAAGGATAGCTTTTTAGATAAATTCTCTAGAGGGAATAAACTACCGTGTAAAAGTGTCTTTCATTGATTGTTGAAGCAAGAGAAATTACTAGGGCTCTTCCTGAGTGGTGGTGGGAGAGAAAAGATCACCCAACAATCAAGTATGCATGTTGATTAAAATCTATATATTATTGGTGTTGAAATGGAAGCACTAACTAAGCAACTTGTGATTGATGATTCCAAGTTGAGATGGCATATGAATCCGAAAAAGAAGTAGACCACAAAACTGCAACTCAAGCATTCATGACATTCAATTTCATGCATGTATGTAGAGCAAACAACACTAATTGTTATAAAATTTCTTGCATAACTCAAATATATAAACTTTTTTGGTAGACTTTTTATTTAAATGTAAACATAAAATTAAAGATTGTTAAAAATATCGTATAATAGAAGTAGTTTTCTTATAATGATTGATGAAATTCATATAAAAATGAGATAATTTGTGATATCTTTTAATTAAAAGAGTTTAACAAAAATATATGTGAAGTAACAAGTTTTGGTTTTGTTTGCAGAAATAATGTGTCAAGTTGATAAAAATGATTAGAAAATAAATGATGATTCAATGAAATAAGTGGGATTAAATTTTAGAGAAAAGAACAAAATAAAAAATAAACATGAAAGGATAAGTGAGTTGAGGAAGCTGATGCGATGAGGTTAGTGGAAAGAATTCGAATAATGAGATGAAAATATATAAGTGAAAAGTCGACACAGCTTTAAGCAATTTGGAAAAATGATTTACTCCACTACATTCAATCCCCTAGCCCATCGGAAAAGATTTGGTGCCCATCATTTCCCTGTAAAAACCTTTTGGTCAAAAAGATTTGATGAAAATTTTTTGTATTTTTTCTCGGTCTGGCACTACAAAATTCACAACGACTTATAAAATGATCAATTGTTAAGTAAAATTATGGGGCGAGATGAAAGTTGAGGAGCCTGTACAGTAAGTAGGTGATTGAAGTTGAAGTTGAGGAGAAAAATGATCAAGTACACTAAATTCATAAGAGTTACAAGTGATATTATACACTTGGAATGGAAAGGATAAGCATGACTTTCGGATTGGGACAAAAAAAAAAATTGAAGAGTGGAGAGGGGCCAGAAATCTAGGAACCATGTTTTTAAAGAAGAGAAAAAGATACAACAACTAACAGAACTAGTTTAAGCTAAGCTTGATATGGTCTAAATTTGACAACCCCACTAGTAGAGAACCAAGACCTCACCCAAGTGTGCGTGCATGAAAGCTGTTTCTTGCCATTATCACCATTAATAGTGGGAACATAACCTACTTCTTTCTTTTTTTCAATCTCCGCTTAATGCTCTGAAACGTCAGTCTTTCTTTTTTTTTTTTATGATATTATAAAAATGATTTGATCAACAAAAAGTGGTAAGCAGCATTGTTTTAAGAGTGTAAGAGAGAGCATGCAAGCAAATTGCTGGTCTTTTCTTAAGTTTTGACTTGGGAATAATGCTAAAGAGAACCGTTGATTTTGCTTTATTCACTTCGATTTTCAAGCACATTCAATGAATCAGTGAAATTCCCACTTCTTCAAACCTCATGCTTAAAAATGGATGTTAAAGTAGAAACTCTTCGACTTGAACTTGAGAAAGTGACAAGAGCAATTATCAATAGTGCTTAAAATGTCGTAGGTTGGCTAAAGGAAAAAGGTCCTCTGAAAATTTGCAACCCTAATAATAAGGCAGGCACGAAGCATAACATACCATCACGGCTTCTCTTTTGTACTGGAAAACAATTGATTAATATTAGGAAAGCGTGCCGTGTGACACTGGCAAAAAATAGAATATAATTTTCATGCTCCATATCTCGCTGAAACCTACTTCCATTTTCCAATGCTTTCCAACGTCACACAAGCTCCTTTAACGCATATTCATCGTTAAAATGTAAAATCATTCCAACAGTAAAATTAAATATAAAATGATTCAAACTGCGTGAAATTAAATTGAATCATTTAAAATTTAAAATTTGATTTTATAAATATACTTGACAAATCATAAACAATTGTGATCCCATTTTTAAGTAATATTGTATGCATATATATTGTTTTATGTCATCATATTTCTGAAACAGAAATTAATTTAAATAATAAAAAAAATTAAGTCAAATACTGTTTTATTTACTTTTTTTTTTTTGTATTTACAAAACTATTCTAATTTTCACATGTATCTCTCTACATGTTGTACACATGATACTCATGAAATTGCAAATCGTCGATTTTCTAATTAATACACATATAGGACACTATAGACTTTGAAATGTATGTATGCAAACCAAATATATGCATAAAAATAAATTTCAACATTGTCAGAGATTTCTGACGATCTGGGGCATATTTCAACAATGTAAATGACTAGGAAAGATGTGTAGATAATTGTATTTTTTATTTTACACATTATAGTATAAGAAAAATGAGTATTTTATGTAGATTTTGGCATGAAAACAAGTATGTTTTGTAATTAAAAATATTCGTTCAAATTTGAACAATATACATGAAATTTGATGATACTTTTAATTGAGATAATACATAACTAGTTTAAATAATATGGAGAAAAACATTTGAAATTGGATATGACCGTTTAGTAGTCGAAAATAAGGTACGCATCAAAACCCTTGTCAGTATGCATGATTTACTGCAATATATATATTCACACGTGATAACGAGGGCTGAAGATGAGGGAATGCAAAAAGATGTCATTTCTTATGTAGGCAAATTATGCATTATATGTGTACCATAATACATGCAAAATTGCAAAAAGTCAATAATTTTGAATTTCTCGTATAACACACATATCAAATGTGTCTAGGCATGCACAAACATGAAAATAGTTTTGAAAAAGTGGAAAAAAAAAATTTAGTAAATGTAAGCTATGTTTGTAGTCGAACCATGTAAAAATTCTATCTCCTTTACTTTTCTATTTTTATTTGTTTCTGTTGTGTCCTTAATATTTTGTGTAGAGGGATACTCAATCCAAGTTTGATTTAGTTGTATGTGAATTGTGCACACGTATCTATTCACAAACCAACTTGTATTAGATTTGATTTCCAATTGGTATCAAAGCAGGTCATGAATCTCTTATATTCAATGGACTCTCTCAAAGTTGGTTTTAGATCATCTATTTTTGTTTGATTGAATTTTGTTGTGTTTTTTCTTTCTTTTAAATGGATATGTTTTGAGAAGGTGATTCAACCACTTAACCACCCATGTTAGATGGAACAAATGATCGACACTGAAAGGCAAGAATGATAGCTTTCTTGAAATTTATTGGTGAAAAAGTCTAGATCTTTGTTGTTAATGGTTGAAAATATTTAGTTTAGGTAGAAGAAGAAACAAAGCTTAGATATGTAGAACAATGGACTATAGTTGAATTAGAATTGTAAGGTCATTAATGAAATTTTTAATATTGTTACCATTAATGAATGTTATTGTTAATTGTGAAATAAATAAGGAGGCGTGGGATAAACTTGGAAACAAAATGAGGGAATCGAGAGTGTTAAGTAAACTAGACTTAAGATACTCATGGTTGACTTTGAAAATCTAACAATGCTTGATTATGAATCTATTGCACATTTTCATGCTAAACTTTGTGGCATTTTAAATGAATCTGATGCGTTAGGTGATGAATTTTCTAACGCCAAAGGCATCTCAATAGAGGATCCCCAAAATGTTAAGAAAATGTATCTAAGTGAGATGATTGGCTCTCTTTAAACATACAAATTCATACAAAAAAGATGGGATAAGAAAAAATCATGTACTGGTCTTGTTTTTAAACATTCTGTTGGTTCTGGCTTGTTTGAAAATGTTAGTTTTGAAATTTTAGATAAAGAAAAAATTGCCCTGTTGACTAGAAATTATGTCAAGTTTCTTATAAAAAAAGCATGAGATCTTATGATGTTGTTGCTAAAAGGAAATAGAAAGTCGTTAGGAATAGTCAAGATTTTTATAATCAGACCAATGGTTGAACCACTCATCTCAATAGTTCATGGTTCAACTTGTTGGTTCAATTTATTCCCAAATTATTATTTATTTCCTTAATGTTATGAAACATTCACGATATTTTTTAAACATAAACCACATAAAGTTCATTAGAAGCAACTTTGTACAATTAGCAATAACAACCAAGTACATTTATTTCTTTAAAACATAAATCTCAATCGAGTAAAATAAAAAAAAAAGCAAAAAAAAAAATAATAAATCAAATAAGTTAATCAAACAATTTTCACTCCATTACATAGATAACCACATAAATTATCAAATATATTTTTTAAAACATAAATTTCAATTGGGTAAAAAAAAAAAAAAGTAAAAAAATCGAATAGGTTAATCAAACAATTTTCATTCCATTACATAGATTAACCACAACTATGAAACGTTTGCAACGTTTTGTAAACATAAACCATATAATGTTCATTAAAAGCAACTTTGTACAATTATAAGTAACAATCAAGTATATTTGTTTCTTTAAAACATAAATTTCAATTGAGTAAAATAAAAAAAAATTAAAATAAAAGCAAAAAAAATCAAATAGGTTAATCATACAATTTTCACTTCATTACATAGATAAAGCGAAAAAAAGAAATTACAAATAATTGAATTAAAATCTTAGTGGAGACCCTAACCATTTGTCATCATCATTGTGGTCATTAAGATTATTAGTAGCCTTTTCAAGTGTCACCATGTCATCATTTTCCTCACCTATAAAAATATATAATAAAGTTATGATGTAACGTAATTTCAAAATACATACCAACTTAAGAAACTATTTGATTTCAAACCATACTTTTAGAAGCATAAGAACATAACTATTCGATATCTTTTGGATATTCTTCTTAAAGCTTATTTTCTAACTCATCATAGTCAAGTTCTCCTTCTCCCTCTTCCTCCATAATCCGAAACTTAGTTTTATCAATTGATTCATAATCCATAAAATTATATGACTTTTTGGAAGCTGCAAACCTATACATTGATAAAAAAAAGAAATAGAATCCTCATTAATAAACCTAATATAAAATATGTAAGTGTGTGTGTGTAAACATGAAAAAAAGCATGAGAAAGTAAATTAATTCTTATACCCATCTTGCAAACACAAATTGCAATGAACATAGACAAGATCATTAAGCCTTTGATGCTTTGGTTTATTTCTTTTCTTGGATTAGATGCATTCAAACATATTCCAATTTCATTCATGTCTAGAAGAAGAATTTTTTTGGCTAAGAAGTCTCTTATCACTAACTTTGTTAAATTTAGAGTACCATAGCTAAATAATTTCCACCATTCATCTTTCATTAAAAAATAAAATAATAATAATAAAAAAGTTGAAGACTAAGAACAACTTGAAGGATCAAACAACTAAACATTTAGTAAATGAAATTAAAGATTAAATTAAATACTGAAGCATTATAATGTTGGGTAATATTTTAATATTAATGTTAGGTAAATTTGATTAATACTAGGCTGAGTATTCTTGCAGTTGGCATAAGCTACTAAATGAGAAAAGCTCTTGAAACGTTCTCGATATAATCTTGTTTCATCTGACAACTTTGTCTTATTATATACAGTTAGTTTATCAACCCATGCTTAACCTTTGGTTTTCAACAAAAATTGTTTTGATCATATTGAAAAACTAGGTTTAACTAATACGTTATAGCAAAAAGATTTTGACATAACATTCTATCTAATTTATCATTTACAATCTTGGTGTAAAGTTTATATAAATACTTTTTAATAGCTTCTTAATACTCAAGTATGTAATGATAATCCTTTTGTAAACATACTTTAAAACAGCTTCTTCACTATAATCACAAATGTGCAAAAGGCATAAAAATGCAGTCATAATCTTTATTATGATCAAACAATTATTCAAAAAAATTTTCATCAAGAATAATTTGTTTAACTTCTCTACCTTTTGCATCTTCAAGAATTTTTTGTAATTTGCATCAATAACTGGAGCTTGTAGACCATCTTTATGATTATTTTAAATTTTCAAAGAGATAAATCTAGTTGTAAAGCAAATGGCTCTAGGACAAATAGTTTATCTCTAATCAAGCCTCTTTCTTAACCAATTCAAAGTCCATTCATGATTATAAACAAAAATTGTTACCTTTGATGTAAGATTTACCCAACTTTGCACCTAATACATTTCTCCTATGTCTTTCAGGATTATATCAATGCTCTGAGTTGCATATAATGACTAATTAATATACGGAAATCTCTCAATAAGCTTATTCCTTACAAGTTTATAGGTCGCTCTATTATCAGTCACCATATAAACTACATTTTGAGGACCAACCTAGTCAACAATTTCTACAAACAAATTACACAAAGTTTCTACATTTGTGGAAAAATATGAAAGACCAACTATTTTGACAAATGAATGTCTTTAGGACAATACACTAAGAAGTTAATTAAAGACCTTTGTCTAGCGTATGTCCATCTATAGCCCATTATGAAACCTTGTTTTGCCCTAAGTGCTTACATGTTGCATGGCATATTTTAACAAATTCACACATAAAGCATGATAAGAAGGACCCATATATCCATGATCCATGTTTGTTGTCTTACTTATTGTAGCTTGGTAAAAAGGACTTAATTTCATAGGATACAAGCATCATAAAACCATAAAGCAATTGCCACGTTGATATCATGTCATCTTTCTTGATTTTACATGCAAGCCTTGATACTCGGTTGAAAAAGATCATAAGGCATTTTGGAACATACTTCAATTCCACCATATGTTTTTCTTTTTTCCTTTAGATGAACTCATAGACTGATAAAGAGGAATCTCTTGAATTTCATAATCATCATTATATGTGTTGGTATTTCCTTATGGAAAAAATTAATATATAAACTTTTCGGACAGCAAAATGCATGTTTAAAAGTACAACATTCCAACTTATGTATAAGGCTAATTTTATAATTCTAATACCCTAAGATCATTAATTAGGATTAGAAATAGTCTGGTAAGGGTAAAAATGTTATTTGAGGGCTTGATTTGGACTATACATGTGAAAGCTCACAATGCTACCATATGTACAGGGCATTTAGGCAAAAAAATTAATTAGGCATGAAAGAACGACCATGCATCTGGAAAGCACATAACCATGTGTGTTAAGTGAGGTAGAGGCCTATATAAAGGCCTTTGTTCTCTCATTTTCTTAAAATTGATTTTTCACCAAAAACAATAAACAATTATAAAGAGAATCAAATAGTTGAGAGCTTACCTTTATGCCACAGATCATTGTCGCTTCACTAGACTTCAAGTAAGAAAGAGAGTGCCTATTAATTAACTTACATAGGCAAGTAAAGTAGTTATCTTTTCAACAGTATCTTAGTATTAATTGATGAAATGTGTTCAGCTTTTGATGTTAAGCATGATTATCTATGAATTTATGAATTTTTGATGATATTTTGGAGTTTTTACATAACTTAAAACATGTTATGATGATCAAAGTTGGATTATTATGTTGAACTGTATAATCTTGAATGGTCGATGGTGGTTTAGATTTAAATGATGATTTTCTGATTAATTCAATTGATTTGAGTTATTTTCAGGGATAATTATGAACTTTGATGTTTGATTAGATGGTTAGCCAAATCTTGGCTAGAAAAAATGTATATTATGATAAGGTCATAGCAATAGGCTAAGTTATGAGGTAAATTAACATGTATGATTGTGTGATCTTAACACATGACCATGCGTGCATGAATCTATAGAGACATGACTGTGTGTATTAGGTACACAACTATAAAGTGCTAAAGGTATATGATGTCATGATCATGTGTGATAACATACACAATGGTGTGTGATAGACATTTGATACAATTTTAGTTTATGGTTAAGAGCAAAATTGTGCACCCTAGTGGTAAATGCTCGAGATGATTAAGTATTTTAAGTAACAATTAGTTCTTGATACATGATAAAGGTATTTTAGTCACTATATAATAGCATTACAACATTCATGACATGCTAAAAGATAAAGTTTTATAAGAGTATGCATGAGTTACAGTTTTTAACATATTTTATAAAATTTCAATCCAACTAGAGCATGTTTATTCATGAATTTTAAGATATGATTCTTGGATTATGTTTTTAAAGAGTGTTTATAGTAGAGTGTTTTGCTTTTAGTAGAATGCTAATTATATGTTTAGTAACAGTAGCTTACTAGGCCAAGGTGTTAAATCCTTATGTCTTGCTAAGTCTGATGAGTATATGTTTATAACTCTAGTGTATGGTTGTTAAGGTTTATAGATATGAATGATTTTCAAATGACTTATAGGTTAAGATATAGTTTCCAGTACATGGTTTTATGTGCATAAACAAGATATGCATGAGTTACCATGTAGAACATTCATGTTAGTTTTAAGTATATCCTTTAAGACGAGATTTGTTAAGTTCATAGGCTTGCTAGTCATCTAAGCTAAGGGGATGACATAGTAAGGAAATAAAATATGACTATGAGCTTTGAAAGTTAAGGAAGGCTACGAAAATTAAATGTAAGATAAAGACTATGTTGAACTAAAGTTAAAATGTTGCTCGAGAGTGAATGATCAAAAAGTTAAAATTGATACTTTATTCTGCTTATTAAGTGTCTATCACTCACTATTCTTACCTTTATCTTGCAGGTACATAGGGTTGGTAAGTAGTGGTGAGGCTTGGAGGCTAGTTTAGCATTGTCAGCCATTTTAGTCAGAGTTTTATGGGCATGATGTGGAGATTAGCATTATTATATCATTTTTTTACTATTTTGGTGTATTTTATAGATGAATGTTTTGAGATGTTTTCATATTTTCATTGATTTTTTTACGTTAACTAAGTTATTTAGTTTTAATACAAAGGTATTTTTAGATAATATTTTATTTTGTGTGAGTTTTATATTTATGTTATGATATAGTTGTTAGGTTATGGCATGTTTACTATATACAGACTGTATACCTTGTTAGGTGTTAGTCTCTAAAGGTAAGTATATTAGGACCCCACAACAGATTGGTGTCAAAGTAAGAGATTAAATCTTTATAGGAAAAGTTGTTTTGAAAATCTATTTCAAAAGGTATTTTAAAAAATTATTTTTGAAACTGAGTTTTAAGGAAAATGAGTTTTTACGATAAAATCCCTTATAGTCACATTAATTGATAGCACTTGTTGTCATCTACTTATTGTAATTTTTAAGTTTAAATCCAACATAAGTTTCATTTCATAATATCTATAAAATATGGAAATTTTCAAATGAGGTGATATACCAAATTGAATCCTAGCTTGTATAATCCTTGAGATAGAAGCTCTAGAGAGAACAACAATCAAAAATTTCCACAACTATAAGATTAAAGTAATAATGACAAAACATCTATTTACAAGAATGATCCTTTAGTTTACCCATCGTTACTAGGTTAACCGAGTCTCAGTATAACCGAGATCAGAAAGTGATTCATAAGGCCCCAAAAAGGTAAGAAGTTAAGGTTCTTAAGATAAAAAGGATGTTGAGGTTTGATGAGGGTATTTCTATCATACCCCTTTCTAATGAGAGTTAACCTACAACTGATATGAAAACTTCTAAAGTTTACTAGTTACCCAAGTTTAATAGGGTAAGAGATTCAACAATGGCAAAAGAATTGATAAAATAAATTGAGAATATTGTGGCTTTTTTCAAGATGTCTAATAGAGAAAAGGTGTAGAATGTTAGGTACCTTTTTAAGGGTAATGCTAGAGTATGGTGCCATCTGGTCAAATCAACTGTAGATACACCTAAACTAAGCTAGATTTAGTTTTAAAAGATATTTAACATAATAAGTGACATATGTGAGTGTCTATTTAGGCAAAATATGTATTTCCATTACAAGTAGTTGAGACACAGAGAATCAAAATATAGGACCAAGGCTCCAATTAGATAGCAACAGGGAGGTGGCAACACATGAGTGTATGCATATGTCCGAGGTTAGGTCGAAACCATATCGTTAATAGTAATTATTCAGTTAACCTCTTATGATTATTTATTTTATGTTATAATAGATTTAGGAGCTACATATTGTTATATTGACAAGAGCTTAATAGAAAGGTTGAATCTAGATCTAGTAATTGTAACACCAAGAGTTAAGATAGAGCCACTAGATAAAGATGTAGTAATAAATGACCAAATGTTACTAGGATAGACAATGTTAGTCCAATGAAGGAAGATGCTAATAGACCTAATTATGTTTGATATATCAAAATTTAACATGATCTTGGATATGGATTTCCTTGGGAGGAATAGAGTCAAGATATATTACTAAAGGAAAAATGTTTGATTCCACTTAGATAGTAGAGATCAATTTGGGTTTGGTAAAGACAGAGTTCAAAATATGATAATCTCTTATGTTAAGGCTAAAAATATGTTAAGTAAGGGACGTATTGGCTACTTGGCTCATATAGTAAGTGAAATGGAAGGTTAAAGTCTTGGAATAAGCATCTAAAAGAAAAGTAGAGTTTTCTATTGAGTTGCCAATAAAGACAATGTCTATCTTGAAAATTCCTTATAGAATGGCACCTTACAAGTTACAAGAGTTGAAGAAGCAACTCTAAGAGCTTCTTGACAGTAGATTTATTAAACTGGTTCATTTCTTATAAGGTGCTCAAATTGTATTTGTCAAGAAGAATGATAGGTTCTTAAGAATGTGTATTGACTAAAAAAAGTTGAATAAGATAACCATTAAGAACAAGTATCATTTGCCAAAGATTATTAATTTCTTTGATCAATTAAAAGGAGCCTCCATATTTTTAAAGATCAGCATGAGACCAAGATATCATCAAGTTAGAGTGGCAAAGAAATATATTCCTAAGACAGTTTTTAGGATAAGGTATGACCATTATGAGTTTATAGTGATACTCTTTCAATTGATAAATACTCTAATATTATTTATGGATTTGATGAACAAAGTATTCCATGATTACTTGGATAAGTTCATCATGGTGTCCACTGATGATTTTTTGGTGTATTCTAATAGTTAAAAGGAACACGAGGAACATTTGAGGTTTATCTTATAAAGGCTAAGAGAAAGGTAATTGTATGCTAAGTTTTCCAAATATGAGTTTTGGTTAGACCAAGTTACTTTTTTGGATCACGTAGTTGTAATATATGGTATATTAGTAGACCCAAGTAAGGTTAATGTTGTATTGAGTTAGTAAAGATTGATGATGGTCAAGGAAGTTCATAGTTTCCTCAAATTGACAGGTTGTTATAGGAGATTCATTGAGGGGTTTTCTAGGTTAGCTAGGCCACTCATAACATTGACTAAGAAAGAAACTGATTTTAAGTGGATTAAGGAGCATAAAGCTTATTTTCAAGAATTAAAAGAGATTGACTAGTAATCCTATGGCAGCTTTATCTGCATAAGGTGTTAAGTATGACATAGATGTTAATGTTTCACATAACGACATAAGAGTCATGTTGATGCAATAAGGACAAAAGATAGCTTATACCTCAAGATAGTAAAAGGAATTTAAGTTAAGATACCTTATTTATGATTTGAAGTTAACAACTGTGGTGTTTGTATTAAAGATATGAAGACACTATCTTTGTGGGGTTAAGTACAAAATTATATGAACTATAAAAGCTTGAAATATTTCTTTACTCAAAGAGAGTTAAATATGAGGTAGAAAAAATGGTTATAATCGGCCAAGGACTTTTCTTTACACAATTAACATACATAGTGGTCCATCATCGATCAATTCCTCTCACGTACATGTGGTTGAAAAAAATAAAAAAATATGATAGAGAATGCACCACAAACTCCCTTTAAATTACCGTTATTTGGTTTCAACTGTAATTGAAAGTACCCATGGAGGAGATTTTATTTGATTTTCCTTTATGTTCTGATGATAAGCAGATAAGCCGAGGATGAATTAACTTGCGGAAACGCTTCAAGAAACTCGACTCAAAGTTCCTCTGGCAAAAAGAAGAAGTAAAACTGGTTCGATGGAGGCCTCTGAATCAATTCTCAGTAGCATTTAGCAATTCAAGCTGTAGACTCTGTTGTTGATGAAACAAGAATCTATTCATTGGTTTTTCAGCCATTGAAATCTGATATTTAAACAGAATATTGCATTCGGCAATGCTAGGGGAAATACTAACTAAATTCAATTTCCATCCGTGGAGATAGGAGTTAAAAACCTAGATTTTGAGTCCAAACACAGAAGCCAGGAATGACTGCATTACAGGAGACTGAAAAAATGACCCCTTCAAAAATATTAAAACAGTTGAAAGGCCCAACAAGAGTGCACACTTTAACCTATACGCATTTTTACTTATGTACAGGTTACATAGAATATAAAAACTTTTTAGCCGATTCATCCATGGTGATGGTCCAAATGTGTTCTCGAATATGTCAGATTTCTGCTTCCAAACCCCTTCTCCTCTTCTTCAAGGATCCATCTCAACCTCTGGGTGAAGTAATCCTCCGTATTCCAGCTGCATGATGTAAAATTGGATCAGCATATCATATATACTTAGATGTAACTTCATTAATTTTCATTCTAAATCATTCACCCTTGCTTGATCATGAGCCATCTTCATCCTCCTATATTCTTCTTGTGCTTTCTTTGACCGAAACAAGGCTTGAACCCGTACAACCGATCTCACAACACGCTCTTCAGCTTGTTTACGGCTGGCACGATAGAAGTCTTCTTCTACATCACTACCTTGCTTCTGACCTCCAACTGCTTCAGCACCAGGGTCAATTTTTAGACCACGAAAACCTTTTCTTTTTAAGCGCCAGCGCAGAATTACCTTCTCAAGCACCCCAACTGACCAGAGAATCTTACTATACTGCTTCCTAACTTGGAAGCCCCGGAAGGCAGCCTGTATCAGAATACAATGCAATGTAGTCAACCTTTTTATTCTGGATCTTTCATATAACTTAAAGAGCATGTCGCAGATAAGGATTTGAAAGGGAAAAATTAACGTGTAATTTAGGATTAATACTTGTTAACTAATTAGGTTCTCTAACAAATTATGTCAACAGACCAAACATGAAATTGGGCCCCAGGTCAACCATCACAACATCTTATGCTCATGCAAAAAGTTGAAAAGGAGATAAAGAATTACTTGAATTTTGACAGCTTGACGACGCATATTAAGAAAATCTTTACGAATTTTCCATGTGTGGAACCTATGTTGGATGCGGGCTGCAGCTAACATTTTTTTCCGCATATCAAAGTTGCGAAATGCATGCTGAATCTTCATTGCAGCAATTATACTTTGAGCTTCATCCTCAGGATTGGATAACTGAACTGCCTTAGCCTGTACTTTTAGTGAGTGCTCCCTGAATGCGACTTGAATACGTGCTGCTGCTTCAGCAGTGTTCCGATAAGCTGTCAAACTATCCTTCATATACAGTTCGTCTGCAGTGAGCTTCTGATTGTCTACAGTCTCATTAGTGCCTGTTGGCAGTGTTCCAGTAATATTTCCAGCTACAGTCATATCATTGAACTGTGCTACTAAAGCCTGTTCTGAAAGAAAAGCTGCTAAGCCATCATAACCCTGCTTAGATGCAAGATCTGCAACAGTGCATCCACCAGGATTTTCCGAGGTGGGGTCCGTGATTAAGTTTGGCTTCGCCCCTGCTGATAAAAGAGTTGCAACCATTTTCTCCCTGCAAAAGGACATTATAATGCTTTAATATCCAACAGAAACAATCCAGAGGAATAGAAAAAAACCCTCAGAAAACAACGGAGAATCATATGCTCTCTATCCAGTTATATAATGCATAATAGATCCAACTGGAAGTTATTTATAACTACATATACCATCTACATATATTTTAGAAAATAAAGAAACATAAGAAAGTAAACAGTGAGCCATAAATGGTACCAGAGCCAACTTCTTTTAGTGGGAATTTTGACTTCATCAAGAATAAGATAACATAATGAAAATCTCTTGAGCAAATTAATATGATATTAGCAAACATACCTTCCACAATATGCAGCCCAATGCAGAGCTGTCCACCCATATTTATCTCGAAAATCTAATGATAAGCCTGACCATGAAAATAGATGGATAGCCCATGTGTATCCAAGAACAGCACACAAATGTATTACTCCTTGACCTTGACTATCATATTCGGTGGTTTTACACCCTTCAACTATTTTTTCTACAAGCCATTCCCTTAATTTGTTCTTCAAAGTGAGTTCAAACAAACTGTCTTCCACTTCTGGAACCGAAGTCTTCTTGTTTCCAACTGATTTGTTCAAATAAGACCAACTATTGCAAATATGAGAGGTTTTCAGACTAAACTTCTTAGCCTCCTTCAGGGCAATTGGTGACACTTTACTAGATAAAATGTTTGGGCCCTTGGATGTAGAGAAAAGCAGATGAGCAAGCCTTGTCTGAAGTTGCAACTCTTCCCTATTAAACTTATCTTCTGATAAAATTACTGGCTCATGCACTAAAGGAGAACGAAATTCAAAATTAAGAATTTGGCTGATAGGTTTATGGCCATCTATACTCATATACAGGTGTACTAATCCAGGAGAACGTTGTGATACCAAACAGCAGTACACCCCAATCTGAACAACATCTGCAGGCACACATGTATCACCACAGACACATGACAAATTTGACTTGGAAAGATGTAAATATTCCTTGCGAAAAATTCCAGTAATTAGAATCTGCAACAACAATTAAATCTTAAAGTGAACACTAATAAAAGTTTTTCCCCAGAAAAATCAATCCATAAAAACTGAAACAAAGATTCAGTCCCAATCCTGTGTTTTCTGGGTACAAAAACACCTGCACTCGAGCAGCTATGGACTAATGAGTCACTATCAACTCTAATGGAAACCAGAGATTCTATTAGCCTCATAATACATAGGTCTTCAGAATTCACACAGATTATGACAACAACAATTTACCTTACACGTAAAATATAGCATTCTCCCACCATGCTCGGGAGAAAGGACTCAGCAAATGTGCTTAGATTTTAAATGCTCCTAGTTTTTTTAACTAAATTCTGAATGAGATTAGATGATCGCAGTTCATAAAATAATTATCATAGATCTACTTGTTGGAAAGTAAATCAAAATGGCTTTCCTTGTATAATGTAAATCTGTTAGAATAGGAAATACTATAATGCATATTCATTGCTGTATTTTCCTTTCTTAGTAGGGATTCTTTCCTAGTTAGGAATAGTAATTTGTTGTATAAATATTGTCCTGAATAATGAGAATTTGTAACAGTGATTCCTTTCAACTCTAGTATTAAAAACTCTCATGGTATCAGAGCGTAGGTAAACTAGAAATTTTTCTTTTTTTTTTCACTGTTAGCAGAAGGTCTAGAACAGTGATGACTGGAGTTTCATTGGATTTTCACCCAAGGAGCAATCCAGACCAAAATGCTTCAAGCCTCCTCATGGATATTGTTGAAAATACACCAGAGACTCACTAGAGACCCTTTTCTGACAAAAAATGGCTCACTCGCCAGAACCCTACTGGAAAATCGGAAATACCTTATTTAGCCACAGATCATGTCAATTAGCCTTAGAAAGAGCAGATCGACTCAAGACATCGTGGGAATTCTTTTAAATCAAGACCAAAGATGTCCAAGGCTTATCAGGAACTTCAAAAAGTGCTGATCAAGCCTCAGAAAGCTCCAATCAGCCTCCAGACTGTGCAATCAAGCCCAGAAAATTTTGATTAGCCACTGACAGCATCTTTCTTCCTTGACCAGACTCCAAAAAGTGCAATCAGCCTCTGACAGCGCTGTTCCTTTCTAATTTTAAGAAAGACAAGACAAGGTTCTTGCATCAGGAATATCCTAAGACTACTTACAGATAAGATTTCGGATTCTCTATTGTCTCTTTTCTTTTTTCTTTTTTTTTTTTTTTGTTGTTTCTTTAAAGCATAGAGAAAACTATTGGAGACCCAATGACCCTAACCATGCCTGATTCCTCCACTATAAAAAACCCTAATTCCCATATTCCTAAACCCGCTATGATCATGAATAACTACTCCTTAGAACTCAGTATAAACTGAATAGGTATAACTACCTAAAATAGCAACAATCAATGATGTTGGTAATTAAAGGGAAAGGGAAAATAAGGTATCTAACTAGGCAAAACCCAAAACCTTCGACCACAGATGATAACTTTGAAACTTAGGAAGTCGAGAACTCAATGGTTATATCATGGCTTACCAATTCAATGGAACCTAAAATTGGGAGGATATATCTTCTCTATAAAACGACAATGAGAACAGGAAAACAGTAAAACAAATCTACTCAGATCTAGAAAAAACCTCTCAGTGCTTTGAGATACGTTCCAAGATTTGGACACGTGCCAAATTGTTGAGTAATTCGAGCAAAACATTTGTTGTCTTTGTGTGTGCAGGAAAAATGATGCAAAATTGTTCCATTTGAGCCGAGCAGTGCTACACACTAGTAGGCGTAAAGACCTCCGTGGGTTAATGCCAAGAGAGACTGAGGCCCCCACGAGAGGACAAGAGAAGAGATCCTGAAAAGCACTAATGGGCCTATCTCCCCTTCAAGGGCTGCGTCAATAGGGCTTTGAGGCCATTTTTGAAAGGGATTTGGGAGGGAGCAAGAGAGCTTTTTCACCTTAAGAGAATTGTGCCAATAGAGTGTGAAGTCACTTTTGAGAGGAGAGAGTTGAGAGTAATGCCAGAGGGCTTTCCCACCTTTCGAGAGTCGTACCAATAGAGCTTGAGGCCATTTTCGAAAGAAGATGAGTCTTGGGAGTGAGCCAGAAGGCCTTCCCACCTCCTGTATCGTGCCAAGAGAGCTTGAGGCCGCCAGGGGGTAAAAGAGAGGAGTCTGGGGATTGAACTCGAGAGCTCTCCCACCTTTCAATGATGTGCTAATAGGAGCTTGAGACCAAACTTGAAGAGTTAAGTTGGGGGATTATGGCAAAAAGGTGACTTTTCCATCCTCCCAGATAACCCAAATTTCAAATCCCCACTCAAACAATTATAAACTTCTTCAACCAAATTTCAACATCAAAACTCTAAACACAGATAACCCAAATTTGTCCTATAGTCAACCACCACCCAACCGAAAAACCAAGACATGTTATCGTTGTAGAGAGAGGTACCATCCAAGACACCAGTGCCAACCAAAAAAATTACAGTTGATGCAAGAAAAGACTAAAGAACCAGGAGGAAGGGTCAGATCCTAAAAAAGAAGCAAGTGAGAATTCATTGGAGCGTCACATGGAACTCTCGATGCATGCGATTAAGGGAGGAACAAGTGACAACACTATTAAGTTGAAAGGACATAAAAGGGGAAATGATTTTGGTGCTTATTGATAATGGAAGCACACACAGTTTTGTGGATGAAAAGGCAGCAAAAGAGTTAAAGCTAGAATTGAGAAAGGTTTCTTTCATGAATATGTGTTGCTGATAAAGGGAAATTAATGGTAAGGGCTAAATGCCTAGATTGTGTTTGGATGATGCAAGGGCATAAGTTTCAATTTGACGTTCGAGTACTAGAGTTGGGGGATTATGATCATATTTTAGAAGTTGATTGGATGAGGTCATGCACATCGGTTACATTCGACTTTGATAACAACCGACTAATTGTGAAGAAAGGTCAAATGGTTGAATTGAAAGGCATGACTAAGACAACTTCTTTGAGGATGCTTAGTAGTAATGGATTTTGTAAAATGGTGAAACATAACTGGAACCAAGTCTCAATGAGGTTATTTTCTATTTCCAGTGTTAGTTCAAAAATGGTAGGGGTGACACAACATATAAGGAATTTCCAACAGAGACTTTACTCTTAAGGAAATATCAACCTGTTTTTTATGAACCCACTAGTTTATCGCCTTTTTGAGGCCACACTCATCGCATCCCATTAAAGGAAGGGGTAAAACCGATGAACATATGGCCTTATCAAAAACTCATATTTCCAAAAGGATGAGATAAAGAGGTTAACACAAGAGATGGTGAAGTCTGAGATTATTCAACCTAGTGATAGCCCAATTCCTTCACCTGTGTTATTAGTTAGAAAAAAGACGACGGTTAGGGGTTCTACATAGATTATCAACAACTCAACGAAACCACAATTAAAAAAATTTTTGATTCTTATCATCAAAGACTTGTTGGATGAATTATTCGAAGCTAAAATCTTCTCTAAATTGGATCTCTGCTTGGCTTATCATCAAATCAGGATAGAACCCACAAACGTGCACAAGACAACCTTTAAAACTCATACTGGTCATTTTTTAGGTTGTAGTCATGCCATTCAACTTGACTAACGCGCAAACTACCTTTCAAAGCTTGATGAATGACATTTTTTGGCCATTCTTATGAAGGTTTGTACTGTTTTTTTTTTTTTTTGACAACATATTGGTGTATGGTCAAGACCAAAACACTCATCTCGAACACTTGGAACAAGTCCTATAGGTATTGCAACACCATTAACTATTTATAAAGCTAACCAAGTGTGAATTTGGACAAACTAAGATCCAGTATTTAGGCCATTTGACTTCAACAAGAGAAGTAGCTACAGATTCATCCAAGATGAAAGCCATGAGAAATTGGCCAATGCTTACAACCCTAAAGAAATTGAAAGGATTTTTGGGATTGACAAGATATTATAAAGAGTTTATATGAAACTATAGCACACTTAGCAAACCACTAATAGATTTATTGAAGTAGGCGGGAAAATGGAATTTGGTTGTTAAGAAAGCTTTCCAAGAGCTTAAATCTACCACGATTTTAGCCCCTGTTCTAGCCTTACTAAACTTCATAACACCTTCATTTTAGAGTATGATGCAAGTCTAGAAGGGATTGGAGCAGTGTTAATGCAAAATGGAAGGTCGATTGCCTACCTCTCACACCCTTTAAGCTCTAACAATTAGAAGTTATCAACTTATGAACGGGAACTTTTCACAATCATTATGGCAATCATGAAGTGGAGACACTATTTGGAGCATAACAAATTTGTTATCAAAACTGACCACCAAAGTATTAAGTATCTTTTAAAGCAACATTTACATAACTATGTTAAGTAAAAAGGGGTAATTAAATTGCTTGGGTTGGACTATGTGATTCAATATAAGAAGGGACATGAGAATAAAGCAATTGATGCCTTATCCAAGAGATCTTGGCCAGACCAACTCTAATACGTTTCCTCTTCAATTGTTCCAACTTAAATGAAAGAAACACAAGCATCTTATGAACATGATAAGGCTCCCACAAAACTGGTTCACCAATTCTTTATTACTCCTACTACCATACAGAATTTTATGTTAAAGGTTAGAGTACTCTATTACAAAGGGAATTTGTATGTTGCGAAAGTTACGCACTTTAGAACTCGACTAATGGAGACTGTGAGGAGGGCACTCTAGCATATGCAAGACCTATCAACGTTTATGCCAGAATTTTACTGGCCCGAAATGCAACAAGCAGTGACTGAATGGGTTCTAATATGTGACACTTGTTGAAGGTGTAAGTCTGAGTCCTATGCCTACCCTAGAACTCTGCAGCCCATACCAGTTCCCATACAAGCTTGGAAATCCATCACAATGGATTTTATTACGCAACTACTGAAATCTGGTGGGTTTGATGCCATATTTGTTGTAGTAGACAGATTTAATAAATTCACTCACTTCTTCGACCTATCTCATCCTTACTCTACTGCCAAGGTTGCTAAAATTTTCATGGCAGGGGTATTTAAATTACATAAGCTTCCAGACACAATTATTTCTAACTAAGATCCATTGTTCATTGGAAATTTTTGAAAAGAAATTTTTAACGCATTGGGAACAAAGCTTCAATTCAGTATGGCCTACCACTCGTAAATGGATGGCTAGGCCAAAATAATGGTCTTGATGGTTACACTTGGCAGAGTGGTGGTATAAAACGAGTTTTCATAGCTTTCTAAACATGACACCTTACCAGGCCTTAAACAGTCACCCCCTTGATTTACTAATCCTACCTTCTTCTACCACAACAATAGCTTCTCTGGAGAAGTAATTAAGTTAACAAGCTCAGATGGTGGATTATCTGAAGGAGTAGTTAACCTTGGCTAGCAACAGAAAGAAACAACAGGCTAACAAACAACACTCTAACAGCGAATTTCAAGTGGGTGACTAGGTTTACTTGAAGCTTCAACCTTACCAACAAACTAGTCTGGCCGTTCACATATCACTCAAACTTTCTGCAAAATTTTATGGCCCATCTCAAATGGAGGAGAAAAAGGGCGTTGTAGCTTACAAATTGAAATTACCTGATATGTGTTCGCTACACCCTGTTTTTCATGTTTCATTACTCAAAAAGAAGATTGGAGATAAGGAAGTTCTCCTTGCTAGTTTACCAGAATAAGGAAGTTCACCTTGCTAGTTTACCAGAATTTGTGGATAATGCGTTTATGGTGAAGCCTAAATAAATTATTAATACTAGAACTACTTTGAGGAAAGAGCAGCTCATCAAGCAAGTTCTTATCAAGTAGGTTAGCTTGCCTGCAATAGAATCAACTTGGGAGGATTGGGTTTTTATTCAAGCTCAATTTCCCGATTTTGCTCACTTTTGGGGACAAAAGTGTTCTCGAGGATGGGGATTTGGTACGTATGGGCGAAAAGAGAAGAAATCCAAGTAGATAGTTGCAATAAAATCATTGGAGTAGCAAGTCAATTCCACTTGATTAGCATATTCAGTATAATTGTTATTTGGAAATTGTTATTAGATATTGTTTTTAATTACATATTATCAATATACATGTAAATCGTTTGGATAGATTACAAAGGTTTATTGGTCCTTATTAGATTATATAAACTTTATGCTCTTGTTCACAAAAGATATAAGAATATAATTAAAAATTACAATTTCAAATTTCTCTCTCTATTATCTGTATTCTCTCTCTTCTCTCCTTGCATATCTTCCCTACTTCTATTCTCTCTTAATCTCTTACACAAAACCTAGAAACATCAATTCTAGAAGTTTAGTCATAACAAGGAGACACCCAATGACGGTAAGAAATATAGTAAAATGGTGGAAAAAGAACGAATTTTTGACTTCCTCTAAGGCCTTAATGCAAATTTTGATGAAGTTTGAGATCGAATTCTTAGGACTAAACCTATTCCGACTTTAGATGTTTTTGTTGAGGTTCAAAGAGAGGAAACTAGGAAATGGATAATACTTCCTTCCACTGATGTCATCTTATAGAATTCAACATTCAAGCAAGATGCTATCTTCAATCAAGATCAGATTATCTAGGAAAAACAAACCCCGAAACAAGTGAGAAGCTTCCAAGCCTACCTATACAATTGCAGTGACCAGTGAACCTAATAAAAGTAATTCTTTAAACCTGCCATCAAAACAAATCAATCTTCTTCACTAACTTCTAAATCAAACCAAGCTCACATTCAGAGGAGAGAGCTCAATTTCTCATAATCCAATGGTCTTTATGACTCACAAAGGTACATTTTTATCTAAAAGTCCTCATAAAACTTGTTGGATTTTCGATAAAGGGCCTCTGATCATATGGCTGGGTCTGTAGAGATGTTGGTTCAATATAAGGAATGTGATAGGAATTTAAAGGTGTTTTTTGTAGATGGTAAAACTTCTCTTGTTAGTGGAAAAGGAGTATTTTTATGCACAAACTTCATTTAAAAACAATCCTTCATGTACCAACATTAAAATGTAATTTCTTGTCAATTAACCGTTTAACAAAAAGGCCTACAATGTAATATTGTTTCCTTCCTATTGTATTTTTTAGGACCGTTCTTCAAGGAAAACAATTGGTACGGCTAAAAAAATTGGATGACCTATATTACATTGCAGCAAGTAAAGATCATCAAGAAGATAAGTTACAAAATAAAATTACATATTCTGCTAAAAAATTGGATGACCTATATTACATTGATTCTAAGGTCTTGGAATTTGAATTGATGAAATTGTTATGAAAAACATGTAGATATAAAAAATTGCATGCTAAAATGTGGGAAACAAGGTTATGAAGATTATATGTTGCATAACGGTTATTTGTTTAAGGGCAATAAATTGTCTGTGCCCAAAAGTAGCTTTAAGGAATTGATCTTGAGGGAAACCCACAAAGAGGGTTGGCTGGGCATTTTAGGGTTGTCCAGACATTGGAGATTGTCAAAGAACACTTTTATTGGTCTGGAATGTTAGGAGATATACATGCCCTTATAGTTGGATATTGGACTTGTCAAATGCCCAAGAGCTAATTTAAATCGAGTCCTTATTTACCTTTGCCAATACCCAAATTGCTTTGGGAGGACATCAGTATGGATTTTGTGGTAGCACTTCTAGAACCCAAAAGGATAAAGATTCAATTATGGTAGTTGTTGATAGGTTTCAAAAAAGACCCATTTTATCCCTTACACTAAGAATGATGATTTTTCACATGTTTCTCAATTGTTCTTTAATAAGATTGGAAGGTTGTATGATACCCCTAGAACTATTGTATTGGATGGGGATACTAAATTTTTTAGTCACTTTTAAAGGAGTTTACGAAGAAAATTGGGACCTGAATTACTCTTTAGTACTTCACACCACCCACAAGTCAATGGCCAAACCAAGGCAAACAATGAAGCCATGGGGAATATTTTGAGAAGTTTGGTTAATAAGCATATGAAGGATTGGGATTCGAAGTTGGCACATGCTTAATTTAGCTAAAATAAGAGTCTTAGCACCATTTTAGGATACTCACCATTTGAAGTTGTGTATAGTTTGAATCTTCTAATTCCTATTGAATTTACTTGCGTGCCACTTGATTTCAAACATAGTTTTGATGCTAATGAGAAAATTAATTTAACTAAAGCAATTACATAAGGTTGTACGATTGTAAATTGAAAAGGCAAATGAGTTTGCTAAAAAGAGAGCTAATAAGAACAATAAGCCTAAGTTATTTCAATCAAAAGACTTAGTGTGGGTGCATTTGAGGAAAGAGAGATTTCTTAGTAAGAGGAAGAATAAGTTGGCACCTAGGGATGATAGTCCTTTTGAAAGTCTTCAAAAGGTGAAAGAGATCAATGCTTATAAGGTGAAACTTTCAAATGTTATAAAGGTGTATCAGCTACTTTCAATGTAAGAGATCATAGCCCTTATTTAAAGGATGATTGCGATTCAAGGGCAAATTCTCTCCTAACTTATGGAGGATGATATGTTTGCAAGCCATAAAATCCTTGCAAACATTGTTAGTGGAAATAAATATTTTGGAAATGCAAACCATAAAACCCTTGCATTTTCGGTTAATCTAAATTTCACTCATCCAAACCATAAAAACTTTAGATTGAGCATGTTGACGTTCATGGAGACTCCTTCCATTACAAATCAAACAAAGTTATCTCCTTCAAGCAAAGTTTTGATCCTTCTCAATGATCCTTAAGCTTATCAAGGAACCATAGCTTCAAGCAAGAACTTGCATGAAAGCAATGCCCTAACTCTGGAAGCCAAGAAGAAGAGGACATGAAGAAATAAAGAATCAGCCTACGTTGCAACGCCCTGCCACGACTCCTAAGCAATGGAATTTTTCTTGCAAATAGTCATTGTAGTGCCATGTCGCGGCGCCCACGCTCTAGAATCCTACATGCCTTCCTCACCATGGCGCGATTTTGGCCAAGGCACACCTTCTCGCCTAAGCATGCATGTTTTGTTTATTTTTTACTTTTGTGCCCTTTTTGTAAGACTTTCTATGCAATTTTTTTAAGGTTTTTTTTAGTCACTTTTCATGTTTTATAAAGCCTATATAAAGGCTTCTCTCTCTTGTAAGGGTCAAACTTGATGATTAATACAAAAAGTTTGAAATTTTTCCTTTGACAACATGAACTTGTTAGTTCTTGGTTTCGCCCTATCTTTATCCAATCTTTGAGCAAGGAAGATTGGTGGTAATTTGATTCAAGCTAGTAGAACTTTGTCCTTTATGCTTGATTCTCATCCTTACAACCTTTATGATTTGATACAACGTGTGTGATAAAACTCTTATCTTCTAGCTTTTTCCATTAAAGTGCATGTTGCCTTGTGTATTGGGAGATTGCTTGTTAAATGTTTGAACTTTGGTAGATGGACTTTAATCACTAGCAGATATCCTTACTAAATCTCTCAAGCGCCCTCACATTGGTTTTATTTGTGAAAACCTTGGGGTAGATGCTTTATATGCTCTAGCTTGAGGGGGAGTATTGAGTCATTTATTTATGTACTTTAGGAATTAGAATTTGTATACTAAGAAAGTCTAGATTATTTTCTAATTAGGATTTGAAGACAATTCTATATAAACCTTGTATCTCATTCATCATACTATATATAAGAATTCTCCATCTCTCTTATATTGCTACAACTCTAAATATAATTCAGCATTCAACTTCATCTACCAAGGGTTGATCCTACAAATGCCAACAAAATGCATGAATCTTGATAGGAAGGTATTGTTTGGTTTGAGAAAAGCCTCAACAATGCTAAGAAACAAACTTCCATGTTAAGATTTATCTATACCATCAAGGACCAAGCCTCTTGTCACTTCTACTTATTTATTTTTATTTTGAGAAAGTAAAAGGTGCAAATTTATAGGACTTCATATATATTGTTGAGAGAGAACCTGAACGACCAACCATAAAAAAATACAAAAGACATTAACAGGGAAAATTAGTTGAAAGAAGCACCTTCGTATTTTCAGTTGAGAAGGCCCATGCAGGTGCAACATTTGTTATGTTAAATATCTGATCAGACATGCTATACTGTTGATGACCAAACGAAATTGGTGATTGAAACACAGGGTCATTCACTGAACCCGGAGAGTCAGTCATGCTGTTGTTTATCCATTTTCCAAAACTGTCCAAACTCTGCAAACCATCGTTGGCCAAGATATCCAAGGTATTACCAGTGCACACTGAAAAATCCTCTCTCTCCATGTCTAAATTCATCTGACTCCCAATTGTTTGACCATAAACTCCATCCAAAATTTTGAAATGAGCGTTTTCATTCCTAGCAATTGGTTCAGTTAGATTACTAATAGAAGAAACTTCTGCAAATAAGTCATATGTTGGAACAGAGCTACCCTGCAAAGATGAATTAGCACACTGTCAATTCTCACTAACAAATAAACACAACAAATTAAGTCAAGCGGTTCAAGAAAACTTATTGTTTTAAGTTGTGCAATAATAGTGTCTATAAGTAGTAAATTATTAAATACGATTGCCACAGAACATCAGATCAACTAACCAACCAGGATAGTGAGCAACTGAGCTAATGTACCCTCTAACTGAAGTTAGTATATGGATATTTTGACTGCTAAATGAAAAAATTACCACATGAAACATCTAGGGAACAAAATATAAGATACTTGAATTTTAATTACTAGCAAGCATTTGAAACCTCTAAACAGCTACATTGAAGAGTAACAGTTAACTCCCAGTGTCAGTTTCCCGTTGATGTTATAAATTAAATATATTAACATAATAAAGCAGCTACAAAAGTCAAATGGCCAAAATTTAATAATGATGACAAAAATCATGCTCAACTATAGTCATGTTTGAGGCCACAATGATGAGATTACTAGTGTAGTGAAAGAAAATAACATAACTAAGATTATAAACAAGAATTTGACATGGAATGGAACAACTAGTTGAATAAAAAATTCTGAAGCATGAACAATCCAACTTACATTGCTCATGCCCCCACTTATTGCAAAGTCATTTTGTTGGCCAAAGCATGAATCTTTGTCTGTCATCCAAAATAGATAATATCAAGAGTATTTATAAATGTAAAAGAACTCATGTAAGTTCTTGATTAAACCACTGCCTACCCAATAACAAGCATATTACCTCCACTAGTTTCATTTGAATTACTGGAATCATTTGCCACCACAAGTTCTTCCCATTCAAGTGTGTTGATTTCATGAAGTCTCAATTCATGATTTTGGACAGTTAGATTGTCATTTGGCTTTGAACCAAGCTGAACTGAAATTCTCATTTAAATAATCCAAAAATGCAACTAAGAACTAGAGAATTTTAAAAATTCAATACAAATTAATTAAAAAACACATTACCAGCCAGTTCTTTCTCCCCAGCATAATATGCCTGACCAACTCCTGAATCAAATTCTTCAGGTAAAAGCAATGAATCAGGCTGGTCTGAGACTGAACTTGAGTGTGAATTCGGTGGTGTAGCTGGACAACCCTGCAACTGTATCGTTAGTGAACCATAGATTAAAAGAAGACTCAAATATATAGTTGATGTACGACATGTAGAATAAAAAATCAACTAACAATCAACAAGAACAATCGACTAATAAATGGAGATCGACGAACGACCCAAAAAAGAACAATCGACAAACGACCAAAAAAAGAACAATCGACTAACAATAGAAAAGAGAACTAATCTCAAATTGTAATGAATAAACTTAATATAATGTTTAAATAATATGAATTATCTAAATTATAATACAATGAATACTAATCCTCTCACATAGGCTCTCACTATTTATCTCATAAGGAATCAATATCTAATTAAAATTTATCTCCTTATCTAATTAACATCTCTAACTAAAATAATCTAAAAAGTTTCCTAAATAAAATAAGAAAATAACCCAATACCCCTCAATATAATTACATTATGAATTTGTTCTTATACTATGAGATTTGACAATCTTTGATGGAGCCCGCATCATTTTCCCTTAGTTGAAAAGAACTAGACTTCAGAGAACTGAATTGCAAATAATCCTCCATCGACTAATAATTAGAGAGAACAATTGACTAACAATTAAAGAGAATAACAAAAACAGATATCAAATTGAGGCTATGTTACCAAATTGATGTAGAACACAAAAGATAAAGGATCAACTAATGATCAAAGAAAACAATCAACTCACGATTAAAGATCGACGAACAATCAAGATCAACAAACGACCCAACAAAAAAAATCAACTAATGATGGAAGAGAGAACTTACCTCAAATTATATTAAATAAACTCAATATAATGTTTGAATGATATGAATTATCTCAATTATAATAGAATGAATACTAAATCTCATATATAGGCTCTCAATACTTATCCTATAAGGAATCAATATCTAATTAAAATCTTTATCTTTATCTAATTAAAATATCTAAATAAATTAATTTGAAAATCTTCCTAAATAAAATCATCTAAATAAAATAAGAAAATAACCTAATAACATTAAATATAATCACATTAAGAATTTCTTCCTATAATATGGGATCTGAAAATTTTTTATGGAATCCACATCAATAGTTGTTCAAAACACTAGTGATTGGAAAAATAAATGTATAAATCAATCCATTCAGATATTGCTTATTGAAAGCTTAATGACAATAGCTCCAAAATTGATGTCATACTCATAACTAGAATTTAAGTGTTACTTATAAACGAGACTACTTTGTTCTGGTATATGGAAAATCTAAATCCAATTCTATCCATGAGGTTTTTTACAGAGAGGATGAAACAACTAGAACTTATTCTGCTTTTTTTGGAAACTTGGCTTATATTAAAATTCTTCATCAATGCCAAAGATAAGGCATTCAGGCTTTAAGCAAATGAGTAGTCCTTGCATACAAAACAAAAATTTGGAATTTGATACTAAGCACGGTCAAAGAAAACAACATATTAAAATGTACCATAGGTAATGCCAATATTAAATGCTTATCCATAACCACAGGTCTACGAAATTTAAAGAATACATCAAGCAATACAATCTACTATCATTACATGAGAAATGATCTTCCAAGGTGCAAGCAAACAAGATCATACTTATATGTGGATTAAAATTAAATAAATATGGTCAGCCTTTGGTTTTGAGAAAGTAAGCTGGAAGTAGAGAAAAAGAAAACTTCTTTTGTTTTATTTCTAAAGTTGGAAGAAATTAACCAATGGCAAAAACTGCAAAAAATCAGTTTTCAGATTGTCGCAAATATTCATCTGGGTATCAATGATATTCAAAGGACCTCCACACACAATGTCAACCAGGCCTCCAATAATCTTCTCGTCTATTTTTGGGTCTTTAACATTAATAGAAAAAGGTTATTAGATAAATGATAAAAAAAGCCACAATTTAGTAATTATATTATTTATAGAAAAAGGTTATTAGATAAGTGATAAAGAACGCCACAATTTAGTAATTATATTATTTATAGAAAAAGGTTATTAGATAAGTGACAAAGAAAGCCACAATTTAGTAATTATATTATTTATAAACATTTTATGTTTGAGTAAAAGATTCCATATAGCTGTGCACTCCTCAATATTCATGTTTGCATCTCATGACTCAAACTTTCTTGATAAAATATAAAACTTGGGGGAATGAACCAATCCCTTACTAGGGTAAAAACCACATGTCGTTGCACACTTATGTTATGAATAACTGCATCTAAGGAAAGATGTCTCATAAAGCATTAAAATCAAATGCCTGTCAACGATATTGCAATGTACAACCCATTCATTAAAAGCATTAGCAAAGCTGATGAAATATCATAAAACCTACCTCCTGAGTTTCCCGATAATGAACAAGGACTATATTTTCTAGACTCCTGACACATAAAAGGCAATGAAACCAAAGTCAGACTACTCATAAGCAACTTCATATCCTTCTACACAAGAAGGGAAAGAAAAAAAAGTCCATTTTTATTAGAAAGTAAATAATGCACATCAAAAAGTTGAAAAAATTCAGTGATAGACCAGTAAGATTACATACTTATCAAGTAGCCAATAACATCTGCGTACAAACGTTGGGCTATCTTCACCATGTGCATAGTATACATGAATCCTCTCTTCATTACCAACCTAGACCATGACACAAAATGACAATTACATCATACAAGAGTCTACTGAAGGCATGGAAAATAAGTGAAATATTGCTTTGGAGTTTACTCTTCCAAACATTTCCCAAAATTTTAACTTAATATATAAAGGAAAAAAGTAAATGTTAGTCATTTAGAGACATTCCAAAAATTAACCAATCAAGAGTTTTTCATATAACGGAAATCCACTTGAGCTCTTGAGCTTTTTAGTTTTCTTATTCTGAATTAATTCAATCACATACTAAATTTAAATCTCAAAATACATAAAAAAAAAAATATCACTTCATTAAGATAGCTAAAGCAGCCTATATTCAGATAGACAGAGAAAAAATGACACAATATAAGTAAAAATCGCACTTTTAGATGCTCGTGAGCCTCCTTAACAGTCTTCCCATCCTTTTTCTTCTTCCAGTTATGACCATCTTTCCGAAAATTCCTAAGCATCTTACGGTCAAACAAAACAATAGTGCCACCTGTTATATTACAAGAAAATTGTATATGAGCAGTTGATGAACCAAAAATATTGGGAGAAAATCTGCGAATTTCATCAAATCCAAGAACACTATTTACACAATATCTTAAGAGTTTAACAATCAAATAACATAGAAGATTAATTATTTTAAAGTATTATGTACGCTTGAAGTTTTAATGCATGTAAATTGGCATTGCTCCTGTTGCTAGCATATAGATGCAAATGGTTTATTGGCTCACTAAGATCAGCCCGCTACCTTTTAGAACATTTAAAATGATACTCTGCAGCTCAGGTAGTTGAGTCATGATAACAAAAACATGCCTAGCCAAATTTGAACTAGTATGGCCCTGAGGTTTGGTTGAACAGAAGAATTCCCAGAGAACGAGAAAAGTTCAGGAACAAACAAGAAGTGATTGTTACTACTTGTCAAAGAAATACTGAGAACTAACACATTAAAAGGGGCATAATCACAAAAGTCTAATTTGAGTTAGTCATATATCTCATTTGACAGATCACCTTACAGAGATTCAACATGTAACAGAAAGATAGACCTTTGCCTATAACAACAACAACAATCCAAAGAAACTAATATTTAAAAAATAGAGAAGTAATATAAACCTAAACTTTTTACATTCATTTCTGAAGTAAAAATAGTTACTTTTGGGTAAGTTCACTGGCTTGGCATTGATGCTGAAATGCTTGCAATTACATAATATAGCCTGAATTTCATTTGGCCGTAGCCATCTTGTTTTTGCTTCCTCCATCATGGTCCCACAATCCAAATCTGCCCCAACAAGAAACCAATAAAACCTTTATATTCTGAAAACATGAACGAAACTACACCTCAATAAAGAACCTTAAGAATGCAACATATTCTCACATAAATAACCGAAATTGGTATTAAGAATTACTTCTCTCGCTCCACAGAAGTTGCTCAGCACATGAATTACTAATTGCTACATTTTTTAACCTAAAACTAACTTTAACGTTTTTACTTCCGGATACTAATTTCGAATAGCAAGAAAAACACTTCCAAAGGATCGTTTCCAATACAGAATTATGAACCAATTCAAACAACAAACACTTAAAATCGACACAAAGTATATCTATATCCACAGTTTTTAACTCAAAACCACAAAAGTTAAAATGGGTCCGTACCATTCAATGTGTGGAATCCATGAGTTTCCGCGCCTACAAGTGGTTCATCCATCGCGTCAAAGAATATCAGAATTACGCTAACTTCACACTCAATACTTTATCAAACAACAAATATTCCATCAACTAAGAGCGTCAAAACCTCAATCTTCCTCTTTCCGCACATGCATACATCAATAGTTAAATAAAGGCATACATAAAAAAAAAAAAAAAAAAAAAAAGAGATCAACCAATCGATCAAAGAGCTGACACGCACGCACAAAGCAAAGAGCAAAAACAAGTGAAAATAACTTCAGTAATCAGAGACTGTTGTACGACATTTTTTTTTTTATCCAAACGATGAAGTCCCAGTAAGGTCTTTTTGACAAATTACTGTTAAAAAATTTTTGAAATGCTGAATATCCACTTTCCTTCTAATATTTAAAAAACTATGAACACTATCATTAATAATATTATTATCAGCAATGGATTATAATAACCGTTAAAAACTTAATTAAATAGTTAAAAATGATCAATTAGTTAACTGACGATTAAATTTAACTGCTTCGATAGTAAGGATAACTAGATCTTACCATCAAAACACCTCTATCACTGGAGATAATCGAAAGTGATCGATTTTATACATACTAATCATTTCTGTCTGCTAAATCTTTGATGATTAAATCTAACAGTTTTCACCATTGAAGTACTAGATCCAATAATCTTTATAATCGAGATAACTAAATTCGATCATCAATCTAATCATATAGTTATTTTCAACCATCTAATTAGTATTTTGATCACCACCACCATTAACAACAATGGTTGTTTTTATAATTTTTTATAAATTTTTTAATTAATTTGTATAAATTTTTAATATTATTTTAATATTATATTAATATTATTTTATATTTTAAATATTTTTATAAATTTAATTCTATTATATTTATTTTTAAAATTTTTATTTAAAAAGATGAAAATATTTTTTTATTATTTAAATTTTATAGTTAATTATTAAATTTAATTAATAATTTTAATTAATAAATAAATTTTTAATTTTTTAAATAATATTTTATGGAAACAAGTCATTTGGCTTTTTTGGTTTTCTTTAAGGCCAAAGGACAATTTCCCACCCATAGTTTGAGGCGGGGATAAAGCCCCACCCGCAAGTTTTCAAAAGCCCGGTTTCTCACCCTTGGACCAAATTTAATATTAAATAAAATAGTAAATAGTGATATTCCAGGGGCAATTTTGTCATTTTATGATTAAAATTTTATAAAATAATAAAATAAATTTTATATCAATTTAAAAAAATTTAAAATTTTTAAAAAATCAATAGCCAGCTGCCGATGCCGGCAGCGGTGGCCCTTGATAACAGCACCAAGTGGCCGTCTCCGGCCACCTGGTTCCAGGGGAGGCCAGATCGGGCCTCCCCATTGGGTGGAGGCGGCCATATCGGCCGCCTCCTGTTTTGAAGGAGGCAACCAGATCTGGCCACCTCCGCCAGATCTGGCCACCAGAAACGGTCGAAGAGGACCGATTCTGGCCACGTTTGTCAGGGGAGGAGGCCAGATCTGGCCTCCCCTGGAATCAGGTGGCCGGAGATGGTCACCTGGTGCTGTTATCAACGGCCACCATCGCGGGCATCGGCGGCTGTGGCCAATTGATTTTTAAAATTTTTTTAAAATTTTTAATAATTTTTTTAATTTTTTAATATATTTTTTAATTTTTTTATATTTAAAAATTATTTTATAATTTTATTTTAAATTTTTATTTATTAAAGGACATTTTAGTTATTTCATTTGAAAAATTATAAAATAAGTTTGAATTTTGGTCCAAGGGTGAGAGACCAGGCTTTTGAAAACTTGCGGGTGGGACTTTGTCTTCGCCTCAAACTATGGGTGGGAAATTGTCCTTTGGCCTTTCTTTAACGGAAGAGAGGAAAGGAAGGCTGACACCGATGAAGGTCGATCAAAAATATTGTCGAGGGTAATTGATATTTAATTAATCAATTAATTGTGGTAATTATCCACGAAAAGTAGAAAATTTGATATGTCCAGTCCGGTGTGATTAAAGTGAGAGCTTTTCTTTCGTGCAAAACTGTGTATTAAGATGCGCGCCACGTCTTAATTTTCCTCTCTGATGTGTCCCTGGCCCCTCTTTTGTCCTTTTGTTGGAATTTTAGAAAAAATAATTCATATTTAATAAATTTCAAGTTATCATTACATAATCAATTAAGTGATGAATTTTTCAAGAATTATATAAATAATATCAAATTTTAAATTTAAATATAAAATGTTATAGTTCTTTTATAAAAATTCCAATATTTTTTTTATAAGTATTAAAAAATTTAAGTTTTATTTATGTATTATTATTTAATATGTTAATTTGATTTTATGAATTTAAAATACATTTCTTAAATATAAATGATAAAATATACACGGGGACTTAATTAAAATTTTATAATTTGTAATATGTTGAGACGTTATTTGTTATTTTTTCGTCGAAAGGGCTTAAATTAAATTTTACCAAACAACGCATACAAAGAATTATTTATGATGCGTTAGATTTAATTGCAATATTTAGCAAGGTATTACGACAATTCCATAATCAATTAAACAACAAGACGTCAATATTATGAAAAAAGAATTAACCATTCCTACGATTATCCTTGAATCTGAATATTACAAAAATTCTTTACAAGAAGCAATATCTAATATTTTCCCTCCAAACTTCCCTTTCATTCCCCGATGACTTTTTGTTGATTTTGACTCCGATGAAATTACTCATAATTATGATAAAAATGATGAAAGTAAAATAACATTTTCAATATGCAAAATAAAAAAAGTCCTTCGGCCAAAAAACCGGGGACAAAATATTTATAAAAATAAAAAATATTCTAAAAATTTTATTCCTCAACATTTTAAATACAAAGATTATCAAAAAGCATGGTTCAATACTCTTCTATTATCATACTCTATATATTCTTGGTTTTTTTATTTTTGAAAAATATTTTTCAAAATCCTTTTCAAAATTATTTCAACAATGGTTTAATTAATTTGCATTAAATGAATTAATTTTTCTTTCTGATGCCCTTTAGAGATACAAATTATTTTCTTAGAATTTCAACAACACCTCTTGCTCCAAAATTTCAAGAGTTAAAAGGAGAAAATTTTCAATTAAATTGTGGTCTAGTTTTTTTTACTCAAACTATTGGTCCACCGATAATTCAAACATGAATACATTCTCATCCTCGATACTGCAATCAGCAACAACAATCTTTTTTCCTGACTCAACGCTCTTGAATTATGGCTGAGTTAGTCAAATGTCAGTCACGACAATAGATGAGAAAATTAATCATGCAATTAGGATCACCCAATTTTTCAAAGCAAAAAGAAGACAATGACAAAACCTAACTTGATAATGATGAAGATTACTTTACTCACTTTATCCGAAATATAAAAAATCAATATCGCAGGCAAAAATATTTCAAGACTTCATAATTCAATAAAGATAACGTCAACAGCTTCATTATTACATTTGTTACTAAGGCAATGACCTTGTCAATTCAATTATCAACTAGGGTTGGATTTGAATTGAATATATTCAGATTCGTTTTTAAATTTGATTCAAATAAATCTAAAACGAATCAAAAGAATCCAAACACAAACCCGAACTGTAATTTTAAAATTCAACAAACACGAGCTCAGACATAAACTATACGAACTGAACACAAATACGAACCTGAACTTAAAATAATAATTTTTTAATTAAATTTTATTAATTATAATTTTTAATAAATATAAAAACGAATTATACGAACTGAATGTAAATACGAATACGAGTCGAATACGAACTTAGTTATACGAACCGAACACGAATACGAACTTTGCTATAAATTATTCGACGAATACGAATACTAATCCGAACCCAAACAATATGAAACGAACCTGAACACGAATATGTTACTGTTTACGTTCGGTTCGACTTAAATCGAGCCCTATTATCAACTAGAAAAGGATCAATAAAGTCAAAAGCTTTTATTAATTTATGAGTTATGGCAATAATGTTCCAATATATCTATAAACTTGTCCTTTCAATAATGTTTTGGATTTCAAAGATACAAAATTCGAGTCGTGTGTATATATGTATATTGACAAGTTTTGAGAAACAAGTAAAAGAAAAGAAAAGAAAAAACACTTTGCCTCTCCACTTCCTGTAAATCTACTCAACAAATAAAAGTTTTCTCAAAATTTTGTAAGTTTATAATCTTTTATTTTCAAAGTAATTTCATATTTTAGAATTACATATTGTTTCTTATGTTGTTCATATCAAATTGTGTTCATAACCAATGGGGTTCCTACAATCCGAGCTCTGTGTATATATATATATATATACATATATATATATACATATATATATATATATATATATATATATATATATATATATATATGTATGTATATGTATGTATATTTACAACACTAACCAAGTTAAAGTTTGGGCCTTATTACAGATTTCATCAAACCAGTAGGCATGACACTGAAAAATGTATAAGGCTAAAGCATGAGACCCGAAGACTTATTGACGTTGGGAAATTGGTTGACCTTCGGCAAAGACAAGGACATTTGGGGCCTCTAATTATTTTGCAGGGTATTGGCTTTCTTTTTTTAATTGTTGCATATGTTTGCATCTCTTCATGTAAATTTGTGACATGAGTGATTTTTCTAATAAAAATAACTTGATTTTTTATTTTGAAAAGGAAGTGAGCTAATCTTGGTAGACATTACACCATTAAATGAGAGAATTCGAGCCAATGATTTGTGATAATACCCTACATATATATAATAGCTTCACAATTCTTAATTAATCTTACTCTTTACAACTTTAGACTATATCTGAATCACAGTTGAAAAAAACATAATATTGTGCTTGTATCCACATATTTTTATCTATCATGAAACCCTGAACACTTCCGGATGGTTGTCCAACATCGGGGAATATGATTGATTTGAACCTAATATCATTGATAGTATTTTTTTTTTGCTCTATCTTGATTTGTCACCATTTAGGTATCAAATGCAAAATGTCAAGCACTTTGCAGCAAGATACGTTTTAGCAATCGAATCCTCTAGACGTGCTTTATTACAGACAATTCATTTTAAAGCGTCTAATGACCTGATGAATGACAAAATGTTGGATTATTTGCAAGAAGAGACTATGAAATATTTTTATTTTTGGCATTTACCTTTCGATTGGATATATCCATCGATAATGCACTAGCCCGGCAAACCTCACTTCTACGACCAAATAAATAACCAAATACACCATAATTATAAAAAATGCGAGGGCAAAATTTTTTTCCATATTGTAGAGTGTCAACACAATCTTTCTTTTTCTTTCAAGTTGTTTAAGATCATGAATTCGAAGAGACTTAGCACGTAAAACCCAAAAAAAGTTTAATAATTTAGTCAAAGTCGAACTTACTTTCACAGGCAATGTACCTTGTAATGCAAGTGGAAGAAGTTGTTGCATTAAAACATGACACTCATGAGTTTTTAAACCAGATAATTTGTGTTGTTTACAAATATATTGTGATATGTTAAAGGCATAGCATCTGGAAATTTTACCTTTTTCAACACTTCATAAAAAAATTTTTTCTCATATGATGTCATCATATAGCATGCTGGAAGCAAATAGGCTCTTCATGAATCCCATTGTTAAGGTCATAACTCCATCCTGATGTTCATCTCTTGCAAGTCCTGATAAGCATAAATATTATCTTGAGACTTTTTATCAATATTGAGAATTGTATTCACCATATTGTCACAAACATTTTTCTTTATGTGTATCACATCAAGGTTATGTCTTATTAAGTGCGACTACCAATAAGGTAGGTGGAAGAAAATACTTTTTTTTTTCCCATGTTTTTAGTTTGACCCCCGTAACTTATTTATGCATCTTTCCATAGCTAAACTTGATATCTTGCAATTGATCCAAGATGGCAAACCCAGACGGTGGAACTGGACTAGATCTTAATTAGATTATCCCATCAAATAATTTTGCATCAAATTGAAACTTATATGTGATGTCTAAAAACCGATGATGACTCATAAAGCATAACTTTTTACCATTCCTCAAATGTTTGGAGTCTGTCTCTGTATTACAAAAAGGACATGTGAAACAACTATGAGTGTTCCACCCAGATAGATTACTATAAGCTTGGAAATCATTTATGGTCCACATAATTGTTGCATGCAATTAGAAATTTTCTTTTGATGAAGCATCAAAAGTTTTCACCCCTACCTCTCGTAAGTCTTTCAGGTTTTCTATCAAAGGTTGTAAGTAAACATCAATATCATTACCAGACTCGAAAAGACTATAAATTAAAAATGAGAGTATGCAAAATTATTGTTTCATGCACAACCATAGTGGTAAATTATAGGGAAGTAAAAAAACTGGTCATGTGTTGTAAGTACTTTGTATAGTACCAAACGAATTGAAACCGTCATTTGTTAAACTCAATCTAACGTTATGTGATTTTTGACCACATGTACGGTAGATCGAGTCAAAGTTTTTTCATGCTTATGAGTCATTCGGATGTCTCATAATTCCACCCTTAGTAAGGGGTTTGTCATGTTATGTCATCAACTTTTAAGTTTTTTGGGATATGAATAACCTTTGAAGTCTTGGTTTAATGCGAAAATACCATAACACTTTTGGTGGAAATTGTTTTTTCTTGACCAAATTAGAATTTCCTATGCCACTACATGAATCAATCTCATAATTTTCCTACCAAGACGCCCCACAAACTGAGCATACGTCATCAAAAGTTTTTTCTTTCTAAAATAGCATATAATCATTAAGATAAACAATAATTTTAACATATTTAAGTCCTAAGGTATCAATAATTTTTTTTGGTTTCATGAAAAGAGTTTGGTAATGTCTCATCCTTTAAAAAAACATCTTTTAAAATTTTAATTAAAGCATCAACTGATTCATTAGACTAACCATAACAACATTTTAAATTATAGAGATGCAAAATGAACGATAGTTTAGTAAAATTCTCATACCCTGAATATAATTCTTCACTAGCATCTTCCATTATTTTCCTTAAATCTGTCTGTTGTCCAACAAAATGGTCTGTATTTTCTTCCATCACAGTATTGTCGACATTAGGCTCTATTACATCTCTACTATGTATACATGCATCCAAATGTTGTCCAAATATCCCAAAAACATCATGTAACATTTCTGTCAAGTCATTATCTATAATCATTTTTTTTTGTACTTGGACACCTAGGATATACTCCTATAGAACCATAGATTCACTGTGACAATATCAAATGGTATACATAACCATAAAACCATAAACCACTAAATGATCATATAGTTCTGCCCAATTTCTGTAATAGTAATTAACACACCTTTTACAAAGACATGAAATTTTATCAGTACTTGATTTATCTTGAAATACAAAATCAAGGAAACTATTCAACCTCTTTAAAAATTCTATAGTAACTATATCAAAACTCATCCATCTCCTATGTTTGCGATTATCCATAACAATGTACTGATAAATAATTAAACAGTTACAATTATACGTTATGAAAAAACCAAATCAATCATACCATGTAACTTTCATTAGTTATTTTGAAATCCACATACTCATCTGTTAATTAAAATCAATGTTTAAGTCTAACGGTCAGTCGTTAAATTTTAATAGTTAAAAAATAATATATGTAAAAAATTAAAATATTTGACGAGCAGACATTTAAATTTTTAAAAATTTGATGGATATTCATTTGTGTTTGACCTACTTAAAAACATTAATTATTTAATTTAATCAAGAATATCAAAATGTGAATTTTTTTTATTTCCAATTTAAGATAAGCTAAATTAAATATATAAATATATCATTTCAAAAAATTCAATAATAAAATGTGATTTTTTTTTTTATTTTCAATCTAAGATAAGTTAAAGTCAATATATAAACGTATCATTTCAAAAAATTAAATAATAAAATGTGAATTTTTTTAAATTTCCAATCTTGGATAAGCTAAAGTAAATATATAAACATATCGTTTCAAAAAATTCAATAATAAAATGTGAAGTTTTTATAATTTCAATCTAAGAGTTTCCAATAATAAAATGTGAATATCTAAAGTGAATTTACTTCTGCAATATAATTTTAAAAAATATAAATTTATAGGAGTTTATATATTTTTTAACTCATGAAATGAATTTACTCATGAATTTTTTTACTCATTTCCAATAATAAAGTGAATCTACTCATAAATTTTTTTACTCCTTTCTAATAATAAATTTTTTTTTTTTTACTCATTTCCAATAATAAAATGAATTAACTCATTAATTTTTTAAATTGAATTTTTTTAAAAATGTCAAATTTTTTTTTATTTCCAATATAAGAGTTCCTAATATAAGCTAAAATATTATTAGTTTTAGGATTTCAATAATTTGATGGATTTCAATCAAAAACTTCAATAACACATACAAACTAGTCCTTCAATCGACTGAATTTCAATAATTTAGTTAATATAAGAATTAGAAACTTAATAAATAACAAACTTTAATATTTCTTCACAAAAAAATCCAAATTTCGAAACAAACTTACAAGTTTTTGAGTAAAATGAGAAGTCTAGTTGAAGAATGGAAGAAGTTGTAGTCTCCAAATGAAGAAGAGATAGCCAAAATCTGCCAAGAAAAGGCCTAAAACCGATTAACACAATGGCGGCAGCGACAGAGAATGGTTACAATGGTGGCAGGAAGAAATAAGGGAGAAGAAGAGGGCGCGTAGGGGTTAGGGATTTAAAGGATTTTACTGACGTTTTTGAATACTTTTTATCGATGCTTTAAAAATGTTGGTAAGATCCTAGGATTCAACAGTATTTCAAGTGACGGTTCAGAAAAACAATACTATATATCATTTTCAATATGGTTTTATGTGACGTTTTTAAAGACCTTTTATCGATGCTTTAAAAATGTCGATAAATACTTGGAATTCAACAGTATTTCAAGTGACGGTTCAAAAAAACAATATTATATATCATTTTCAATATGGTTTTATGTGACGTTTTCTAAAAACATCATTAAAAGCTATGTTTTTAATGGCACGCCATTCAAAGAATGCTATCCAATCTTTTTTTTTTTTTTTTTGTAGTGATACAAGCAATGTGAACATTTGGTTAGGGGAGCCCCACAAAGAAAAAGAGAAAATTCGACATCGATATCCTCAACCCATTTTATTCTGCCACGACATCACCCTTAATGCATTGTAATCAAAGGCCAATATTTTCTTCCGATACGTTTAAATAAATCATCTTATAATAACATTAAAAGTACAAAAACCAGACACAATGCATGCATAGTTCAGAGAAAAAAATTATATATATATAAACAGCCAAAAAAATCCGAATTTTGGTGGACATCTTAAGGGTTGGAAGGCTGACATTTGATTATTGGAATTTGGCCACGACTTTGGTGAAGGACAGAATGGTAATCACGGGTTAAAAAAAGTGCAGTCGCATGCTACAGGTTTGTGAGGGATTGCGGCTGTAATGGCTACGGGTTGATTTTGAAGGAATTATATTTGAATTTGGAGTGGAATTATCTACGGCTTTACAAGGGATTAGTAGCCGAACTTGGTGGAGATTTGGTGGACAGGTCGCTAAAGTGGCTCACGGGAAGGAATTTGTTGGAATTAAGTCTCAATGGCCGAACCTTAAGGGTGGCGAGGGACACATAAACCGCAAATTCATGGCCAAACAACATATAAACAAAACATCCAAATATCATTCCATCTTAACCATACAGTTCTGATGCAGCCAAAAAAACAAAAATGATAGAAGTCAATAAAAAAAAAAAACACGAAAATAGACCACCACAGACCAAGACAACAAATCAAAAAAATAATAGTGAAAGTAAAATATAAAATAATTAATAAAAATTTATTATACACACAAAAATATATGATATTATTCCCTCAAAACAAGAAAATATACTTTTTGGTGGTTTCAAAGCTTCGTTGACATGATCCCTAGGGTTTGACTTAGCGATAAGGGCCTTAGCCAACCCTTATGGTGGTCAGGGTTCAAACTGCAGTGAAGCCAATAACCTTTGATTTTATCCGGTCTGTGGTTTAAATTATCCGATCAGTTAGAGTTGACCGACTCCTATGAATAGAGGTTTTCGGATTATAAAAAAAAAAAAAAGCTTCGTTGACATCAAACTGAGGTGGTTTGGTTTCTGTTAATTTTTTGGTGATTTGATTGAAAGAATCCTAAGGTCTCCCCAAAAATAATTCCCGAAAAATTATCTTCCCCCTCTCTATTATTTCCACTCTTTTTCCTCTTTTTTTTTTTTATTTTTTTCTCCTCGCTGCTTTTTTTTTTTTTTTCTCTTTCTGGTTCTCTCCCTGCAAATCCCCCCTCTTCATTTTCCTTCCCCTCTTTATATAAGTAATTTTCAGCTCTTAAATCTAGGAGTTATTTACCTTTCTTAGGGCAATCGTCAAGTAAAATAATCCCACAGAAGTTGGCATGGTGCAGGAGGAAAAGAAGGAAATTGGATCAGGAGGATAGAAAAAACTGACATGGCATGCATGAAGAGAAGAAAAGAAAATACAAGAAAGAAAATCAAAAGGAAGGTTAGCATGGAGGGAGGAGTCAACATGTAGAACCGAGGAATGGCAGATCTGGCGTAAGCAAAACATCATGAAAAATTGGCATTAATTAAGAAAGGTAAGAAGAGCTGGTATAAAAGTCAAAATACAATAAATTGTAAAAGGATAAAGGAAATATAATATGCAGGACGAGACGAAAAAGCTGGCAGGCTGGGCAGATCATGCGCGCAGAGATAAAGGACAAAATGTCAAAGCGCGGGCGTGATGGAAACGAGCGCAGGCAGAAGTCTTCCATCCCAACACACGCGTTGGCTGGGCCAGCAGCTTAAACCCATTTCTCTCTGTTTTGGGCCCATGTGACCTAGGCCCCGTGCATGAGTTCCTTCTCTTGGCTGGGCTTTTCTTTTTCCTTCCTCCACTAGGCTCCTCCTTACTCTTCTTCTTCTTTGTTTTTTTGATTATTTTATTTTTTTTATAGGTGGACTTAGTTTGGGGTTTTTTTTTTATTTAGGTGGGTTATTATTATTGGCTTAAGGGTTTCGTTTTTTGACTTTGTATCTATTTATCTTCAGTTTAACACTTTAAAAACTTCGAATTAACTTTTAGGTTTTTTATCATAAAAAATGACTCCGTTGGACTCAAAATAGGTTGTCTACAATTACGGTACATGATTCACTTTGTGACACATTTTTGTGATGTGTCTGGCTGCATGAATACTAGCCCAACAACATATATGGGCAACAGTTGCAGCAATGAAAGAATCAAGCTTTTAATTTCACAAATGGAGATGATTTAACTTAAAATCAACAATTTTGAAGTAAGATTAAGTTTCTGCACACCATATGAAATTAATTGAATCACATTTAAATTGATATGAAAATAATCCAAATTAATCTAAATTGACCACAATTTAAAAAAAAATATTACTATAATAAAATTTATCAAAGACAAATTGAAGAAATATTAATGAATAAATATCAGTAGCAGGTAAAATCCTTAAATATTATATATATATATATATATATATATATTTTATAATTATAATTATTCTAATTATTCTTGTTTTTCGTTAAAAAATGTTATTTTATTTTTCAATAATTTGAATGTTTTACGGGATTTTAGTATGTGATTTTTTAAACCATTTGTAAACAAAACAAAATGTTACGTGTTGTGATATGTTAATTGTAAAAAATTAATATGCTAAAACACTTAAAAGAATAAAAATTATGGATAATTTCATATTATCAGATCAATATGAATATATTTCAAGTTAGGTTAGTATTGAAAACCTTTTATATGATTTTAATTTAAATAAAGTTAAGATTGAATATCACTGTCTTGAATTAATGCGATTTGATAATATGAACTACCAATCTTTACGTACGTGGGAAGTGTCCAGAATTTTGTGTTTGAATTTGTAGTGTATGATAAGAACGATGATTTTGAAGCATGATGTAATGTTCCTATACTACATGGGCAGGAAAATTGAAACACTTGAACACTGTGCCAAAGAACTCACAAAACGATTACAATTTGAAGTATTTTTTTTCCCTCATAACCAAGATGCCTTTATTGAATACCAATACCAATTCAAAGGACAATTGTGATGAATACAGTTTCATGAATAGAACCATTTATATCATCCCAAGAGCACTTTCCACACAAATAATTCAATCTGCTACTCTCCCTGCAGCATTATAAGCAGCTCAAATTCGTAACACTGAAGAAACTTCAAATGTTCATTTGTTATATCGAGACGATGAAAATCAACATGTGAACCACTAGAAATACTCACATGGTGGTTATCTTGACCAGATGTGCAAGCCGGTCTTCTGGGTGGCAGTTGTTGGTGTGGAGTTCTCTGAAAATTATTGAATTAGGTTAAGTTTGTTCAGGCAGGTAATTGAAAACATTCAGACGGTGATAATACCTGGAGTTTTGGTCTCAGAGTCTCTATTGCCACTGTAGATTTCTGGTTCACTCCGGCGCCTTGCTGTTCCAAATTCAAACCCGATTTTAAGTAAAGCTATGACTTTAAAATAAGGGGACAAATTGGCTATATATTGAGAAGAATTTTACCTTGCATAGTGCCCAGTCTGCTGAATCAAAGAAGGCACGTTCATGGTCCTATGTATACCCATTACAAAATGTCACTTTAAAACACAGTTTTTGAATCAATTACTCTATGTTATGATGTTATTGAAGGCTAAACTTCTACTTACCTTGGAAATTAAAGGCTTCTTCTTGGGCACAAGTCCCCCATATTTCTTCTCCATTGTTTCCTGCTTTCGAATGAAGAAATTTTAAATTATATATGAATTTTATATTCCTATTCACAATATTAAACTACAAAAATGCAAGGGATCTAATCAGTGCGGAGGACTGAAGGACCACGTTTGGCTGTATAGGTGGCAAAGTATGACACGTATCATGGTTCAGTTGGTTAGGTCTGACTGGCTACAAGCAAAGCAGAATGCATGTACAGGTACAACAACAGTGCGCTGCCGACATTTCCAAGAATGTTTCTGACGCAGCTCTTACCGTTGAATAACGTAAACGAAACCGTCGCAAATTACTAGCCGTTGGATGTAGGGGACCAGCACCCTTTTCTGATAGAGAAGTGAACATGGGATCACTTCTAGCCATAATTGGATCAAACGTCAATAAAATATCTTGCAACCAAATTCAGCCCATTCAGTAAATATTGGTTAAAAAATAAATAAAAGGACTAAATTGTTGTCGTGTGACCAGCCGTGATACACGTGCACAAAATCATGCAATCAGGACTGTTAGATCTGCCATCATCAAAGTAAAAGCTACCTTCATTTGATGGCGGAGGCCAACACCATGAAATCCTATGACTATTTTTGTTCGCTCTATTTTCTTGCAAAATATTATATCCGGTCATTTATATGATTACATCAAACAAATATATACATAATATATATACATATATATATAATAAATGATGTAGGAATGGATGGAGTTTCTGCGTTTATACCTGGGAAGAATAGAATTCTTGGGCACCGTTGCAATCCGCCATCTCCCAGTTAAGTTCTTCTGTTTAATAATTCATTCAAAATTATCATCTAAGCAAGAAGCGAAAACATAATCAAAACCCGTAAATGAAAAACACAGTCGCCATTAACAAGCCTCTAGAAAAAGAACAGAGCGAAAGATATATAAAAATATGAATTTTTGTTGAAGAAGGAGGAGGTTTTCGGCATTACCTTGGACAGGAGAAGAGAGAGAGAGAGAGAAACAGAGATAAAAGAGAGAAACAACAAAATTGAAGAGATAAAAAAGAGAGAAAGGAATGAGGGAGGGTGGAGTGAAGAGGGGGATAAGAATATATCCACTGGAAGTTAAGACGTTAAATACAACATGGTAATTATTAGTTAAAAAAGTAATTAACCAATAAGAAAGAAGAGAGAATAGGAGTGAGGGTTGATAAGAATAAGGTTTAGGTCCTGTGAAAACTAGCTAATAAGAGGATGATTGTATGGTTATAGAAGGTTGTTGTCTGTGTCGTTAACCTATCAACATCGGTTGGTCCATTGGCCAACCTCAAATCGTACGGTCTTCCATGTGAAAATATTCACGGTTATCTCAATTTTTCCTCCCAAATATATTAAAATTTCAGCATTTACTGTGTGATTTTTATCTTTTGTTTGTCATATTGTGGGCAGCCCTTGATTAGGTATTCATTAATGTTATATAGAATATTTTAAGCAATTAAAAGTTGTTAATTCACAGTTGCTGGGTTGGGGGAACTCATATTGAATGCTATATTTGCTCAGTTTAATGGGGAATATCCAAGTAAATAAACTATAGCCGCCAAAGTAGCCAAGGGGGCAAGGCTATTAATCTTTGGTTATTAGTAAGGGGCCATGCATCTTTATTGTAAAATGTCCCATATCAATTCTATTGAAATTGGATCAAAACAAAGCATAGCCTTATTAGGCCAAATCACTATTTCCTATCTACGTTTGGATGAATCCATAATTTTTTATTACTTAAGTTCGAAATAATCTATTTCCCACCTTGGTATCTATTTGTATTAATTAAAATTATTATATGAAAAAGGAAGATGATTATTTTGTAGGCCAAAAGACTTATTCCCACCCATAGTTTGAGCCGGGCACAAAATCTCATTATCTAAGTTTTAAAAACTCAGTTTTCCACTATTTGACCAAATTCAATATTAAATATAATTATAAACAGAAACATTTCAGGCTAATTTTATCATTTTACGATTAAAATTTTATAAAATAATAAAATAAATTTTATATAAATATAAAATATTTAAAAATTTAAAAATATTTAAAATTTACTAAGGGAGCCAGGTGGCCGTTTCTGACCATCTGGTTATAGGGGAGGCCAGAATAAATTTTATATAAATATAAAATATTTAAAATTTACTAACGGAACCAGGTGGTCGTTTTCGACCACCTGGTTATAGGAGAGGCTAGATTTGGCCTCCCCGTTCAACGAAGATGGCCAGGTATGGCCGTCTCCGCTGGAAAATTAAGCTGAAAGCAGTCAGAAATAGCCATCCTTAGTCCCACTGGCAACCGTGGCTGCCTTATTTTTTTAAATTTTAAAAATTTTTTAATATATTTTAAAAATTTTTAAATATTTTTCCAAAATATTTATATTTAAATTTTATTTTATAATTTTATTATAAAATTTTAATTTCTAAAAGGGTATTTTAGTTATTTTAATATAAAAATTATAAAAAATGTATCCAAGGGTGAGAGACTGGGTTTTTGAAACCTTGGGGGTGACACTTTGTCCCCGTCTCAAATTATGGGTGGGAACAGGTCCTTTGGCCTTATTTTGTACGACCTATAGAAGGACAATTAAAATTTTTAAAAAAATTTAATCAACATAATGCTAGTACGTGAAAAGATACACAAATTATCAATGCAATCTTTTCTTTCCTATAATATTTTCAGGTTATGATAGTCTTTTTAGGTTGAAAATGAGAGTTAAAATTGATATTTTATGATAGAAATTAGAGTTGAGAGAATTCAGAGGTAAAATAGTTATTTAAAAACTATATGTGGCATGAGTACAAGTCTCCTTAGAAGACTTTTTCATGCGTAAGGCGGGAAGAGCTGAAAATCTTAGATTTCCATGGTAGCACAACCATGCCTCTCTAGGATATACGACCGTGCATCTCAATTGTGCTTGCTATCATATATAAAGTATATTTTCCTTCATTTTTCAGATAAGATTTTACCTAGTTTTCTCTTTCTTTCCAGATAATCCCAACCCTAGAGTTAAGAGAGGGCAACCAATAACAACAAATCCAACAAGGGAGAGATTCAATTAGACACAGAGAGAGACATAGCATTCGTGGCTAGACGTAAATGTTTCTTACCTTTTTTTCCTCTGTTTGATAGCATGAATTCTCTCTTTTATTTTGTTATGGTGATGCTTAATTCATGTTTGATGCCTGAATAACATGAATAAGTAATAAGATTAGAATAAAGATGATATGATGAAGTTATTTATTTAGAAGCATATGTGATATATGTATGCCTTGACATGGGGTTTTATTATTGATGCAAATAATATATGTAAAATGTAAAATCCCAGGGTTAGATTTGTCTTTTAGGCTTCTAATCTGGGTTAGATTGAGATTGATGAGAATTCTAGGGTTGTGAGAGAGTTTTGGGGTGAAATAAATGTTTTTCCAGAGTTAGGTGGCTTTTGCATGGGTCCTGTTGAGAGGATTCGCATGCAAGCGTGAGAAATACTAGTAGTGCATTTTTCTAGCCATGCACGCCCGTGTGTGCGTTTTGTTTCAGTCACCTTAGTTTAAGTTAAGTTTATCCGATTTTTCAGTCATTTTCACCCAAAGTTCTCATTTGATTTTCAGACACCAACAACCTTAGGAGAGAAGAGCAGCAACCAGGACCATCCAATCCAGTTTGAGCTTGTGATTTGCTTGAGAGAGAAAGTATGTCTAGAGGTAGGTGTTTCTTACCTCTTTCCCTCTTTCTTTGATGTGTTTGATGCATGTGTTGGATGAGACTTGCTTGATTCCAGCATGTTATGATGTTTCTTGTTTGCTTGATGTCATGAAAATGATGATGATGATGATATGGATATGTATATGTGAGTGGTAAGTATGTTTTATGTGTATGTGCATATGGGTTGGATGATTGATTATGAGAAATTGTATTATTGGTAGCAATAGCATGTGTATATGAAGTGTGGTGTATGTGAGAAATGGTTAATTTGAGTTTGGTATGTTTTTTGGATGGGAATAAGCTTGATTCCTACTGGCCATGTTGATGCAGAGTGCAATACATGCCCGTGCACTCGTAGCACACGCCCGTGCATGCTGCATTTTACACAGTCACGGTCATGTTCACGTACTCGTACATGACCTAGAATTGTAGGGTCATGATCGTGCATGTTTATGTCACGACCGTGCACCAAGAGAAAATGAGAAAATATAGAAAACTCACAAAACCATGCACGACTAGCTCATGGTCCGTGCAAGCGTATGCACGCCCATGCACATAGACACGCACACCCGTGCATCAGGTATAAAAGAGAAAATAAAGCATGAAACAAGAAATGTGTACAATAAAAACTATATAATTGATAGAAAACAATAACATGAGCTCATATAATAAGGAATGATGCATCATATGCACAACATAGCATGTCATGTCATATAGAGTTTTTAGAAATGGATCTAAGGATCTGAATGTATGTTTTCAATAGAAAAACATTGTTTCAGTGGTAAATATAAGGGGACACTTGTGCGTTTTAGCACACCCATTGCATCAGGAGCTATATGCTCATTATTAGTCTTATGTACTGGTATATACCGGGATGCTCAGTTAGTAGCTTAGGATTTCCTGATCCGAGGATTAGATGTAGTTATAGCGCGAGGCACTCAGTTCAGTTATGAGATTTAGAGGCATCACGTGACCCAAACAGTTTATGATGCGTGTTTGTATAGAAAACTCACATGGTCAAGGTGTCAAATCCTTGTATTCATCAGTCTGTATAGCATAATATGTACCTTCAAGTACACAGTTTTCAGCACAGTTTTCATATAAACTTTTATAACAATTTTCAGATATGGAATATTAGGATCCAATAGCAGTATTTTAGTAAAACAGTTTTTGAAAAGCTATTTTTTGGTAAACAGGCCAAGGCCTAGATATGTTTTCAACATATTTCATAGCATGTCATTTTCACATGACATATACAGCAGCATATCATTCAGAGAATGATAAGATAGTAAGAAACAATAACACTCTTGATATGAAACAACATGTAATGACACACGAATAACAGAATCAGAATATCAGAATATAAGAACTCATGTGATGATACGTGAACCTCAGAAAACAAATATGAGAACAATACATATATGAATAGCAGAATGAAAAGCTAAGATTAAAGTGATTACACGTGAGGACCAGTTTGGTTTTCCTCATATGTATATGAATGTCTCCAGAATGTGATGTTGTGGCAATCCTCTGAGGAGGATTGGTTTAGAGTCAGAGATAGGAAACGCTTACTGGGTGAATATCTCACTCACTGCCTACTTTTCTTTCTCTTACAGGTCAGTATTTTGAGGGCTGAGATGAGGAGATGACTGTCGTTTGGGATCCATTTTGCTTCAGTTTTGTGGCATGCTTCGGTTTACATGCTTGCTTAGTTTTCTTGCATATGATTATACATGTTTTATCACACACTGATTTTGTAAATATTTTTAATATATATATGAAATAAAGTTTTTGGGCATGTATATATAGACGTATGCGTATACACCATATGTTTCTGTTGCTGCATTTTAGCTTTATGTATTTCTGTTGTGTATTATTGGTGATATATATTATTTATTAAAGTTATATTATTATTAATTTATAGAAAAGCCAGAAATAGTAGTATCCAACAAGAGTGCCTACACTAGTCCAATGGATAGTTACACACCATGCTTTAATGACCTTAAGTCCTCTAGGGCATGGGTTCGAGTGGTGTTGGAGGCATGAAAATCCTCAGGGGAAGGGACAGTACTTGCCCAATGTGGGTTGGGCCGATCGGTCTAAGTCCATCTGAGTCCAATTGGGTCCATCAGACCGAGGCCCACTGTGAGGATATGCGAGTGTGCGGGTTGGGCTGTTATATAAAAGTAGCTTGGTGATGTTATATAAATGTTTGAGTGAGCTTGGTTATGATTAAGATTAATTGTCTAGATTTGGAAATTTCAGATGCAATATTACATAAACAAGGTATGACACACGATCATGCGCCCACAAGCATACGATCGTACAATCACATTTCTACAATATCATGATTGTGTATGCTAACAATGTGCAATTGGATAAACATGAAAGACATGACCGTGCTTATAAGGTTATAATTGTGTACCCATTCATGTTAGCAGAACTGTGCTTGAAGAGTCACAACTGTGTATGAACAGAGTTTGTAGGCCTATGCAACACAAGGCCACAATTGTGTGTCAACACATAACCATGTGTCTTTCAACACACAACCGTGTAACAAGTAGAAACTACAAAATACAGAACAAAATGCCAGCAAGTTATTTTAGTACGTACCACAAGTTAATAAAAGAGAAAATAGTAATATATCATGTATGATATGTATTACATGACATAACATGTTAAAATAATTTATATACACGTTTTTAAAGAAGAAAATATAAAATTTCAAACATTATTTAAGAAGTGGATTCAATGGGGCATTTGTGAGTTCACACACTCATTAAAGAGGAAAATTAATGTCTATTAAAGAGGATATGATTTTTTATTAAGCTCGTTAGAAAGAGTACTAATCATACATTAGTAGAGAATTATTAGGTTGAACTTACATGGGCAGAGTATCAAATCATTGTATTCATCAGTTTGATCAGTACAACATATATTTTTAGATATAGTATTTTTAGGTACAACTTAAATATAGTTTTTATTTCTAAAAAGTGTTTTTAGAAAACAGACCCAAAGGCTAATATATGATTTTTAGAATATAAATAATGTCAACATACTTCATATCATATCATACATTGCATGAAATGAAAACTGAGCAAAGGATATATATATATATATATATGCAGAATATTATACATAAAATACACAATATACAAATATATAAACTGGAATATGTAACATATTATAGTACACTTAAGCATATACATACATATATATATGTATGTATGTATGTATGTATGTATGTCTACATAGAGCATATAGGCATACAGACACTCATAATATTAAAAATAGAAAAATATATTACAAAATATACATATATAGAATGTGATATAAAATATGCAATATATATTACATACATAATACATATAAAATATATATACATATTTTATATATTACACAGAATATATATGCAGAACATATATACATTTTATATAATATAGATAATATATAATAAATAAATATAGAAATATTGTTTCAAAGGAATCCCTTCAAAGATTACTTGAAATGTGATCGTCCCAAAACTTGTTTGATATTAAATTGAGATTGATTGAATAAGGTAAGTGTTTGGATTTGATAAAACCGTTGAAAAGAAAAATATTTTTTCTACGGTTCCTCCCTTCTTCTTTTTTCTATTGTTTTTTCCTCTCAATTTTCTCTCCAATCTGCCTCCTTTTTCTATCTAATTTTTTTTTTCTGGCTTCTCTCCCCTGTTCTCTCCCTCTTTTCTCCGTCTCCTCCCTCTCTTCTTTTTTATGCATGCAACCCCTCTTTTATATGCATTCAGGGGTTGTTCCAAGGCCAACGGATTTTCCTTGTTTCAGACGCAAAATCGGCTTCAAATCTCCCCAAGGAAAAAATGGGCAAACATTAATTGGTAAAAAAAAGTCAAAGCTACGCTGAATTTAAAAAACAAAGGGCATGGAGCGACTCAGCGTTCGCGTGCTTACCACGCGCGACGGGCACCGCCCGGCCTTCTTCCCGCTTCAACACCCGCTTGTGGACCAAGCGCCCTTCCTAGGCCTTCCTTCTCCAGCTGGGCTAGTGTGGGTACTTCTTGGGTTGCACGCATTACTGGGCCCTCTTGGGTTGTTTTTCATTTTTATTATTTTTTTCTTGGGCTTTTTTTCCTTGGGCGTGGCATACTTGAGCCACATGCATTTCTTGGGCTTCTTTTTCGTCTCTTCTTTCTGGGCTTTTTTAGTCTACTACTTTATTTCTTTTAATTTTTTGGTGGACTTTTGGGTTTATATTATTTTATTATTTTTTTGGGTTTATGGGTTTTACTTGTTCAATCTTAGCTTGACACCTCAAAATTTTGATCAGAATTTTAAAGTTTTTCATCATTAGGAATAACCTTGTTAGTTCCAAAATAAGATGTTTATAATTATACTTTAACGATTGTAACAAAGTAGAATTAAAGTCTTATTGATTCCTTTTAGGCCCCACATGATGATTATGGATGGGAGGCGGCCGATGTTAATGAGCCAATATGACAATATTGGTGGTAGTGGCAATTGTGACAGATTAGATGAAGAAACAATTGAGTTTTGGTTGGGAGGTAGACAGATTGTTTGGCAATAGGTTGGCAGCAAATGTAAAGGGACGGTGAAAGAGAATCCATTCAGTGGCCTAGACTTTGGATTTTTCATTGGTGTGGTAACAAAGGTTTCAAACTCATCCGAGAAGCCCATGTTTAGCAATTGCTTAGTACCAATGATAGCAATTGCTTAGTCTCAATGATACTTTGGATTGCTTAGGCATGAAGACACAAAGAATTTAGTTTATTACACAAGATGAGTTCTATTTTATTTGTTTTTCTTTAATCAATTTGTTCAATAGATATCGTCATTGTTATAACTTTTCTTTATAAATTCACCAAGAAGGATAAATTAGTGATTTGCAATCAAATTAAACTGCTCTCATTAACAAAAATTGATATTAAATGGACTTTCAAAATTATTAGGTAAGAAATTGTCAACAGTCATTCTGTCATACTATTTCTTGCAATAATGACTCTTTATACACCAAGAGCACATGTTTTAGTAAAAAGGAACCAAGAAAACTTGAGGTACCAATTCATTGAAATAAAGAAAATATATTGACATTTATTACCCTGTTGTATAAAAAGCTTATAACATATAATGCTATTGTTATCTCAACTACTATGACAAAGTAGAATTGAAGTCTTATTGATTCCTATTCGAGCCCACATGATGATTATGGATGGAAGGCAACCAATGTTAATGAGTCGATATGATAATATTGATAGTAGTGGCAATTGTGATGGGTTTGATGAAGAAATGATTAAGTTTTGGTTAGAAGGCAGATGGGTAGTTTGACAATCGATTGGTGGCAAATGTGAAGGGATGGTGAGAGAGAATCCATTTAATGACCTAGACTTTGAATTTTTCATTGGTGTGGTAACAAAGGTTTCAATATGTAACTTGTCCGAAAAGCCTATGTTTAGTAATTGCTCAGTCTTTATAACACTTTGGATTACTTAGGCACGAAGACACAAAAAATTTAGTTTATTGTAGAAGATAAGTTTTGTTTTATTTCTTTTTTTACAGTCATTTTGTTCAATGAATATTGTTACTTTTATAACTTTTATTTATAATTTCACCAAAAAAGATAAACTAGTGATTTAAAATAAAACTAACTATTTTTATTAATAAAAATTGATATAAAATGGACTTTCAAAGTTATTGGATGAGAAATTGTTATTAGTTAGTTGGTCATATTATTTCTTGCAATAATGTCTTTTTATACTTTTGAAGCATGAGTTATTGTAAACAAGAATGAGCAAAATTTAAGGTATCGATTCATTGAAACAAAAAAAAAAAAAAATGTGTTAACGATTATTGTCTTGTTGTATAAAAAGCTTATAACGTTTAATGCTATTATTTTCTTAAGATGGCGCCAATGTATTATCACTTCTTCCTCTTGCTTTTTGCAGTGTGGAAAGAAGACTAGCTTCACCATAAATTTATGATATCATTTGACAGCTTTTACTAAGATTTGATAGCTTTTACTAAGATTTGATCTCCTCCAAAGTTGGTTGAAGTGAGATTGAATGCTTGATATCTCCAATGTGAAGGTTATGTTCACCCATTGGAATTCTTCGAATTCCAAATCGATCAACAATACTTAGGTGCTTGCACACATCAATGTTAACCTTGACACTTCGTTGTGACCCAGCAGCAATATGGACTTTCTTAAAGCCTATCAGTTGCTTAATTTCAGACCATTTTCCGGATGGTGGCTTTGAGAAAACAAGAAGAGTATGTGTCCCATCCAAGGAGCCAATGTTTTTAACATCAACATGAACACCTAACGAGAGTTCATTGCAATTTGTATGTGTGACCCTGATGGCATTGCTCAATAAACTAGAGTTTTTTATGGCATTGAGAGTTGTTGCAAGAGGAATTGATACTTCTTTCGGTGCCGTGGCTAAATTGTGTGCAAATGTAGTGTAACTCATTCCATGACCAAATGGGTAAACAACATTGCCCTTATAGAATCGATAGGTCCTTCCAGGATAGCCTCTTGATGGGTCAGCTCGCATGCCCATATCTGTCATTGGGGCCTTGGCCAAATAGTCCTCCGGGTACCATGTCATTGGTAGTTTTCCTCCTAGATATAGAAGAAATGAAACAAATTAGCAAGACAAGTACATGTTGCTTTTTTTTTTTTTAAGAGAATTTAGTTTTTGTTAAAATGGAAACCAGGATTAGCTGTTCCAAATAGAACGTCAGCAATGGCAGCACCACCAGCTTGTCCAGGATAACCAACCCATAAAATGGCGTTGATATGAGGATCATTTTTAGCAAATGTGACATCAATGGGGCCGCCACTCATCAATACCAACACAGTTGGGCCTTTTGAGGCCCTCGACACTCTGGTTACAAGCTCTTGTTGCAATCTAGGCAATAGTAGTCCAGCTCTGTCCTTAAATTCTGCCTCAATAGACTGGTCTAGCCCCATTACCAAGACAGTTGCATCGGTCTGGCGGGCTACAGCCTCGGCCGCTCCAAATTGTTGGTTCCCATTGCAAGCAACGCCTGAGCAACCTTCTTGGTGAATGGTTTTAGCATATCTTGAAATTCCTTGTATAGGACTAGTGTAACCACAAGCAACACCTGAAAATTATATGAAACTTTTAACTATGATACCATATTGAACAATTATTCAGTTGTGGGATATTATTCATACCTGCATAGTTGCCAATCATAGTTATAGTAGCATCAGAATTGGGCCCTATGACTGCTACAGTACGGTGAAGCCTAGTTGATAGTGGCAAAGAAGGTCCTGAGTTCTTCAACAAAACAATGCCTTGTCTTGCGGCCTCAAGAGCGAGGTCTTGGTGAGCTTGGGTACAAACATCTCTTGGACCCAGGTTTCCAAAAGGTTGGGTTGACGGGTGGCCGTCAAACATGCCTAGCCTCATTTGGACTGTTATCGTATTGGCTAAAGCCAGGCTTACATCTTCCTCCTTTAGCAATCCTTTCCTCACGGCTCCTTCCGTGTGGATTGCCAAGAAAGGCCCACAGTCCAAATCTAAGCCTGAAAGTTTCCCCAAAGGCCCAAAAGCTTCAACATCTTGGCCCAAATGAAATAATTTTTCTCAAAAATACAAATTAAGAGTGTCATCATTTCACTTACCTGCCTTGATAGTATTCGCAGCTGCTTCTTCTGGTGTATCGGTATAGTGTTGATTATCATATAGGACTCCAACCGAGTCACAATCTGAGACAATGTATCTGTTTGGGCCCATATTAAAAAAAAAAAAAAACAAAAAACAAAAAAGAGTATCAAGATCAATGGCGTTCCATATGGCTGACTCCTAAAGTCAAAGCTGATAAGAGGATGAGTTCCACATAAAATAAAATGGAACTCACCCACTAAGCCTCCATTGGCCGCGAATTGTGTTCTTGAGAATATCAGGATCAGCACAAGTGGGCTTTCCATTGACTTGATTATAAGAACACATAACACTCGCAACTTTCCCTTCTACAACACAAGATTTGAATGGCACATTATAAGTGTCTTCTAAATCCTGCTTGCTCACCTGCACTTATCAAAATTAATATAATTTTATTGCGTCCTTATCTTTTCTGGTTATGAAATTATAGTGTTGATTGTAACTTCGAAGTAATTGTTAACAGTGTGAAAAAGGGTCACTAAAGTAGCCCATAACTGACAGCTGATATAAAGAAAACGATACATTATGGGGCCACCAGAATGGTCCTGCAAACTTTACACTAATGAATTAATTATGTCAGTTGCAGATGATAATCTCATTTTCCATCTGTGTAAACAATTGGTTATAGAATTAAAATTTCTTACCCTAGCATTAAAATGGTAACGATCGACGCCATTCCAGTTATCAAGATCATAGGCTGTGTAATGTTTACAACATGCAGCAACTTTAAGCCTATTTCCTCCAGAGTTGCCTTGCAGTCCCTTCACATAACTGGCTGCATATTTTCCAGCTAGAACAGGATCCTCACCGGGAGTCTCTTGGCCCCTTCCCCATCTGGGGTCCCGAAATATGTTCACATTTGGACTCCAATATGTCAAGCCAGCCATTCCTCCATTGTACATTGCTCTTGCTTCATCAGACACCACCTGCACCCGCCAAGATCAACAACAATATACTATTACTCAGTTATCTTTCGTTTCAGTCGCTAAATATATCAAAGTAAATGCTTGCAAGTTGGACTCCTGCTATATGTTGCACGTGTCTGTCGTCTGTATGCTACCTTACATTCATCCATAATTTGATAAATTATATTATTCTTTTATGAAAGCTTTAGCTGTTATAATCGCTAAGTGATATTCTCTCTTATCTCATCCATATTATATTATAATTATTTATATGGAGACTACTTTTTCCTAACTTTCATTTCATTGGCGAAAATTTATCATATAAATCCAAATCTAACTGCCCATTTCATATAGTTATAACTCTTACGGGACTTCTGAAAGTACTATTCAATAACAGATGAAAGTTTGTGGCTACGGACTTAGTTTATTGTGTAAGATTAATTTACATATGTTTTATTATTTTGAAAATATAAAAATAAAAAAGAAATAGGACGACAGAGTTTCAAAATTTGATAAAGGATCAATTATCAGGTGGTTTCTGGTGAATCTTCGCTCAAGGCTTCAATTACTCTCATGACACATATAGATATATCCAAAATTTTTTAAAAAAGATGTAAAATAATTCTTTGATATGATAATTGATTGATTTTTATTTGATGGATTAATTGTGAATTTGTTTTTGTGAAATCTGTACACATTAATCCAACGCATTAAAGCAACTTTTAGTGGGTACTCACGAAAAAAAAAAAAAAAAAAAATTTCAGTGGGTACGTATTAATTGTTGTGACTAGCACGTGATTATGATTTTTCTCAATAAATAGCCACTCATTTCAACTTTTACTCTGCCGGTTGGCACATTTAGATGGTGACATTCCTCCTAAAACAAACTTATTTATGGATTGTTGAAATGGGTTGCCTTAATTCTAGATGAATTAAGCTGTAGGCCTCACAGCAACTATATAGACTTGACCAATAATAGCTTGTTAATTGGGTTGAAAATTATGTTTGCCTTTCTTCCAGGGCATCATTGGCGGAGAGTTCAAACTCTTCTAACTACTTTTGTTTGACTGATAAAACACATACGTAGATAAAAGATGTAAGATGTTTGATAGAGAAGATCCATACCCGTCCGATTTCCTCCCATAATGACTGATTGAAAGAAGCGGCCATCGTGATGACTTGAGGAAAGCTAGTGGCTGCCGGGAAGGCCCCACCGAACTTAGTTCCAGGACCCACATTGGACACGCCATGAAGAGCCTCAGACCACCACTCATATCCTTGAATTCCAAGCCTCGGCACAGCCGCTGCATTGTTCACAAGCAGCCGGATTTTCTCCTGCAGAGTCAACCGTCCGATCAAGTCCTTCACTCTCACGTGTATCGGCAACGACGCCCGGCAGAACTTCAAACTCTTGGTCACCCCATTTCGAGGGTCACATGCAAAAGGTGAACGTGAGCGTACAGGAACAAAATTAGAGTTAAAAGATAAAAGAAGCAGCAAAACGAGTGTTTTTGGGAGAAGTGAAGAAGAAAAAAGAAAGAGTTTTATGAAATTCTGAATGGTGGGCATGCTTGAATAGTATAATAGCAGAGCGATTGTTTGCTCTGTTAATGTGTTTTGTTCTAAAATGAAGCCGCTTATATAGAGAAAAAGTTAGCATCTACACTTGACTGAATAGGGTGTATGAAACGATTGAGGTTACACGTCGATTATTTAGAAGATATATCACACACAACAAACACGCGGCCTCACTCTTAATAGTGAGTGAGTTTAACACGTATTTGGCTGGTAGTTTAAGAGTAACAAAGCTATACCTACTAGCTTAGACTGATAAATGAAAATGAAAGACAGAAAAAAATACATAAAAAGGGGAAAAGGAGATAGCTCAGTAGTAAAAAACTATTTCAGCCGTAAACATAAAGCTGACAAAACTAAAAACAGAATACATATAGAAGTTTCACAACTTGGTGGATTGGTGGTCACTCGTCACGGACGTGCAATTCTATTTCTTTATTTGCACTTCTTCCCACTCAAACGCAGGCAAGAAATAAAAATACTAAATACATTCATTCAATACAATTTTACAATAAAATATTAATCGGACAGACATAACTTTATTTGAAATATAACTAAATAAAAACTTATTATCAAAAAGAGAGAAGAAACAAGTCAGTGCATTGCATGTGATTGAAGCCATACCAGATATACTTTTACAAACATTTCCATTGCGTGGTGCTGTACTCTTATTGTTGATTGAATATTTTTTAGCAGTGATGTCAAAGCTATTAACCTTCATGCATGTGACATAAACATGGCTAATGAGGCCAACAGTTTTCACCATTTAGATAGATGAAATGTGAACTTTTGTCTGGTCACTAAATAATCAACCTCACAAAATAACAAAATCGAATATTCTTTACTCACCTCAATTTCATCTTGTGAACTGTGTATTTTAGAAGCTGATTAATTACTTTTTCCCAATTGACAAGTATCATAGATTATAGTATTGATAGGCTTGTTCCGTCTTAAGGTTTTCTTTGTCATTTATATATTCATAAGGGAAATATAAATTAATTTGTTTTCATTCGGATCATATGATAGACAGATTGTTGACTCAATGATGAGATATTATATGGGATCAGTGTAACATGCAAAATAATTTAAGTTCGATAAAATAATTCGTAAATCGGGACCCAGAAAGAGGTACGTGCCTGCTTAATATTATCATTTGGATATTGTATTTTAGCAGAAAGGGGTTATTCTTGTTTATTCTTTTTGGTACAATAAAACAGCACAAAGGTCCATTCAAAATTGATAATAATTATAATTTACAATAAGCATGGATTACCTAACGAGTTTGAAAAGAAATAGTACCAACGATATAATATTAATAAGAGATAAGTATGCTTTAAGAAACCGAACCTTTGCTTTTGGTTTCCAATTTATAATTATTGGAGATAGATAAATAGGGATGTTCTCTTCTTGATCAAGAATTTTTAATATTCAATTTGAAAATTTAAATATGTTTGATCAAGAAGATGAATGATTTTGATAGTAAAACTTTTATTTTTGGCACTCGAAGTCCTCTTTCGTGGGCGCATTGATCATAGAAAACCACTCATGGTTCATATTTTTTTTTGCGTTATTAATTCTAATAAATACCCTGGAATTCTGCATGATAATGGCCTTTACTGACAGGAATATTGACTGTCAAAATTCTTTTATTATATTTTTAAACTTCTAATTTGAATATCAAATTTCTTGATGGAGAAAATATTATCTTTGACTTCCGAAACTTTGAGAATAATTCCTACATAAATTTGATTTGAATAAGTCATATATTGCTTCATGTTCATATATATATATATATACACACACACAAATATTACATTATAAAATGATATTATTGATGAATTACAGAATGATAAGATAAAGATAGAGATAGCAAACGTAGAAAAAGAAGTTTAAAAAGTCTAAAGCTCCTAATAAATTACCTACGCATTGGAAAAACCTCAAAATATTGAAAAAAACAAATTTAAAAAGCCCCCAAAGTGGACCATAATAAAGCACCAGGCGTTAAAAATCTTGTCATTGCAGGTGCAACAAGAAAACTGTATTCTTTTGTGTTTGAGTATAAATGCAGCAACTACTCAGATGACGATAAAACGTCACGGGGACCTTCAATATTATGGATAACACAACATTATGGATTTTGCGTCACCTATAATTGTTTTCTTTAAGAAATCATTGCTCCACAAAAAAATAGTGGCCAAATAACTTGTTCCCACCCAAGGTATCGGCAAATGATTAGATTTTACTTAAAATTTTTAAAAGACAAACCAAGTATTCATTCATTGATTAATATTTATTTAATTTTGTAAATATTTTTATAAAATAATAAAAACATTCTTCAAGAAAAAATAAATAACATTGATATTAAAATAAAATTTAATATATAATATTATTAATATAATAATATAAAATTAAAAATTTTAAGATTCATAAAAAATTTAAAAAAGTAGTCACCATCATCAATAACGATAAATATCAAAAACCTAATTAGATAACTGAAAATTATCATTTAATTGGATAACTGTCGAATTTAGTCACCTCGATGGAGGAGACCGAAAATAATTGACTTCAAGTATAATGACCATTTCCATCCATCTTCAATGTTTAGATTTTTGATAGATAGATCTGATTATTTTCTTTATCGAGGTGGTCAAATTTGACCGTTAATTCAATCAAGTGACTATTTTATACAACGTAATTAGGTTTTGAATGGCCTTGCTAGCACTGGTGGCCCTTTTTTTAATAAATTTTATTATTATTTTAATATTATATTAATATTATTTTATCTTTTAATTATTTTTATAAAATTAATTTTATGATTTTTTTAATTTAAAAGGACAAAAATATTTTTTTGATCAATTAAATTAAATGATTGCTTTTTAAATTTAATTATTGATTTTGATTAACATGATAACATTTGGTTTTTTAAAAGTTTTATTGTAAAATCAGTTAGAAAGACTTTGAGTAGGAATAAGTTATTTCGCCAAAAAGAACCTGCAATCCATAATATTCATAAATGATATGAATGCTCGTTGTATTTTCTTTCTTAATTTATTGTTGCACCTAAAATTAACGCTTCAACTACTAACGGTATGATTAAGATTTCAATGAATCTGAAGTTCTGAAACATAACCTCTAAGCTATAAACTGACATATGAAAAAATGGAAAATAAGTTACGGCCAATGGATGGCTGAAAAACCAAAATTTTACTCTTCAATTTTTTAAAATTTTTAAATTTATTTATTAAATTTTAAAAATTTTTTTTATAATATAACTAAACTGTTTTTATGATAAAAAATAAAAAAAATTAAAGAATTTTAAAAAATAAAAAATAAAAAATAAAAAAATAAAAAATAAAAAATGAAGCCACGATGGTGGTGGTTGTTGATGAACAAATCAGAAGACTAGATCAGTTTCCCTCATTTTTGGTGGAATTGCTTAGATTTAGCCACTTCCGACTTCAACTAAAGCCATAAATGGCCATTAGGGTTAATACCAACTATTTCAGGCTATTTCTAACCACGTTTGATAGTAGATACAGTTAGATTTGATTGTCTTTACCAAAACCTCTTCTGCCAAACGGGGTGGTCATATATAACTACCTTGTGAACTAAGAAGTTTTTTTGGGTCTTTTGGTTCTTTTATAGACAGTTGCCCATTGTCGGGCAATGGTTTTTTTTTATATTTTTATAATTTATTTTCAGTATTATTTTAATATTATTATTTTTATATAAATTTATTTTATTATTTTTAAAATTTTTTTATTAAAAAATAAAAAAATATTTTTAACCATTAATTTTTAATTATTAACTGTTAAACTTAATTGTTAACTTAAATTAATACGTGAGTGTTTAAATTTTTAAAAATTAAAAAATAAGATTTTATCTTTTTTACGAATGGGGATATGTCCTTAGGCCATAAGTTACTTGAAAACTTAATGTCATGGCCATAATTTTACTAGTCTCCTTAATGAGCTCAGATCTGCATGGCAACTCACAATTTATGATGCAATTCATCACTAGAGTTAAGTGCAGTACGTGATTGGTAGAGCTTCACATCCTGTACACAGAAAAGATGCCTAACTTATAATTCAATTCAAGCAATGGATTGTTGTTTGCAAGTACAGCAACAATAATAACGAGTTCGAATGGATAGGTTTGTTGATTGATATTATATTACGAAGGAAGAAGAAACAAAAAAAAAAAGACGGTTGTCTTTGGCGTTTGCTTGTGGCCATTGCCAACAAACGCGAACTCGATCTATTTTGCTGACATTCAACTCAATTGCCATAAGACTTTCAATTAATTCACTATGTGTTCAACCGGTGGGGTACTTGGCTTGAAATCGACAAGACAATCGGCAGAGATATGAAAAAGAAGATGACTGATTGGTTGGAGATGTGGCCAAAAAATAGCCTGAGGCGGGTCCAAAATAAAGCCGAAATGGCTGCCGCTTGAAAACAAGATGGATAATATCAATCTGCTCCGAAACATGTTGAGTCACGTTTCTGATTTCTGGATGAGAATGAATTAGTTGGGAAAATTATATCAGCAAGATGATCCATGAAAATCGGATATTATGATTATATGGATATTATGGAGAGCTGCATTCAAGCTAGCAGCTGCCACGACAATGGCGTGAAGCTACAATTTTACGTAGACTTTGTATTGGATATGATATTATTCTTATCCTTCAAAATATTCTATGAATTGACACATGAGATGCGGAGAGATTATCCTGCCAAGTAATCAACTTGAATCTCATCTCGCCTTGTCTCCTGCACCTTTCGAAACTTTCTTGCTGAACCTAAAATTCTCTTTATATCCTAACACGTAATATAATATAATATTTTATTAATAATTAACCATACACTGTAAATATCTTATATATAGTCCAATTCCAAGAAAACAAACTAATAACAAACTAAATTCATAAAAATAAGAATATTACTAAGGTTATTATTAAATGTCAATATTATATAAACAAAAAACTGTATTTCTAATATGTAAAGAAAAAATAATTATAGAAGAATAATTATAATAAATAAGATTAATATCATATTATTTTTAATATAAAATTACAACAAATTAAATTAAGAGTAGTCATGTAATGTTTTTAATATAAAAATTTAAAAAAATTTAAAACTTAACCACTCCTAGCCTTACAGTGGCTCTACCACTACAGAGCTTATATTTTTAACTTCATGCAATATTAGGATTTGTAAAGCTCCATATTGGGTAACTCTAGTTGAATTATAAATGTTGAAAAAACAGTTACAGAAGTTATTAGATAATAAATTCATTAGGTCAAGTTGTTCTCTATAGAGTACTTATATTCCATTTATGAAAAAGAAAGATAGTCCGATGAGGATGTGTATTGATTATCAAGAGTTGAAGATAAAGACAATTAAAAATAAGTACCTTTTGCCAAAGATTGATGATTTTTTTTATCAGCTAAAAGAGGTTGTAGTGTTTTCAAAGATTGAATTAAGGTTTGAGTATCATCATATTAGAGTTGTGGATAAGGATGTACCTAATATTGCTTTTAGGATAAGCTATGACTATTATGAGTTTGTTACAATGCCATTTAGATTATGTAATGCTTCAACAGTGTTTGTGGATTTGATGAATAAGGTATTTCATAATTATCTTGATGAATTTATGGTGGTATTGATAGATGATATCTTGGTGTATTCAAAAAGTAGAGAGGAGCATAAGGAATACTTGAGGTTAGTATTATAGAGATTGAGATAAAAACAACTATATGTTAAATTTTCTAGGTATGAGTTCTGATTGGATAGTGTGACATTTTTGGGTCATGTGGTATCAATCGAGAAGATTTTAATAGATCTAAATAAGGTTGAGGTTGTATTGAGTTGGCAAAGACCAAGAATAACTAAGGAGATTAGGAGTTTCTTGGGTTAGTTGGATATCATAAAAGGTTTATTAAAGGATTCTTCACTTTGGCTAGATCGTTGATTGCTCTAACTAGGCGAAAGGTTTCTTTTCTGTGGTTTAAGGTGTGTGACTAGATTTCAAGAGTAAAACAAAGATTGACAAGTATTATAGTTTTGGTTTTGCCTAAAAATAAAGTTGAGTATGACACATATGCAAATACATCACATCAGGGTATATAGTGACCCTCGCCACAAGCCACTGTAAACTATTATTTATAATACTTATTATACTAATAATATACCTATAGCGGGAATCTCTATAGTAAAAGCTGTTTGAATTAAAAACTTTCATGGGGAAACTATGAATATAAAATACTAATACTAATAATAATAAATAAAAAAAATACTGTTTATGCCTTGAAAATTCCTAAGTTCTTATTTATAAAACATGCAATTCAACAATGTATAATAATAGTATAATAAACACATATATGTAATCAAAACTATAAAAAAGCATATGAGCCATAACATGTTATCTACAACCAACTCGTATCCTAAAGCTTATAGCCTTCTTGCCTCTAACTTAGCCATAAGAATCACTAACCTGTAAAGAAGGAAACAAGAAAGAGGGGTGACTGATAAAATCACTCAGCAAGTGTTTCATATCTCTAACACAAGCAGATTCAAGCTTAGTCTTATTTCGTGATTTGTCACGTTATTCTCTGCTTTAATGTTTGCTTTATTCCTTATTTATAAGATGTTTATGTTTTTTGTAGTGCTCTTTGTCTTTATCTATTTTATATCTCATGAAATGTTGTATACGACATTATATGCATGCTTTAATGTCATTTCAATGTTGAAAACTGTATAGATTTGCCTTTGGGACTATTTTTTGAAAACTTTTTCTAAATTAAAAGCTATGATTCAAAGATTTTGAATATATATACGTATAGTATATGCTAAAAAACTGAATAAAAAAATATTGTATCTAAAAATAACTGTTGTACTAACCAGACTAATGAATACAAGGATTCGATACTCTGTGGCCATGTGAGTTCAATCTTACTGAAATCTACTGACGCACAACTAGTACTCTCTCTAACGAGTTTGGTCAATAACTATGTCCTTTTTAAAGGACGTTAGTTTCCTTCTCTAATGGGTATGCAAACTCACAGTCGTCCTTTCGTATTCACTTTTAATTGATGTACAAAATATCGTATATATATACTTTTAAAACATGCTATTGGATCTATTTCTGAAAACTTTGGTATGACATGTCATGCTTTATACTGTTAATCATGCATGATATACCGTTTTATTTTGATATTATTAAGTTCTATATGCTTAAAAGTAGCTTAGAGTGGCTTAAATTTACTTTTAAGGATGTTTTGTACTTTTCTTAAGGTACACGAGCGTGTGTAACTTAACACACAGAGATGTGGGAAGACATACGATACCGTATATCAATCGTGCTTTTGGTCATACTAGTTGTAACATCCCAGGATTAGAAATATTTTTTAGGCTAAAAAGTGAGGTTAAATGTGAGAATTTGTGATAGATTTAGAGTTAGAAGAGTTTAGGGGTGAGATAGTGAGTTTTTAGAGTTAGTGTGGTTTGCGCATGATTCTCCTTGGCAGGTTTCTTATATGCGAAGCATAAGAAATGAAGATTTTTCATGCGAATCGTGGGAAATGAAGATTTTTCATTTTTCCTTATCTACAACCGTGCATGTTAGAGTGCACACCCGTAAATGCTTGTAAAATGAGAGAGAAAACCATTTAAAACATTTCTTTACCCATTTTTATTCATTTTCATCCAAAGCTCTTTTTTTATTTTTAGAGAATTCCAACCCTAAGGGTGATATTCAGTAGTAAGAAGCACCAAATCAAGCTAAAGGGTAAGAGATTTAGTTAGAAGAGAGAAAGAGAACAACTATGGCAAAAGGTGAGTATTTCCTTGCCTCTTTCTTGAGTTTCCTAGCATGGGTTTTCTTGATTCCTGAGTTATGTTCATGTTTCCAGCATGCTTTATGATTGTGTGACATGATTGAGTGATGATATGATGAAAATAAAGTGATTTTGATAATAGTTATGACCTATGAATGTGTTTGCAGCATATATGCGTGGGTGTATGTGTTTTATGGGTTTTTGATGTTTGATTTGGATAATGAATGTTGTTGGTGAAATTGGTATATGTTTTTGTGATGTTTAAAGTGTAGAATGTTGATGGATTGAGTTAATT
>JAJEJH010000827.1:0-13141 GCA_026122585.1 Anacardium occidentale
GTTACATGTGCCGTCAGCCAGGGCACAAGATGGCAGAGTGCCCAGCCAGAGGTGGAGCTGGTGTTGGGTCCAGCAGAGGTGGTGTCAGAGAGTTCAGAGGCAGGAGAGATCCACCCAGAGACAGAGTTGGTGCCGAGCGGGTTAGAGCAGACATTCCTCGAGCCGGTGATGGAGCACCTGGAGAAGGTGCTGGTACCTCAGGAGGAGGCGGAGGCAGAGCTAGAGTTTATGCTATCCGCCAGGAGCAGACAGAGATGGTACCCCATGCAGAGACGGGTCAGTGACTTTATCTTGATACTCCTTCCTGTTTTTGGTTGATTGTGGGGCCACACACAGGCTTTATAATTTGGTGTGTAGTGGAGAGATTAGGGGTTGACCCTAGTGTGGCCGGTAGGAGTATCCTTGCAGTGATGTTAGATGAGAGTCCTGGAGTGAGCTGACAGAGTTCAGAGACACAGGAGATTAGCAGAGAGATTTGAGTCATCCCCTCAGATAGTGTTACTGGTGTTCCAGTGACAGAGGATGACATAATGAGGAATGATCAGAGAGCTTTTAAGATAAAAGCAAGGAGGATTTGCTTGGCACTCGGAGTATACAGCCACAGTAGGACAGAAACAGTGTAAGAGGAACAGAGTTCAAGCCCAGAGAATCAGAGTGCGCAGCGGAAGCGTGGCGGAAGCCAGGTATTAATAAGTAAAGCCGGATGACAAGATCCGCAATGAGAGAGACAAGCGTCTCGCAGACCAGCTTCAGCAGAGGCTTCGTGGCTTAGCCAGTGTGTGGGAGAAGCCACTTGAGAGGTAGAGTCTGAGATCAGGGGTAGTTTCCAGAGTTAGCCAGATAATTCCGGGGTCGAAATTCTTTTAAGGGGGTAGGAATGTAGCATCCCAGGTTTTTGTAGAAAAGCCCTTAGGGGTAGAGTTTTGGGGTTAGAAATAGAATTCAGAGATAGATTGGGAGTTTAGCAGAATTCAGGGGTGAGTTAGTAATTTTCCAGTGCAGTGTGGCCTTCGTATGATGTCTTTAGGGAGGTTTTAATCATGCGAAACGCGGGAAATGGATTTCATCCATTTTCCCAGGTGCACTCCCGTGCGCCAAGCCTGCACGCCCGTGCAGGTGGGATTAAAGAAAGAGAGAGACGGGAGACTTTCATTTTCTCACCCATTTCAGCCAGCTTTCTTCTCCTTTTCAGCAGCTTCCAGCCCTAGGAGAGAAGTCCAGCTTCCAGTAGCTCCCAATCCAGCCAGAGATCAGAGAGAATAGCTTGAGTTTAAGCTTCCAGCAGCCATGTCGAGAGGTAAGTGTTTCTTACTCTCTCCTTCAGTTTTCCAGCTTGTTTGATTTGGATGGAAACGTGTGTTTCCATTCCCAGCTTGAGATGCTATGCTTGTATGTGTGTATGATGATGAGATGATGATTATATGTTGATTGCTATGCTTATTTTCCACCCAGAACATGCATGCTTTGCTTGTGTGTGTTGTAGTGAGAGAAATGATAGATTTTAATGGTGGATGTAGTAATATTGGATGGATGATGAAATTGATGATGAATGTGTGATGATTGAAGTGCCTTGGATATGTGTTTCAGTTTAATTTCAGTTTGGATGTGTGTGGATGAGTTTCCTGCACGATCCAGGTGGGTGTTCGAGTTGCAGAGCCGGACACACGCCCGTGTGCCCGCAGACACACGCCCGTGTGCCCTGGTTTCTGCAAGGGCACGCCCGTGTGCATGTAGTGCACACGGCCAGGATGTGCAGACACACGACCGTGTGTCCTGAGGGACACGGCCGTGTGCCAGCTTTTTCAGTAGAATGCTCCAGATTTTCCAGAGGAGAGCACGGCCAGACACACGACCGGGGCACGGTCCCGTGTGTCTGGGCACACGCCCGTGTGCTTTGCTTGGCACGGCCGTGTGTCTCTCCTGCACGACCGTGTGCTTGGTCCACACGACCGTGTGTTCAGCAGATTTTCCAGAAAAAGGCATAAATTGATTAAGAAAGGTTTGGTAATCCATCCAAAGGCTAATAAGCATCAGATAACAGTGAAATCAGATGAGAATACAGCATATGCATAGCATGACACAACATGTAGCCTGAATGAGGATCCAGGGATCCGAATTCAGTAGATTTCAGCAGTCATGACCCAAGGTATGGGTTTCAGTTTGGGGTGAACTCGAGGGGGCATCTGTGGGATTCAGCTTCTGACACCAGTCAGAATGCTCAGTAGTATTCAGATTCAGTTTCTGACATCAGTCAGACTGACTAGCAGCAGTACAGTTTCCAGCTTTCTAGCCAGTAGCTAGAATGTTCAGCCCACTTGGCCAGGATGCCGAATCCCTGTGTTCATCAGCCTGATCAGCACAGCAGGTACCTTCGGGTACATTCAGATATAGAATTCAGATGCATGCATCACTAGCATACGGTTTCAGTTTAGCATGACATGACATCCACATCATGCCATGACTTATTAATAAGCAGGTAATCAGTAATCAGATAACAGCAACCAGCAGATAATCAGTTTCAGCGCCAGCAAGCGACTAGATGTATGGATAGGGCCGAGGCCAAGTTTCAGTTTGTGTGATTGTTTGTGGGCTTGTCGCTTGTTTGGGCGGGGGAAGTGAGGAATGCTTACTGGGTGATCTTTATCACTCACCCCCCTTTCCTTCTTCCTTCCTTTGCAGGTTGTGTGCTGCTGGCGGGGAGCGGGTGGACCGAGGCTTGCGAGAGGGGACCCCACATACTAGTTTGCAGTTGTATTTTCAGTTTGGCCTGTGTGGTCTTGTAAATATTGTATTTACATTTTCAGTTATTCAGAACAGTGTAAAGAACAGAAATAGTATGTTATGAAAACCAGTTTGGGCTCATTGTATATTTATTTCAGTTCATTTTTTAGCTTCCGCTTGTACACAGATTGTACAGTAGCAGCAGTAGGGTTTCTTTTCCGTAGGATTCCCGTCTCGGGTACCCAATTTCCAGATTATTAATAGAAAGAGATATTTTGTTCAGCTGCAGGGGTACTCTGGGCGGCGGGTCCTACAGTTCAGGGCATGATTGAGTAGATTCGGATCATCAGGCAGAGGATGAGACAGATCCAGGATCGACAGAAGAGCTACGCAGACCTGAGACGCAGGGAGATTGAGTTTGCAGTAGGCGACAGAGTGTTTTTGAGAGTTGCTCCGTACAGGCATGTTCTCAGATTTGGCAGAAAGGGGAAGTTGACCCCTAGATTCATTGGTCCCTATGAGATACTTGAGAGAATAGGGATAGTTGCCTACAGGTTGGCATTGCTAGCTAGCATGGACAGGATTCATAATGTTTTTCGTGTGTCTTAATTGAGAAGGTATGTGGGAGATCCATCTCATGTGCTCCAGTTTTCAGAGTTAGAGTTGGCAGATGATCTGAGTTATCAAGAGCTGCCAGTGTAGATCCTAGACTTCAAGGTTAGAGTCCTCAAAAACAAGCAGATTCCTCTAGTGAAGGTCTTATGGCGTAGTCAGAGAGTAGAGGAAGCCACTTGGGAGGTAGAGTCTGAGATCAGGGATAGATTTCCAGAGTTATTCAGGTAATTCTGGGGTCGAAATTTTTATAAGGGGGGAGGAAATATAGCATCCTAAATCCAGAAAGCCCTTAGGGGTAGAGTTATGGGGTTAGAAACAGGATTCAGAGAGAGATTGAGAGTCTGGTAAAGTTCCGGGGTGAGTTAGTAAGTTTTCGGAGCCGTGTGGCTTCGTAGGAATCCTTTCGGAAGGATTCGAACAGGCGAGTGAGCGGGAAATAAATTAAGTTCATTTTCCCTTGTGCACGCCCGTGCATCATTGATGCACGACCGTGCCATTGATGCACGACCGTGCGTGGCATAATATATAAGTGAGTCGTGGTCAACTTAGCCATTTTTTCTCACCCAAGTTTTCTCTTTAGCCAAAGTTTCTCTCTTCCATTTGCAGCTCCCATTCTTAGAGAAGAAATCCAGCAGCCGGTAGCTCCCAATCCGGGTAGAGAGCAAAGAGATTAGTCCGGAAAGCTTGTTTCCAGAAGCATGGCAAGAGGTAAGTGTTGTCTTACATTTCCTTGCGTTTCCTAGCTTGTTTTGTGAGTTTTGTTGCCATGGATGAATTCTTTGCATGTTGATGAATGTTTGGAATGCTTATATGTCATTGCATGTTGATTTGGTTGATGGATTCCCACCCTTGAAGCATGCATGTGTGTATGTATGGCTTTAGTGAGAGAAAGAAGAAGTTTCCATGGTAGATTTCATGTGGCTTGATGCATGTGAGAAGTGAGGCTTGAATTGTGTTGTTTGTGATGCTGGGAATGTGCTATTGAAGTGTTATTGCAATTGATTGTGAAATGGTATGCGTTTGAGGCAAGTTTCTAGGCGGTGCTTTGTTGAAGAACCAGACGCACGACTCTGCGCCAGCATGGCACGGCCGTGAGTCTTTGTTTTTCCAGATGCACGCCCGTGTGTACGCTGTATGCACAACCAAAATTTTGCCCATGCACGACCGTGTGTCCGCATACGCACGCCCGTGCATGCCTTTCAGTGAATGTTTTCCAGGAAATTCTAGTAGCGTGCACGGTCAGGCGCACGACTAGCGCACGACCCCGTGCGTCCTGACTCACGCCCGTGCACCTTTGATGCACGCCCGTGCATCAGCAGATTTTTAGAAAAATGAGCAATTATTGATTAATTAAGCATGGAAATTCAGATAAATGGGTAAATTACTTCAGATAAGCATCAGATGAGCCTGTATTCAGATAATAAACTGCATGTGCATATCATGACATGACATGTAGTTTCAGAGAGGATCAGGGGATCCGAATTCAACAGTATTCAGAACCTGATGTACGGGTGAGAGTATAGGTGGAACACGAGGGGGCATCTGTGGGATTCAGCCTTCTGACACTAGTCAGAATGCTCAGCAGTATTTCAGATTCAGTTCCTGACACCAGTCAGAGGATTCAGCAGCATTCAGATTTTTACCATCTGACACCAGTCAGATTAGGCAGCAGTATTCAGATTCAGCTTTCTAGCCAGTAGCTAGACTGTTTAGCCTACATGGCCAGGATGCCGAATCCCTGTGTCCACCAGTCTGATCAGCACAGCAGGTACCCGAGGGTACAGAGAGGTATTCAGATGCATCTAATATTTTCAGTTAGCATGCATGACATACACATCATGACATGAATAAATATGATATCAGTAAATAATAATGAATCAGATATTCAGTATCCAGTTTTCAGATTCCAGCAAGCGCATAGATGTATGAATAGGGCCGAGGCCCAGGTATGTGTTTGTTTATATGATTGTTTGTGCTTGCTTGGGTGTTGAGGGAAGTAAGGAGCGCTTACTGGGTGATCTTTATCACTCATCCCCCTCCTTCTTCGATCCTTTCAGGTGTTCGTATTGGTTCCGAGGAGCGGGTGGATCGAGGCTGACGAAGAGGGCACGCACACACATTGCGATCTCATTATGTATATCAGTTTTGGACCTGTGTGGTCATATGTATCTTTGTATGTTTTCAGATGTTTCCAGATGTACAGAAACAGTATATGTATGTATGAAAAAGGTCAATGGGCCCATTGTACAGAACAATATGTATAATTCAGTCGATGTATATATTTCAGCTTCCGCGTGTGCAGAATTGTATAGTTTCAGGAAGTTTATTTTATTTTCGTAGGATTCCCGTCGCGGGTACCCATATTTTCAGATTATTAATAAAAGATCCCCAATAGTTATCCAACAGTAGGGGTGCTCGTGGCGGCGGGTCCTACAGTATCTTAGTCATGTGGGCTGAATAGACTAGCGAATTGCTAGTAACCTGAAATATAACATATCAGTCATTGGATCAATAAGTTGAAAATAAACCAATTTGACCGCAATTAAAAAGTTGAAACCCCATAAATGTCCCCTCAAGTTCACCCTTAATAACTGACCCAGATATCAGTTTCTGAATACTAAAACTAATATAAGTGGATCCCTTGATCATTTTTCTAAAAATAATGGGCATGTCATGTTATGATATGCTTATGATGCATCATTTTATTTTATTTCATCTTCTTACATTGTTTTACTACTGTTAAAATAGGTTTCCCCATGCCTACTATTTCAATTTAGTTCATTTTCTCAATTTCTGTTTAAGCACGGGCGTGCATAATGGGACGCATGATTGTGTATGCTAATGCATGGGTCGTGTGCCAACCGTACAACCTGGTTGTGTTTGGTTTTGGAATGTCTACTTTATTTCTCTAAAAATGTAAGTACACGGTCGTGACCCTCAGACATACAGTTGTGCCTCCTACACACTCCAACCATGCATAAATCGTGCACATGACGTGACCCTGCAAGTGCAAGGGCACACAGGCATACGTCTATGGGAGCATAAGCATGCATCCTACTTTGTTTCAACAAAACCATGCCTGAAACTGGCAGAATCCCGTCTAAAACTCAACCAATCTGTAATTAACTCAATTCACACATTTTCAACACTTCAAATAACACATAAACACTCACCAATTTCATCCATAATACACATTATCATCATCAAGCATCCTAAAACAACAATAAAACACGTAAACATACACATGCACACCAAGCATGTCCATAGGAAGGAATTATCATTATGATCCTTTCCTTTCCATCATATTAACATGTAATCAAGTCATATAAATCACAAAGTATGCCAGAAACACAAACATATCTCATCATACATCAAACACATGCTGGGAAACTCAAGGAAGAGGTAAGGAAATACTTATCTCTTACCATAGTTGTACTAATCTTTCTCTCTACTAAATCTTTCACTCTTTTGCTAGATTGGGAGCTGTTGGCTATTGACTATCACCCTTAGGATTGGGTTTCTTGAAAATAAGATGAAAACTTGGATGAAAACAGATAAGGATGGGTGAGAAAAGCTTAAAGGCTGCTATCTGTCTCCTTCTACAAGCATGCACGGGAGTGTACCACAAGATGCATGGTCATGCACAAGAGAAAATGAAGAAACTTCATTTCTCACGTTTCGTGTGAAAGAAACCTCCCAAAGAGAATCATGCACAGGCCACACTTGCTCTGAAAACTAACTATCTCATCCCTAAACTCTTCTAACTCCAAATCTATCACTAATTCTCATATATAACCCCAAACTTTAGTCTAAAAGGTATTTCTAATCCTGGGATGCTACAAGCACGTGATTTCTCAACAAAACCTATAAACACCTTTATTTGCCTTGAATGCTTCGTGTCCGTATAGGAAACGCATTAGCTCCAAGTACCATTAAAAATTAACAACTACAAAATCCTTACTTTCTAATGTAGAATTCATCAATAAATCATTCCAAAACACATTAGGTGTGGTTGCAAGAATATACAATTTATGATGCCACTTTCTAAACTTACCTTTTTTACATGCATTATAGTTTTCAAATTCATCCATACATGAATAGTTAGAATGTATGCTCAATTGGCCTTGCTTACACAAGTGCCAATCATGTTCATAATAATTTCCACATGTAGAATGTTTATAATCTTCTTTCACAAGCAACTTAATCATACAATAATGAGACACATTCGTCATGCTTGATATCTATATTTCCCATCAATAGATAGTCTCATTATAACACTCACAAGTAAAATAAGTTGTACTAATATTAGGATTAACATTATAATCTTTCCTAGTTTACTTAAGTCCACAACATTTGCATCAAGACTAAAAACTATTGAGGAACACCTTAACCACTACAATTACCTGACTTGGCTTGCACTACACTAAGTAGAAAAATATGTCAATGAAGGGAAGCCATTTTGCATGATGTTTACTCAACATTCCATAATCCTACACACAAGAAACAACACTTGAAAAAAAAAATGTTAGGTTCGTTAATTGATAGTCGACCTTCCTTGTATATCGGTACAAATAAGGATAGTGTTGCCAATAATGCTTTCTCTTGTTCCTTTGGCTCTTCTTGGTTTTTTTACTCAAATTAGTGTTTGCACAAAATGTGTTTTTAATCACACTTGTGTTTTCGCTCATTCTTTTTACATTTTCATCATGTTCTCATTCACTCTTTTCAATCTCACTTTTATGTCCTCTCTTAGCCTCACTACTTCACCTTGTAATTTTCTTTGATCGTCAACGACTAGTTTCAATGTCAAAGGCACAAGTATGACTGGTGTCTCATCCTTTTGGAAGTTGTATCTATGTTTATACTTGTTACAAGTCACCCTCTTATCAAACTACCACGGTTGACCCAATAATATGTATGTAACTTACATTGACATTATATCATAAAGTATTTTTATCATTGTATCACCCAAATGAGAAAGATTACCAAACTTGTCTATTCACAATGACCTCTCCATATTCATTAGACAATGGAAGCCTATAAGGTCTAGGATGTTTACACATAGACAATCCTAAATTTTCAACTAAAATAGTGCTTGCTAAGTTAGTACAACTCTCATATGACAAACTTTGTTGCTAACATGAGGGGTACAAAAAATTTTCTCTCTTTGAGATTTAGACTTATAGAACTTAATTGATCTACTAAGTGTACATCTAACCTTTCAACACTCCTCTTTTTTCTCTCTTTTTCCTATAGGTCTCTTATGAGCTTCTCTTTTAATGGCTCCTCTTTTTTTTCTATTTGTCTCCTCCTTGGCAATTGATTGCCTATCTCTTTTCCACTCTTCTATGTCACTTACCATGCTACTCATCATGTCACGAAACCTTTTAAATTGTTATTGCATTGTATAAACTTCTGTTTTACCCAAACCTTCCTCAACCCCTTCTTCTTATTTTTAGCCATAAGGTGTACTTGAAAAAAATAAAGTTAATAAGAAAACAAACCTCACAAGCACTCCCTCATGTGTTTACACTCAAATAAAGGTCACTCAACACTCGTGTTTAAAACTTTATTGTGCTTACAACTCTAATTTTATTGTGCTTACAACTTTCTCTTTGTTTTCTGTTTGAATTTCTTGAACAACCAAGAACAACTTTTTTGACAAACCAATCATGGATTCAAGAATTTTGGCTTGAAATAAACAAAAACTTAGACAAGAATCAAAACTTACTCTTTGGATGAAATTAAACAAGGTCGAATTCAATAAAATGATTTTACTACTATGTAATAGAATTGAAAACTCAAAAAAATTTCAAGATTAGCAACCAAAAAGTTTTTCCCCAACAATAATCAAATCTCATGCAATACCAAAATATTCGACTTTCTTCTTCTTCTTTTTCTTACTATTTTCTTTCTTTCTTGGCCAAAATTTCAAATATTTTTTTTTAATTCACGACTTTTGCTTCTTCTTTTTTTTTTTTTTTTAACTTCTTTAGTTTGGTTGACAATAGCTTGTAACAATGATATTCACCAACTATTTCACACCAACAAGAATCAAGAGTAGTCAAGTCTTTTCAAGAACAAGAAATTTATGAGTGAAAATTCATGAAATACTTAAGCAAAACAAATTTGACAAAGACAAACTCAAGAACATGAACCAAGCGTAAGGAAGAATACAAAACGAATTCAAAACACAATATAAATCCTAGATAGTCATGGGTTTTCAAGAAAGGAAACCAACACAAATAAAGAAATTTAAAGATACAACTTCATTTAGAAACCAATGCTTTGACACCAACTGACCTAAATCTGATGACTCGCATGAAAACTCACAATCAAGTTTAGACTCGATGTCGAAAAGCTAAATCAGATTTGTAACCTTGACCCTAAGCGAATGAAATCACTTGAACCTTGGTATGATGATGACACCATAATAAAAAATTCAATCAATAAGTTAAAGAATGCCACAAAGGATTAGCTTGATAATCCTTGTTGCATTCAAGAAGTTCAATCAAAATTCTTGAAAGAAAAATGCAAGTTTCATTCCATCAAAAGTTGTTCCTACACAAGAAAAATAATACCTAGGGTTTACATGAAAAAGACCATTATATACTTAGGGTTTAGTACTAGGAAAATTACAAAAAAACCAAGAGCAAATCACCATAAAATCAAATGAAAATGACATCTTGCTACAGCTAGCAATTGATCTTGTCTCATCGCGACATTTAGTCTATGAAATCCTCCTTCTTCTTTTTTTCATGCAATCGTGCCATGGTGAGAATTTTTTTGCCATAACACCAACATACGCACGTCCTTTTGGTCTTCTTTAGCTTTGAAATCTTCTCAAATCAACTTCGTTTGAACTTGAACCTTTCTGAGTTGAACAATATTAGTTCCATGACCCTTTTCAAACTTTGAATGTTTCAAACTTCCTCTTTCAAATACTTTGTCCTCTATGTATGCTTGAATTCAAACTAGGCTTCCTGAAATTGTTAGAACCTCGCTATTTGGCTGCCTGGGGCATATCACACGTCATATCATGTCAAGGCTCACCAATTGGAGGGTCTTATGGGTTAAGTACATTAGCATGCCAAGGCTTGAGGCACGACCCAACGCCCCTTAGATCGTGCCTCTATAGGTTGACCTATATGCTTTTGTGGGTTAACCAACAATTTTATATAATCTATTTTATTTTTTAGTTATGTTTTACGGTCATTTTGGACCAGTCTATGGGTTTTGCCCCAAGGTCCCTCATATAGACCATTGGCCTTGCAAGGCCTACAATTTTGTGGGTTGTGACAAAAACGAGGGATTTAGCTTGACTCAACTTTCCTGTTATATTTATTTATGCAAGTTAAGATGACCATATAATATAATCAAGTAACGTGAAAAAAACCACTATTATAAAATAACCAGGTAACAAAATCAATCTAATTTGATAATATCAATTGTTAAAATAGTGGGTGAGTGATACAAATTCAGTGTCGGTGAAACAATGTTAATTTATTTGTTGATTTGAATTAGAGAATATAGATTTTATAAATGGAAACTCTTTCTGTCTCACAAAAAAAAAATTAATTCTATTCAATAAAGAGAATAATTGATATTGAAATTTTTTTTTAATCATATTGTGTAATATTTTGTTTAAAATTTTTATGTCATAATAGGTAAATTTAAGTTGACATTGTCAAAATTTATCCAACCTAATTTTGTGTTTTTTTATTTATTTAATTTTTGAGTAATCGCCTAGCATGCACATTGCATTTATCTAAATAAATCATCTATGAATTTATTCATATTATCAAAAATGGGTATTGCATTATTTTAATCACAAAATGAAATGCAAACGAAATACAAGATCAAATAAAATACATAAACAAATATCTTAAGATTTGCAAAATATAAATAAAAAATATATAATGGTGTTTAATTGATGAGTTAATGAATTTAAGTCGTGATCAGACGGTGCCGTCTTGCCTAGATATCCTTCAATGCTGCAAGTTAATTAATTTTAAATTAAGCTGCATGTTATTTAGCAAACAATAAGATTGTGATAGGACGGCAGAACACTGCCACGTGTTCCCATGTCATCAGTTCATCCAACTTATTTTCAAGGGTCTGACATTGTTGTTTCGAGAACAAATTGAATTTGGAATTTTTAAATACCAAGTCATTAATTTATGGTAAAATTTTAAGGGCCACTCAAAATTGGTTTCCTTCTAGAAAGATTTGGTTTTGAAAACTGGGCGGTAAAGAATCAACTGATATGATTTTGATATTATAAAATTGGCAAGGGTCCCATTTTTTTGTTTATATTATAAGAAAAATTAATTTTAAAGGAACTTTATAGCAACATCAAATCCTTTTACTTTCTTTATGTGAAGCACTTGAAAAGAGAAAGACAAAGGCTACAGAAGTGCTTCTAGAAGGATAAGGCCCACTTGGTGGGCCATTTAACAAGTAGTTAATTTATTGTGGACACTTCGATTTTTTGTGGCCAAACAATACGTAAGTGCATGTCGACTTTAAATATTATATAGGTCTAAAACTTCGGATCTCAACTCTGGTTAATAATTCCAATTTCTTAATAGTGAATTCATGTACCAGCTAAATTGTAACGTGTTAGTATATGACTCAATAATTTTAAATCAGATTATCACATAATTTAATCCAGATTTAATAATTTGATAATTTGATTAATTTTAATTTTAATTTTTTTAATAATATTATTTTATTCTATTAATAATATTTATATTTCATTGATGATTATTAATGACATTTTAATCAATTTAAAAGAATTTAAATTTAAAATTAAAGTAATTATTTAACATTTAATTTAAATTTGAGTTAATTTATATTTAAATTTATTTGATTATAATATAATTAAACTTTTTGTTAAGATAAGCATATGTAAGGGAAGGGATTCAAAAGAAGCTGAGAAGAGACAATAACTAGTGGGATAGCCTCTCACCAACTATATTATAAAAAGGCCAAAGGACAATTTCCCACCCATAGTTTGAGGCGGGGACAAAGTCCCACCCGCAAGTTTTCAAAAGCTCGGTCTCCCACCCTTGGACCAAAATTCAAACTTATTTTATAATTTTTCAAATAAAATGACTAAAATGCCCTTTAATAAATAAAAATTTAAAATAAAATTATAAAATAATTTTTAAATATAAAAAAATTAAAAAATATATTAAAAATTTTAAAAAAATTAAAAAATTATTAAAAATTTTAAAAATTTCAACTAGTCACGATGCCGGCGGCGGTGGCCGTTGATAACAGCACCAGGTGGCTGTCTCCGGCCACCTGGTTCCAGGGGAGGCCAGATCGGGCCTCCCCGTTGGGTGGAGGCAGCCAGATCTAGCCGCCTCCAGTTTTGGAGGAGGAGGCCAGATCTGGCCTCCTCCCCCGACAAACATGGCTGGGAATGACCGCTGGGACCAATATCGGTCCTTCAAAACAGGAGGCGGTCGATTTGGCCGCCTCCACCCAACGGGGAGGCTCGATCTAGCCTCCCCTGGAACCAGGTGGTCGGAGACGACCACCTGGTGCTGTTATCAACGGCCACCGCCGCCGGCATCGGCGGCTGTGGCCAGTTGATTTTTTTAAAATTTTTTAAAATTTTTTTAAAATTTATATAAAATTTATATTATTATTTTATAAAATTTTAATCATAAAATGATAAAATTACCCCTGGAATATTACTATTTATTATTTTATTTAATATTAAATTTGGTCCAAGGGTGGGAGACCGGGCTTTTGAAAACTTGCGGGAGGGACTTTGTCCCCGCCTCAAACTATG
>JAJEJH010000827.1:13161-78161 GCA_026122585.1 Anacardium occidentale
CGTGGCCGGGAACGGCCGCTGGGACCAATATCGGTCCTCTTCGGCCGTTTCCGGTGGCCAGATCTGGCCGCCTCCTTCAAAACAGGAGGCGGTCGATCTGGCCTTCTTCACCCAACGGGGAGGCCCGATCTGACCTCCCCTGGAACCAGGTGGCCAGAGACGGCCACCTGGTGCTGTTATCAACGGCCACAGCCGCCGGCATCGGCGACTGTGGCCAGTTGATTTTTAAAAAATTTTTAAAATTTTTTTAAAATTTTTAAAATTTTTTTTTAAATTTATATAAAATTTATATTATTATTTTATAAAATTTTAATCATAAAATGACAAAATTACCCCTGAAATATCACTGTTTACTATTTTATTTAATATTAAATTTGGCCCAAGGGTGGGAGATCGGGCTTTTGAAAACTTGCGGGTGGGACTTTGTCCCCGCCTCAAACTATGGGTGGGAAATTGTCCTTTGGCCTTATAAAAATCCATCGTACATAAAGCTTTGTTTCTTTGAAAGGGTCGTACATAAACGCATCCATATATATATATATATATATATATGAATATAATATATATGATGTTAACATATGTTTCTTTTTTCCACTGATTTCTTTAAGTGTCTTGTCTTGCCGGATTCTTACACATAAATTAAATTAACTTTAGTTTACTTGCAGGTCAACCACGATGCCCAATACTCCAGATTATTGGTCACCTTATTTTCTACCCTTGTGGAGTAATAAATACAATAAATAATAGTCTAAAAGACTGGTTCCCACTCATTATTTGTTTGAAAGGCAAACCATCATCTGTGAACTTAAAAAAACTCGAACACTCCTTCACACATTTATTTAGATGATTTTCACTGCAGATAATAATATAAATGTAATTGCCTTAAAAAAAAAAAAAACAAAAGGTAACATTTATTCATTTTAAATAATGAGAAACAAAATTTTCAATAAAATATAGGGCCCACAATAAATTCGATTCAAAAGTTGATACGTATCAAATAAAAAGTTTATATGGATCAATCAATCAAATGGTGACAACTAGTAGGCATTCTGCAGAAAGGTTTTGAAATCAAGCGGTGAATTTTAGAGTTTGCATGACACGGACGCGCTTGGACGAGATGCGTGGTGAGTAGGAAACAGATGAACGATTTCTTTTTGCAAAATCAGTGCGATACATTTTCTATTTAAATTTAAATTATCAAACGTAATTAATGTGCATTTGCACATATACACCAATCGCTCATATCATTTAAAAAATATGAACCAATGTAAATTGGAAATGTGGAGGGTGGGATAGTCATTTACACATAATAATTGAAATTTAAAAAAAAAACAAAATTTTGTAATTGTAACAAATTAGAGAGTGGCATGTGGATGAAAAGTTTAAATCACAAAAGAAAAAACAAAATTTCATTTCACTTCTCTTCTCTTTACTCCTTATACTTTTCGTAATTTTTTGAAGAAATGATTGAAATGGTGTGTAAATTTCCGAGAAATAACAATAATGACTATCATGACGATGTTGAAAATGATAACTAGAATTGACTGGAAGCACATGATTTCTTCATTAGTGTTTGTTGATAAAGAGACTAGTAATTTTACTGGTTTCAAGCTAGAAGGTTAGTTAACAAGTTCTTGTCATTGAAGAAATATTGTAGTTGTGGCTTTATTTATTTTCACCCAATTGGGGTTCAATCTTCCCCTAATATTTGAAGTGCAAGTTGTTGTGTTGATGCTTTTGTATAGCTTGGTGGTTTAGTACATGTGCTAGGGTTAATTGGGTTTCATATTTTTCATGTTTTTTTTGGTTTTTTTTTTTTCAAAACAAAGTCGGCTTGTGTTATGGTTTTAATATAGCATATGCAGTAAACTGCCTTTTGTAGGGTTTTTCTAATGATGTATTGTGTTGGTTACATATAATATTTGCATGGAAACAATAAACTGGATAATGTAAGGTTTTTGTGTTTAGATGTATGCTTGATGTATGGGCTTGGTTTTTATATATAACAGTTTTGTAGACAATAAGTTTTGTGTTAGGGCATCCATGATGTAGGTTAAGTGTTCAATGTAAACAGTTTATGATTGATGTATGATCATTTGACAATGTTTGTTGGAATTTAATAAAACAAAGCTATATCTTTACAATCTAATCAATGATGTTAATATGATATATGTGGGATGATTGTGTTATGTTGATGTTTGCTTTTGATACTGTGGTGTTATGCTTTGTAACAACCCAAGGTTAGAATAGTCATTTTAGATTAAAAATCGATGAAAAAAGTGATATTTTATGGTTAGAAATTGAATAGAATGAACCTAAGGGTAACATTGTCATTTAAAAGTTTTATTTGGCTTGTACATGTGTCACATTTGGAGGCTCCCATATGCATAGTGCAAAAAAAGCACAAAAATTTTAAATTTTTGTCACGTATGACCATGCGTCATAGGATATATGATTGTGCATGATTACGTTTTGACACAACTATATAAAACATAGTTTTAGTTCAAATTTTTATAAATTTCATTTTATTTTCTCTTAAATGTTCTAGAAAGCTTCCACCAAAAAGTAAAGAGATAGGAGAAGCAAGCTGAGATGTGAATTGTGGAGAGAGATCAACCTAGAGAGAGAGCCTATCTATAAGCTTGAGCTAAGTATTTCTAGCCTTTCTTTCTCTGTTTGGTTGTTTTAATTGTGATAATGCTTAATCAATTGATGTATGAGCCTGTTTAATGATATTTGTTGTGTAATCAAGTTGATTTATTGTAATTAACAAAAAATACAACAATATTTAATAAGTTATGATGTTAAACCACTTAGATTTAGGTTAATTGCATACCTAATTGGAAATGATATATGTATTATGGAGTGCTACTTCCAGGTATGCAGTTGTTGTGATTTTACTTTGATTTGATGATCAATGATGATCTTAGATGCTAAGATTGAGTGGAAACATGCTTGAAACATTCTTTTGTTTTGATTGATGTATTTAGAGCTTTAATGTGAATGATGATGCGTTTTTACTAATAACATATGATAAATTGATGGATAATTATTGTATATTGATGATTCAAAGTTGTTGAATGTGTTTGGATATGGTTTGAGTAGAGAGGGTTGAGTAGAGAAATCAGTAGATCTATAACTATTTGACCAACATTTATAGTAGTAGAATACGGTGCATGATCGTGCATTCAAGAATACACATGACTGTGTCTTCACATTCTACAATATCATGATTGTGCATATTATACATGCACGATTAACGAAACGATGTTGTTATCTTCTTGGAAACATGATCGTGAGGTGTTGAGTCACGATTGAGTGTATTTGTCAAGTATACATTAACTATAGAGTTTAAGGAGGACATAATTGTGCAATTCTATGGTGCATGACAGTGCATTGCGAACAACTTTGAAAATTAATTTTTTTTAAGTTATAGAAAATGAAAGAATATTAAATTAGTAAAATTAAGAGAAACTTTCAAAATATTACTAAAATTAATGAGAAGGGATATTATAAATTTAATAATGGAATTAATAAAGGAATTATAGGAGAAATCTTATAATAATAAGAAATATTATTTAAGAAAATATTAATAATAATTTTTAAAAATATGTTAACTTTAATACATGATAAATATCACATAACATAATATGCTACAGTAAGGTTTTAAGAAAATAAATGTTTTACATGCATAAGTTTTTTAAAGTTAAAAACTTGATATTTACTATATTTTTTTAGGGTGGATACGAAAGAGCATCTGTTGGTTTGCATGCTCATTAGAGAGGAATACTACCATTCGTTAAAAAAGATATAGTTATAAGCTAAATTTGTTAAAGAAAGTGTTGATTGTGCATTAGTTGAACTCATATAATCAAGTCGTTGAATCATTATATTCATCAATGTGATCAATACAAATATTTTATGAAAGGATTTATATATGATTTTATGAAAAAAAAGAGATTTTAAGATCAGTTTGATAACATAATCTTCAGATCAATATAACATAATTTTTTATAAAATCTTTAACTTGAATATGAGTTTCTAAAAAATATAATTTAAAAAACAAACTTTTGGACTAAGTAATGGATTTAAGTATGTTTTATATTATGATATACCTGACAAAACCTAGAGAAAATACAATATAAAAAATAATAAGATAAATAAAGAATAAAAGATAAAAAATAATTTAAAAAGTATGGTAAAATATTAATGTTAAAAGATAAAATTATATAAAATTAAAAAAATACTTATTAGATGATTTATCACTTGTTTCAAAATTTTACTTTTCTAGCATAAACTATCTTGACCTTTCCCTCAGATTAACAACCACTGAATTATAGTAAAATTGATTAAAAACTCTAACAAAAAGCCCCTGAAAATTAGGCCGATTTCAAACATACACTCTCTAAGCAACCACCCTTTACCATTGCACGGTTCCCATTGAACTAATATTATCTGCTGTCACTAGGATTAAAAAAAGGCCGAACAAGCATTACGACCCAAGGTTTGGCTAATGACTTTTCACCCCTAAAATTTTTAAAATCCAAATTATCACTCTTTTACTATAGAAAATATCAAAATACCCTTTATACTATTAATATTAAAATAAAAATTAATATAAATAATATTTAAACAAATTAAATTAAACAATATTAAAATAATAATAAACAATTTTAAAAATTATGAAAAAATAAAAAATGTTTAAAAACCAACCACCGCCTCCGACAGTGTCACCAATGACAATGGCCACCTCTAACTTTGCTAGGTATTAAAAAACGACTACCTAATTCTATTGGTGGTTGGATCTAGTTGTCACAATAGAGGAGGCGATCAGATTTGATCGTCTTTGCCATTAGATAAGGCCGAAAACGATAAAAATCCTTGATTCTGGCCGTTTTCGACCATTTTAAATGACAGAGATGACTAGATCTAAGAGCCTTCGACATTATAGAGGTCTGATTTGGCCTTCAATAGAACTAGGTGACCGTTTTCCATCACCTGACGAGGTTAGAGGTGGTCATCACCATTGGCGACGCTATCGACAACGATAGCTACTTTTTAAATTTTTTTATTAATTTATTAAAATTTTAATATTATTTTATTTTAAATTTAAATTTTAATATTTTTATAAAATTTATTTTTTAATTTTAATTCAAAAAGACCAAAATACCCCTTAAAGGGTGGGTATTTGGTTTTTTAAAGTTTTGAGGGTGGGAATGTTATTAAGCCAAACCTTGGGTGGCAACAGGGTTAGCCTTAAAAAAAAAAAAGCCGTGTACCGTGCATAACCCAATGCTGATCGAATTCCCAGCTAGGCAACTAGAGGTGAAAGCTCATTGCTTCTCTCTCCTCTCTGTCTCTCTCTCTCTTATCTCCGGATTATATATGTCTTTATATATTCACACCTCCATCCCTCTCAAACACTCTCAATTCATGATTCTCTTTAGTTGTCACTAACAGTTTAACCACCAGTCCACGAAGCTCTTCTTAATCTCTTGTAACACATACATATTATCTTTCTTCAAAATGGTAGAACTTGCAGGCAGGAACTTGATTCCAGGCCTCCCTGATGAGATTGCCATGGAGTGTTTAATCAGAGTCCCTTATAAATTCCATTCGAAAATGAAATCAGTTTGCAATACTTGGCAAAACTTGTTCTCTAGTCTTTCATTTTATCAAGAAAGAATCAAATCCGGCACTGCTGAACAACTTGTCTGCCAAATCCAACCTCTCCCCTCTCCATCTCCACCCTTAGAGGAGGAAAAAGAAGATTCAACTCTTGTTGTTTCTGAGTTTCCAAGTGTCGGAAACATCAAGAAAGAAGATGAAGACCGACAACTAGACCACCACCACCACCACCATCAACAACAAATACAACAGACTAACAACACCCCACTTCAATATGGGCTCAGTATCTACAACTGCAACAATCAAACCTGGCAAAGGATAAGCCCGAACTTTGGTTCAGTTAATAACAAATCATGGGGAATTCCAATGTTTTGTCAGTGTATATCGCTTCAATCTTGTGGACAGTTATTGCTTTTAGGTGGTTGGGACCCTACCACTCTTGAACCAGTCCCTGATGTGTACGTTCTTGACATGGTTAAAGGCCCCAGCTGGAGGCGTGCGGCACCTATGTTAGTTGCGCGTTCTTTCTTTGCATGTGCAGTGGTTGGAGGGAGTAAAGTTTATGTGGCAGGAGGGCATGACAATCAGAAGAATGCTTTGAAATCGGCAGAAGTTTATGATGTTGAGGCTAATGAGTGGAAGATGTTGCCTGAGATGGAAGAAGAGAGAGATGAATGTCAAGGGATGTGTTGGGATGGTGATGATAGCTTTTGGGTTGTGAGTGGTTATGGCACTGAAAGTCAAGGGAGGTTCAGGGATGATGCTGAGTTTTATAATCCTGCAACTGGGATTTGGTCTAAAATTGATGGGGTTTGGCCATTTCCTAGTGTTAGTCCTCGAGGCACCACAACTTCAATTGTTTCTACTAATAGTACGAATCTACAACAATGTCAGTGGCTGTGGTTCTTGTCAAAAGAGCAACAAATATTGCAGCAGCAACAACATGGAGGGGTAAATTTGATTGCAAAAGAGTATGAAGATAAGGAGAGGAAATGGGAAATAGTGAGTTCAGTTGTTGAACTTCCCAACACTATTACTGAAACATCCCCATGTGTTAGTGTGACAGGACTTGGAGATTGTGATATAGTTAATAATACTTTTCAGCAGAAGGTGTTTGTGATGACTGGAAATGGAAGTAGAGGATCAGCATCATCATCAACTGAATCAACATGCAGTGAATGTGAAGGAGAAGGGGCTTTCATAATGGAGAGAGATAATAAGAATGGTAACACAAAGTGGACTCATGTGCACATGCCTGCTGACTTTTCTGGCTTCCCATACTCTGCTTCTCATATCCTTATCTAAGAAATTTAAGGCTTTTTGGCTTGTTTTTATTACTAAGAATTAAGTTAGATTAAGAGATAGTTAAGTTAGATTAGCAGTGACATGAAACCTCTGGGTGTTTTTAATAGAGATGAGATGTATTATGGCTTAAAGTTTTGTGCCTTTTGGGTCCTAAAGTATAATAGATGGATGGAGCTTCTTTTGGCCCTCATCAGTTTTTGAGCCAGGCAGTTGACTGTTGCTAGTTTGGTTATCTGTAATTATGTATTAGAATGAACTTAGACATAAATTCAGGGGTGAAGTGCGTGTGCTAAATATCTTAGTTTTGTGTAGAGAATGACCTTTTGGCTAATAATAGTACAATTTTGATTGCGTTTGAGGCGGGTATCTTTTAGGTGGTCAAGTGTTACATATATAATAATGGCCTTCTGCTTTATATCTAACGAACTAATGGCATGCATTTATCTATCAACTCGATGGGTTTTGATTGAACAACTGGGGTTTGGGGGGGGAGCAAAAAGTTGTCTAGAAACTAGGGGCAAGTTTGATCTAAACCAAGTTGAGAGTTAACTCAAATTCAGATCAAAGCTATAATATTAAATTTAAATTTGAACTCATTCAAACTAGAATATAATGTCACCGAAGAGCCACTAACAATCAAATTGATCTCAAACCGATCACCAAACTGTAGATTCCATCCTAGATAGCTTAGATCTAACCCACCCCTACTAGAAATACTTCATATATCATTTTCCAAAGATTATGCTCAATGTATACTATGCTTCAAGAGAAGGCTGAGGTAGGTAATATTACTTGGAAGCTTAACATGTTTGCTTCATCAAGATCTTAGGTGTAAAAGAGTAAAAAATGACGAAAAAATAAGTGACAACATAACATTTACACAGCAGAAAGTCTTCTGCGCATTCTTAAAGTCATGATATGCCGTTTGAAAGGCATTTTATGCATTACAATAAATTTCTGCACATCCTATCATGATATAACCCAACAATAAGCACACAAGCTTTTCTCCATAACCAAATCTTAATGGGATGCTTTGCATTTATCTTACAACAAGAATATTTTCTTGAGTTGTATGAACAACTTGAAAAGTAATTAAAAGGAAAAAGAATCACAATAAATATACTTTTCTACACATAATTTCAGTAAATTCCGGGATAAAGATCCGAATTGCAAGCCAACTGAATTGGATATACCACCACAACCATCACCAAGATGAGCAGCGAGAGATTAACATGTACAATTTACAATGTCTTCTATTCAAAGGAGTTGCCAGTCATCCTCATGGGCATTGCCCTCTGAATCATTCATAGGAACCAAACCTAAGGAATCATCCTCGTGAACTCCAATGGTATCATCCAAGATATCACCATGGTTGACTGATTTTTTATGGGTTTGAGTTACAGTAAACAAGGGTGCACCATCTGATTCAGCAGCTAACTTGTATGCCCGGAAGCAAAAATCATCGAAATCATCTGCCAGCCAGAAAGGGGAAGAAAGAAGATGCTACAGTCAGCAAGAGCTTGGTCCTAATTTTACCTATATAAATTCAGTCAAGCGAAGCAAACCTTTGTCTCGACAATAGAATCCTATTGCCAAAGATGGATCAATTGAGTCCAGTTGAATGTGCCTTACAACACTGGAGCAGATATTCAATAGGTAAGAAAGCAAAATCTGAAAATGAGCTCAGAAGCCAAAAATCCAGAAAATCACTTACTCGCAGTGGTAAGATGAAGTGTCAACCTCTAAATTATCCCTGCCGACAATGACTACCTGAAAACCAGCCATAATTAAATAAGCTGCAGTTAAGAGTGATATTTGCTGTACAGTCATTTAAGTGGTCAATGACAGAAACAATCAGGATTTTCAAGTGGGATATAACAACTAGTTTAACTTATGTGACATGCATCCATGCCAGAAGAGAAGAATATGAATTGCTTGACACAATGTTGTTGTAAAAGCCAATGTAATAATAGCCACTAAACAAAGTGATTCAAAAAGATATGACTTTTAGTCAACTGCTGAATTAGAAGATTTACTGGCTGAACATCATGGGGATCAAGGTAAAAAGCACAATCTTCTTGCACTCCGACAATGTAGGTTGAGGCACCAGGTTTCCCACCCATAATGCCAAGGCTCTGAGGGAAGGAGAACGTTACCCGCAATGATGGAATGTACCTGATAAGCAGTTAAAAAATTCTGACAGGTTAGGCAAAAACTCAAAGGAGAATTCCAATTTTATATTTTACTATTTATTTCAGTAGAGAATATCCCTCTAAGAACAATTTTATTCTTTAAAATCCATCAACTTTAGTCATACTATGTGCTAAAACGCAAATGATAATGGTGAGAGTTCATAAGATAAAAGTTACACCCCCATGTCCTTTTAAGATTGAATATCATTCCACCATTGGGCTTAATGTCTGTAAAATTCACAGCATTTTAATAATATCTGTCAGGATAATGCTAATAGGCTCCAGCATCACTCTGAGTCAATGATGACAAGGCCAATAATTTGCTATCAGACCCTTGTACAAGGATATTATGTTCTTTATTTCCATCTGGAAGCTCCTTGGAAATAGCTTTTATTTATAGAAAACTACACCTAATTACAATGCCGATACATGATCAGTAAATGAACAACAAATTGTTTCCGAAACAAAGCATAGGAAATTAGGAAAACACAAATTCTTACCTAAAGTGAACTCAACCAAACATCTACTCTTACAATCTATTGAAGAACAACCATACTCATAAGCAAAACAACTCACTGGCCTAAAGAGTCTAGCACAAAAAGAAAAACCACACAGCAATTCGCAGGACCCTTCCAGCCTACAATCTACTTATAGCACACTCATTATCCCTAGAGTCAATTTTGACTAACCTACTTTAGGCCAATCAAAAGACAGCAAGCAACATGGCCCTTAGACATATTATGATGATAACTTTGGGAAGAATAATAATAATTGTGAATTCAGATTAATTTCTTTTGCATTACGTGGAAACAAAATAAACAAAGAATAAATCGATCATTAGCAATCAGAAGGATAAACCTCAAGTAAAATGTACGAACCTGGGGTTTAATTTTTCAAGTCCAAGAACCAAAGGAACAAGAAGAAGAATTGGCGTCCAGTCAGCTTCACCTTTTGAAAACTCAAAACAACGCTTAGAGGCATCTTCAATGCAGATTACTGGTGCTCCACCTTGCTCTCCATCTTCATCACCTGAAACCACATAGAATGCCATGGGAAGTGGCTGGCGTTCAAGGCAAGTTTCCTCTCTCATACAGCGGGCTAGAGATTCCCATGTTCGACACATGGCATATGGGCCCACCCATGACCCAGCAGTAAGACCATAAGCCTTCCCAGCTTGAACAAGATTTTGAATAGAAAAAAGTGATGCCTCAGTGTCACCAAAAAGGTGTAAGATCTCAAGATATTCAAGATCAAATGGCTGCAAAATAAATAAGGAAACAGCATGAATATAATCACTATGCTATAAAGCCTGACAAGACTACCTCATGACTAAATCTCAGCAAGGATTTATTTCTAATATAATAATTATCTATAAACCAAATGATATTACAAAATTGAGCTACGGGGAGCATGTCAGTACTATTTCTCTTACCTCCTGAGAAGACCTTCTCCACGATCTTCCTAGTTGATGAAAAAGCAATGCCTACAAACATCACAATACAACAAGGAAAAATAGCATAAGTTTGTGATAATTAACCCAAATTATTGTAACGATTCAAAAATTTCCTGTAGTACACTGAAAAAGAACCTGAGCAATAAGCATCTGACTGCTTCGAAGCATGCAACCCCAGCCTACATCACTTGTAAACTTTGAATCCCCAATAGTATCAAAACCTGTAGATGAACCATCCTAACACAATTATTACACATCAAAGTTGATAAACTACATCTGTACTTACAAAGAACAATGCTACATTATACAAACCTTTACGATATGATATCAAAATCCTAGATGAAAAATCTTGGTTGAATGCAACTAGTCCATTGCTATTAGCTACATCACTAGTCGACTCCTGTGAAATCTTATAACAAACACCAAGAAGCCATATGTCACTAGTTGAGCTAATAATTCCAGTTCTGCTCAGGCCTAGTACTCGATCGTGTATTCTCCTCATTGAGCCAGCTGTCACTACCCTCTTCACAGCCATGGCCCACCCATTACTTTTACTATGACCGGCCTTCTTTTCAGGAGCTGATGACTCACTGTAAATTTCGAAGATTGAGAAAGCTGATGTTAAGAAGCCCGACAACAAAGAACCCTTAGATATTTTAACCTCACCAGATCCTGGTTCTGAGCTGGAGGATGTCCAAGCTCTATTAGAACTATCAACCACGCTTTTAGAAGAACATTTTGCCACAACCACCTTCTCAGGAAAACCCTTCATTACCTAGTCATGAATCAGGATATGGAAAAGCAATTGGCTCATTGAAGCAACCCCAAGTTTTAAAATTTCACCTACAGCCAAAAAGCCAGAGAAGCTGCAAGATAAATACAAATGAACAAGAGAACCAAAACTCTCATTAATAACATAACAATCCGAAAAATTGCTCCAATTAAGCAGTTTACAGTTATATCATGATTGCTTGAAAGATTACACAAATAAAATAAAACAAACACACATATATTCAATTTACCCACATAGAAAAAAAATCGAATTTGATAGTAAAAAGATATAATAAACCAAGTAAGATCTGCAATAATCGTAACAAAGTTGGCATATATATATTTGATTGAATAAAAAAATTATTATCATAATAATCAATTGGATAGAAATTTATATAAATAAATAAAAACTGAAGCAGAAGACAAATTATATATGTAAAGAGAAAGATGGAGATGGGTTACCAGAATAAATCAATGATTGGAGTGAAGTTCAACCTCAACTTGAAAATTCTTCTTCTCTGAGTAACGAGGCAAAAGAAAGAGAAACGGAAACACGAAAACGACAACTAAAAAAAACAGATCTTTAGATTTTTTAGTTAAAGTCTTACTGTGAGATTTTTCGGGCAATTTTTAGTTATTACGAAGCCCAGCCCAGCTCTACTTCTTTACTTCAAGTAAAATTTCTATGTTGTCTTTCGCTCGGGTTTGAAATTCATTTTAGCCCTCAATAGTTTCAAAATTACCATTACACCCTTAATATACTTTAGCCCTTAGGTTTAATGCTTCCATTCAATAATATGCTTCACAGACTAACAATGGGAATGAGTACAAACAATAGTAGGGTCCCATGACGAGTAAAGGCACCAATGGGTAGGCATCTCGCTTTTGGAAAGCTTACAATGCATAAGCAAAACAAAAAGTCTTAGGCTTTGGAAGTAATTGTTGTATAAATAATTTTTTCGTTAGCAACAAACAATGGTTCTTCACCATGTGGCTTTTGCACATCCGATAGCAGTAGCAAAAGCGACAGAAATAAGTGGATTTATGGTAAGTTTATTAAACTAAAATACTAAAATAAAGAAATAGTTAATGATACAATCGTCTAATAAATTTTAATTTTTTGATTTTATTATTAGAAGTTCAGATTGATTCGACTCTCCTATTTGTCAAATCTTTATTTAAGAGTGTAAAACAAATTGAGTTTGCACTTAATATTGATTGATTCAACAACTTTTTAAAATTTTAATTTTGAACTTACATTTATAATATTTTATTCATTGTCTTTAAATAAAAGGTAATTGACATATATATATATATATATATATATATTATGAGTTATACTCATAATTGTTTGAAAATTAAAATATCTAAATGTATTTTTTTTGAGTTAAACTCAAGTCAACCAATCCCATCTTAAGCTGGAGTTCAAATTAATAACTCAACCGTTTAAAAAGCCCAAACTCTATTTTTGTGCTATTAAATCGATGATCAAACTAAGTATTATTCGATTTGACTTAATTCAATTATACCTCTATTTATATTCATGTTTGTATTTATTATTAATACATGTAACATTATTTATTTTAATAACATTTTTGATAATAAATGACAAAGAATAATATTAAAAATTTGAATATCTTGATATAATGTAAATTTTAAAATAGTACAAATCAAAGGGTGGTATTTATAGCAGTACTTCACTTTTGTCATTGTTAAATAGTGATATAAAATGCAATGTAACACTTGTTATAAGTCTACATGTTCTCAACGTATTTAGCTTCTACGACATGACATTTTTTACATTTCATGGCATTGGGGGCTAAGTGTTGCTCTCAAAACTTCAGAGGAGGTATAGAAAATTAGCCTTAAAGTCGACCACCCCAGACAGCCCTGAAAAGTTATCGGAATCCCACCCATAGTTTGAGGCGGGGACAAAGTCTCACCCACTAACTTTTAAAAGCCCAGATTCCCACCCTTCATCCAATTTCCATCCAATTTCATTAACCTATTTTATGAAATGACAAAAATACCTTTATTAATAAAAATTAATAATAAAAATATAAAATAATATTTAAATATATTAAAAATTATAAAAATTTTAAAAAATAAAACCCAGCACCGCTGCCGCAAATAGCACCAAGTGGCTGTTCTGACCACCTGGTTCCAAGGGAGGCCATATTTGGCCGTCGACCTCCAGATTAGACGGAGGCGGCCAGATCTGGCCGCTGTTTAGACGGAGGCAGTCAGATCTGGCCACCTCTGCCCGAAACCTTGGTTGAAAATGACTGTTAGGGTCAAAGTCGGCTATCTACGACCGTTTATGTCCGTTTCTCTGACGGAGGTTACCAGATCTGGACGCCTCCACCTAAACAGGAGGTGGCCAGATCTGGTCGCCTCCGTCTAATCTGGAGGCCAGGTGGCCAGATTTGGCCTCCCTTAGAACCAGGTGGTCAGAACAACCACCTGGTGCTATTTGCGACGGTCGCTGCCGCCGGTACGGTGGCAGTGATTGAGTTTTTAAATATTATAATTTAAATTTTTTTATAATTTTATAAATTTTTTTATAATTTTTAATATTTTTTATATATATTTAAATATTATTTTATATTTTTATAAATTTTAACTCTAAAATAACAGAATTGCCCCTTGACTTACCGTTGACTGTTAGATTAACAGTCAAAGGTGGGATTTCGTGTTTTGTAAACTTGGCGGGTGGCAATAGTAGGACTAAACTCTGGGTGGGAACATGTACTGTGGCCAATTTTATTTTGCACATAAACTTCCCTCCCCTCCCCTCCCCTCCCAATTCTCATACTCAACTCACTGAGCTCACAGATGCCTGAGATCCGTCTTCTCTTTTCGGCCCCTTCAGAAATCTAATTTATTGTTTCCAAGTTGTTTAATCTGTATGTATTAACCTTTAATTTCGGATGTAAGCAGTTGCGGCCGTGCCTGCTACCAAGAAGGTTTGTTTTAGTCCTTAGTAAGAGTGAGTATATATATTCTTTCTTATGTGAACTCAATTTGCAACTGAAATTTACTCTCATTTTGGACCATTTCTATCAGACTAATAAAATCATTAGCCATGCCTTTTAAAAGTCGATGCCCCGAATTGGGCACTCCGTTGAGTTTGAACTTCCGGATTACTTCGTCAAGCCCAGGCTGACTCCCTACACCTTCATTAAGCGCAGTATCCACTTTAATTTCCCTCTTTCGTGATTAAAGTTTACGTTCTCAAGCTGTTTAGGGTCTTAAGGATTTTGCTGTTGTATATTGTTCAAGCTTGTGTTGGAAAATGTATTGAGAATGATACTGCATGAAGTGTTTATAGGTCTTGAAAACACAAAACGAATTAAGAAATGGTACTGTAAAATTTGTATTTATAAATGGTTAAAATTTTTCCCATTGCTCTCTTTTTTTAGGCTGTTCTGTCATATTCTGTATGAACTTAGGTACCTGTTATTTGGTACCTTTTTAGTTTTGGACACCACACCAAGTGGGTTTTCACTGTTGCATATTTTGAATACTATTTGAAGGAAACACTACTAGATGTGTTCACAGATCTTGAGGACACCAACTGCATGGAATGATTATGATAAATTTTATACTTTATAAATATTTCAAGGTGTGTCAATCAATGTCTTTCTTGATGACTTTGCTGTTGTTGATGTTGACAAATTTAAGACTTGTATCTTACAAAGAAGATTAAAAAGCGTCTCGAGGATGATGGCATTTTCTACTCTCGCACCGCAATGTTTAAGATTTTAGGGTTTAAGGTTTAATGTGCCAAATTCTTTTGGTGTTTGTGATAGAGATTGCCGTTGTGGGTAATATATTTGTCTTGATAAATCATGGTTGCCTGCTTTGTCATGATGATTTTAAGGTTCTAAGAAGGCTGTAATCAGTTTTCATCTTTCTTTCTGTTAATTTCTTTTGGTTTCAATTTATTTCTCATGAATTTGATTTTGTGTCTTGACAGTCGATGCGTGCTTTGAATTTGGATTTATATTTACAATTTGAACCTCAACTTTGCTAAACAGTTCATGATTGGAAGATATTACAATTTGAACCTCAATTTATTTAGCTTGTCTAGGTTGGTGCAATCTGTTTTTTGGTTCAATTTCATGAAAGATTACATTCATTTAACCCTTGCCACCTGCTAGCTTGCCCCTACCTAAGTTAATATCCTGATCCTTGAACTTGCTCTTGATATGCTTCATGGAAACCAATATTTGGTTGAGATTGGCATTGTAGTTCCATGTGGGATTGGTTGTAGGATAGGCTACCCCAAATATTATAGCTTGGGTGAATAGAGTTTTAGGGTATAGATTTCATGCTGTACTTTTTGCCAAAATGATACATCTTTTGGTGGGATTATATGATACACGCAGTAGAAGATAAAATTTAAAATTCTTCATGCGATTGACATATATAAATAAACACATATGATACAACCATTACCCTAATAATATAGGATTATAAACATGTTATAAAATCAACCAAGTAGTTTACGAAGGTCACACCAGTGTTGATGGCTCTTTTGTTTTTACGTAGCTGATTTTGAACTTCCAAAAGAGCACTCTCCAGTCCAAAAGCAGGATGACACCCTAGTATCCAAATGAAGCACGATCTCTTAAGGCTATAAGCTTGCTAAAACCTTTTGCACGGTTCTGAGTGATATGGAATGGGTGTGTCAATATTTGGTTAGGCAAAAGTTTTGAAATTGTGAAATCTCGTCTCTTTATATAAGAGATGATGCATGATCGTCCATGGGTGATGCATGACTATCCATGGGTGATGCATGATCGTGCACACAATCTTATCCTTATTTCGTATAATTCGTAATTATCTGGATGGTGGGTTGATTTGATATGATCATGGATAATTATCCATCTAGGACCGTGACCTAACATAATTATCTATTTTAGTTTTCAACCTCATTCAATTAGATAGGACAAATTTCTCACAATTTCCTTCACACCTCATTCCATTAGGATTAACTCAATTTGGTCCTTAAACCATATAGACTATGTTCTGAGTCTAAATATTTCTCGAGACTCAAAATCATCTATCCAAAGATTGGATCTGATTTATCTTGAATAATCCTATGCCTTTGAGTTCGATCAACTCCTTTTTGTGTGTGATGCATAACTCTTTGATAAGTTGGTAGTGCACAAGATTCGTATCGAATTCCCTTTCAACAACCATCCATGCATAAATCAAGATTGACTTCTAGTAAAGCATAACGACCACTCGAATATTAGAATTTCAGTGATTAACCTTTCAATAATACAATTATTTGTAAAATACGACTATTTCATCATCATATATTTTTTCGAGGTTAAGATATAGATTTAGTGTTTATTTGAGAAACTTTTCGATCTCATAGACGGACATCTGTGTTAATGACCAAAATGATAATGGATTAAACAACAATTCAATCTCACTCTGGCCACATGTTTCGGTGGTTGTTAATATCTATTATTTGGCTTATCATAGATATGCGCTCTCATACTCAAATGTGACGAATCTTTTGTTGATCTTGATATGGTCAATCATCACTTTTTGACAACTATTTCTCAAAGACCATGTTAGATTGGTGTCAAATCATACAAGATGTTTTGGTGATCATAATTTGAAGGATTACTTGTACCCTTGTTTGTCTAAGAGGATATGTTCCATAGACATTAGAATAACTATTCATATGAAATTCTCTTGGTGGGTTAGTCCAGTAGAAACGTCTACAATATGTACTCATGTGTTGCACTAGGTTGTTCACAAACAACTTTGACATGTGAGATTTATTACCAGCTTTTAGTAGAGTTGATCAACACTATGATAGTCCTAACTATATTATCTATGCCCATGGTGAAGATAATAGTAAGACTGCAGATATTTCTAGAACACTATACTTTGATTCCTTTGTCACGATTCAACTATTTTATGAGCATTTATTTACTTAAACAAGGTTCACGATAAAACAAAATACCATTTTGTTAATTCAAACATTGATTACATTACAAATACAGTAGTGAGATTGACTTTAGGGCAATTACCCTAACACTTCCTTGAATGATATTGGTTTTTAAAAATTTATCTAAATTATGTGGAGTTGGTAGTCCAAGGAAAAAGGGTCTTATGTGGTTTTATGTAAGACATGTTTCGATTGGAAATTTATTGGAAATGTTGTTGTATGCTAGCTTCTGTACGTTCCAACTTATTAACTCAGATTCCTATGCATAAATTATAGGTCTCTAATCAACAAACAAATGAAAAAAAATTTTCACTTTCTTTATGCAGGATGTTACTATCTAGCTGCTCCTCAGGCTGCAAATGTGGTGATTCATGCCTTAGCAAACCCTTCCAGCACTGACCTGTGAAGAAAATGAAATTAGTACAGGTACAAAAGTGTTATTTCATCCATAAAGGACTGGGATGTTCTGTTTGAAGAAAAAATAAGAGGGAATGAGCAAGATGATTAAAAGTGGCCATGAAAACTAATTTTTTCTATAATCTCTTTCTGTCTCTCGTGACCTATCTCCCTTTTACTTTGGTCGTTGTGACTAAATTGTTACATGTTGCAAATTTGTGTCTTACATTCTTTATATGTACCTCTCTAGATATTGTTGTTTCACCTTTTTATGTTTTGTATTCTCATTGGTGCCATTCCTTTTTATGTTTGTTGTTGTTACTTGTATCTACTCTCAAAATAGAAGTTAAATAAGGTATTGCCTGTAGACTGAGAAATGTGATCCGAGATTTTAGCAAATGAAGATATTTTACAAGGAGAGTTTGTAATTGAATACGTTGGAGAAGGTGATATTTTAGTTATTTCTTGTCACACTAAAATCATGTTTTGTCTTGTCAAGTTTCACTACCTTTGTAAGGCATTAATATATACTAGGTGTTTCTTCAGTGCAGTTATTGATGACAAAACATGAGAGGAAAGACTTTGGAAAATGGAAAACCATGGAGAAACAAATTTTTATTTGTGTGAGATCGATAGAGACATGGTAATTGATGCCACATGCAAGGGAAACAAGTCAAGACACATTAACCATAGTAGCTTCCCCAACACTGAGATGCAGAAATGGTTCTTTACTGACTGCTTATTGCTGGTTTTATAGTCATACTTGTTCATTTACTAATCTTTTATGTCTCAGTTTATCCTTTCTGTAGGATAATTGATGGTGAAACAAGAATAGGCATCTTTGCAACCTGTGACATAAAAAAGGCGAACATTTGACATATGATTATAAGTGCGAGCACTTGCATCACTCCAATTGCATACTGTTAGATGTTTTACAGAACATGTTGGGATTCTTATGTTCTAAGCAGGCATCTTTTAGTATATCTTATTTTTCATGTCAAATCACTACTAGTAGATGTACTTCACTTCGAAATTTTCTTTCTACAACCCAATGCCTGCATCTAACAAATTTAGCAGGTTTATCAATTTGGTGCAGGTCAAGATTGCCATTGTGGAGCTATGGGCTGTGGCAGGAAGTTGGGGGTAAAACCTAGCAAGCCCAAGATAGCTTCCGATGCAACATTAAAGTTTGTAGCATGCCAGGTAGCTATCTCTTCTCCCAAATTGTAACAGTAATATTGATTTGGCTGTTTCAATATTTTGCTTGTTTGCTCTTGTGAAGATAAATAATTTGGAGTATTGTGTTCAAATTTGTTGGATTTTATTCTACAGTACAAAACGGTTAAAGTCTAACCGAGTGTTTAACTGTCATAAAGTAGTCAAAACTGCATATTAATGCACTGTAGAAAGAGTTTTATTTTGGAAGTTGGTAACTTGTTTTTGATGAATGTTTCACAAGAATTTCAAGTGTATAGCTTCTGGTTATTTTATCATTTTTGTTTAATTATTGTTGGGTGCATTTTTCTCTAAAGTTGAACTGACTTTGGGTTATTGTTTCGCTAGATTTATCAGAATGAAGGTTTGCATACAAGGTAGTGAGCTTTATTGATATCTATTTTCTAGCTGCTTTATTTTGAAATAGATCAAATGTTTCACACTAGCCAGTTTCTATTCAGGAAGTTCTCAGTCTGCTCATAATTGAGTGTGTCAGCAAGGTTGCATTGGCATAGTGATTAGATTATCTCTTCCCCCTGAGATGCATTCTCAGAATTTTATTTCCCTTTGTTTGGATCAGGTCATTTCACATCCTAAAAATTAAAAGAAATACTGGAGCTTAAGATATATCCTTTTGTATCTTGAAATGTAGCAAGTGTTTGGGGTGCATCTATCTCGTGCTTTTAAATTATTCTGTTTCAACTCCATTTGACCAATACATGGAAGGAAAATATGATAAACTGATGGAAGGTTGAAGATTTTGATCATTTAAATTCTTGCAGCTAAGGTTGCTGCAGTGCTTTTTTATAATTTGGGAGTTCTCACATGAGGGGTTATTATGGGGATAAAAGTTTTGGATCGAAAATTTTAATTTTATAGTATTTAAGGGTTCTTAAGTTGGAAAATTATTCCAAACTGTATTCTATACAATTACAACTTCAATTCTAACTTTCGTTAGGATTAATTTTCCTAATCGGAATTCTATGTATATTGAGTTCATCTTCGTAGGCCTTTTTTTTTTTTTTTTTTAATACTATTTAGTGGTCCCTCGGTTTTCTTGTTTCTTTATTTGGGCAGACATGGGATGGTAGGGTGCAGGAGGAAAGACTAAGGGGCCATTGAAGTTGGTTGAGTAACCTACATCATGCCTGAAGTTCTATGAATCTGATTTTTTTCAAAAAGTAATGAGAAACAACCACTAGAAACTTACAGCGAGTCATCGACACCTGAAAAGAAGGCAGGTCATAGTAAAAAGTATATTTGCTAATTTTTTAACATTTTTTTTATGTGTCATTTGCTAGAATTTGAATAAAAAGTATTATGTTCAAATAGCCTTTTTCATGATCATCTGCTGAATTTTCTTTTCTTTTACTCAAATGTTGCAGTTATTTTGGGATAATGGGAAGATTTGATAAGCATAGCAAACAACATACAGTAAGTGACTCTTTCGTCTTGTAGTTCATGTTTGAAGCATACCATTGACTTTCTAGACATGTCTAAAGAAATTTGAGAGTTTGCAATTTTCTGATGTCATTGCAAGTGATAAGCACAACATATTAATTTTTTTATTCCTGTCTAAACTAATAGGATTCTGGGGAAGCAATTTTGTGTTTTGATGATATGTTCATTTGTATTATTTCTAAATTAATAGGATAAACTTTAGCGTCAAAAAATCAGTGGAGTTGACCTTGTAATTCATGCTAAACATGTTGAGACTTTTCTTTTGCAAAATGAAAATGGCACATTGCTGTTACTATAGCACTTTATTAGTCATATGGATAGGTAATGCTTTCAACAATGAATTTCCTATCGATAACTTTGAGCAGATTGCAGGGGGGCAGTTCAAGCGTCCTGTATGTAAGCTGTGCTTGTCTTCTGCTATTATGTCAGCAAATTTTCTTTTTATTAGGATTAAATCTTTTTTTTGTTGGAGTAGCTTGTTTAAAATGTAAATGGAACTAACACATTATGAAGTTATTAACTTGAGTGTTTGGCCAGTGGAGGTATACTGACAATATTTGATAATATTGCAGGTAAGGAGTAACTGAAGCTGGCAATTTCTGAGTTGGCGCTGGTCTATAATCAAGAATCTTAACTACGCTTGAATACGAACTGAGCTGAGTCTAAACACTTCTTGATTTGAGTTTTGCTTGAATGAAAAATGGTATATCTTGACTTTGGCTCAAGTTTTAACCTCGAGCCAAAGTTAAAAATAGCTTAAGTTTGGTTCAATCTTTAAATTTGAAGTTCAAAGTTTGGTTTAAGTTTGTGATTTGGATTAGTGGTTCGTTGAAAAATCGATGTTATTAACTTAATGATGGAGAAAAATTGTTTTGATAATTGATTGACGTGACTCAAATTGAGTAGTAAGTCAAACTCAAACCAATTCTAGTCATCTATGTAGCTTGTGAGTCAGATTGAGTCGAAATCACTTTAGTTTGAGTTTGGCTTGGATTTTGAAACGAAATGATCCTCTTGGCTCAAGCTCAACTTTAGGTTGACTTGCACAAATTTGAGCTAAGTTGAACTTAGCTGAGTTGAGTTTTAAGCCTGAACTAATCTAGTTTGGGTCTAACCCTAATGTTAGCTCCATGAAAAGGTTTGTAACAAATGTAATCTAATTTTTCTGGACAATTATTCATGGATTCACTTTTTTTTCATGGAGATTAGGGACGTTGAGCCTCCAGTGATGAGAAATGGAAGGAACTTGGGTGATGTTGATTTGTGGGCAACATGAAGCAAGTGGGTGGTGTGGATTGTGTGATGTATTGTTGAATTATTAGCTGGAGAAGCCGTGGTGGTTGGGTGTACATGTACACTCACAAGTCAAAAACAAGTGAGCCGTATTTGCTTGTTCATTTTAATTTACAATCCATTGAAGATAGATCCTGGGCTGAATCTAAATTTCGGAGATTTGGCTTGGTTGTTTCGGCACATATATATATATATATTTATATGTGTGTGTGTGTTCATTTATATATTTTTATTTTTTGTATACAGGAATGCGTAGGAGAGAAGCAACGATTAAATCGGGCGAGGAGAGGGAATGGAGTTGGTAGGTGGGGCCCACTCCACCAACCCATCTCTCTTTAATCTGCAATTTGCAGACTCGCTGAGGTTGGAGGAGTTGGTGTTGGTTGAGAGTTGGGGACAGTTTGGAGTAGAGAAAGGATAATGACTACACCACATAACGTAACGTATTCCAATCTATCATTCTAATTATAATTTAAGGAATAGAAGGTTGAGAAAGTAATGACGGTGAAGAAGAAGACGAAGAAGAGGAAGAGGAGGTTGAAACAAACCACGACAAGATAGATCGACATTTTGCTTGCCTTGAGAGTACAAACAGGCTCACATTCACTAGCACAAGAGAAAGAAAAAGAATACTGAGAAAAAGAAAAATAATAGGCCAAAGCACTATTCCCACCCCTAGTTTGAGGCGGGGACAAGTGTCACCCTCAAGTTTTTTAAAACTTTGTCTTCCACTCTCTAACTAGATTTAATATTAAATATATTAATAAATAGTAATAATTTAGAGGTATTTTTGTTTTTTTAAGATTAAAATTTTATAAAATAATAAAATAAATTTTATATAAATATAAAATTTAAAAAATTTTAAAAAATATATTTAAAAAATTTAAAATTAAAAAAAAAATAAAGCAGTCAATGTCGTCGATGTTGGCTGCGGTGGTCGACATTAACAGAGTCAGGTGACCGTTTCTGATTACTTGGTTCTATATTCGGTGGAGACGGTTAGATCTGGTCGTTTCCATTTTTGACAGAAATGATCAGATCTGGTTGTCTCCGTCGAAAACAAAGGTCGTAAACTGTTAGAAAGGGTCGACTTTGATCCTATCGGTTATTTTCGATCTTTGTTTCTGGCGGAGACGGTCAGATCTGACCGTGTCTATTGAACGGGGAGACTAGGAACCAGGTGGTCGGAAATGACCATTTGACTCTGTTAGTGGCGGCTATCGTTGCCGGCATCGACGACGGTGATTACTTTATTTTTTTAATTTTAAATATATTTTTTAATTTTTAATTTTTATATATTTTTTGAAAATATTTATATTTAAAAATTATTTTATAATTTTATTACAAATTTTTAATTTCTAAAAAGATATTTTAGTATAAAAATTATAAAAAATGTTTCTAAGAGTGGGAGATTGAGTTTTTGAAAACTTGGGGGTGGCACTTGTCTCCACCTCAAACTATGGGTGGGAACAAGTGATTTGGCCAAAATAATATATAATGACCTGGTCGTTTTTTTTTACTCAAGGATATTTTTGTCCTTTTGATTTGTTTTAACGGATACAAAAGCGAATTTTAGTTTATAACAGTGGGATCATACTTAATTTTCTTCTGTATTGATTTTAGACTGTAGTTAGTAGTACAATAGGCATTTTAATTGTAATTTTCAATTCATCGTCTGCCTGAATCGCCACGACTCGTGGTTGGTGGTGGCGCAATCTCATATAAATTTCTACTCTCCATCTCACTCTCTTCTTCACATTTCTTCATTTTCATCTTCAGACATCTTCTCCCGCTGTCGGTGCCAAAATGAAGGTTATCGATAAGATAAGAGAAGGCACTTCATCAAACAAGGTCGTCTTCTCCTTCGAATTCTTCCCTCCCAAGACCGAAGATGGCGTCGACAATCTCTTCGACCGTATGGATCGTATGGTCTCTCACAATCCCGCTTTTTGTGACATCACCTGGGGCGCCGGTGGCTCTACCGCCGATCTCACTCTCGACATCGCTAATCGTATGCAGAACATTGTATGTGTCGAGACTATGATGCATCTAACCTGTACTAACATGCCTGTTGAAAAGATCGACCATGCCCTTCAAACTATCGAGTCTAATGGCATTCAGAATGTTCTCGCTCTTCGTGGCGATCCTCCTCATGGCCAGGATAAGTTCGTCCAGATCCAGGGTGGCTTTGCCTGCGCTCTCGACCTCGTATGTATTGTAAACCTACCTTTCTCATGTTTAGTAATGTTAGATTATTATGTAGTTTGTTTGATATAATTGGCAGCTGAAAAATTATTTAGTCTCACTGAAACATTTCTTAGTAACTAAGTAACTTAGGTACACTTACATTTGCTACGGTCTGATTTTTTAGGTGCAGCAATGTTTTAATTACGATAAACACGATTGTTAGTTACAACATAGAACCTATATATGACTAGTGTGGTTACTTGTTGAGGTAGATTTGTATTACAAATTCTTGTATTAGAGTGAGTGATTGTAGTTACTGATTTTGCAGGTGAAACATATTAGGTCCCAGTATGGTGACTATTTTGGCATCACTGTTGCTGGTTACCCAGGTTGTTAGTTTTGTTTTGAGTTCAATATGTTTCTTTGGTGATTAATTAGTTGTTATTAATAATAATGATAGTCTATATTGATGATCAGAGGCACACCCCGATGCAATTGGACCTGATGGAGTGGCTACTTTGGAATCTTATACCAATGATCTTAAATATCTGAAGAAAAAGGTCATATGACTTTGCATTTCGCACAACAATTAATTCATAATCAATTGCTAATCATGTTTTGGAGTTTGTATACAACTTATGATGGATGTAGTTGAGTGTTCTGATAGTTTGATTTGATAGGTGGATGCTGGTGCAGATCTGATTGTTACACAACTCTTTTATGATACTGATATCTTTCTCAAGTTTGTGAATGACTGTCACCAAATTGGAATAACTTGCCCCATTGTACCTGGAATTATGCCAATTAATAACTACAAGGGCTTCTTGCGCATGACTGGTTTTTGCAAGACAAAGGTATGGCCAGTTCCTGCATGTTCAGATAGCCAAAGTAACTTTACGAAAATTGTGAAATATTAACTGTTATTGTCAGTTTCTACACTTATTTGAAATGGACAGAATTGGAGAAAGTAATTAATTTAGAGTTATGACCTTGGGTGTGCTTGCTAAACATTCATCCTTCATTTTGTTCTGTGCTGGTGGATTGTTGATAATAGTTGATAGAATTTCATGGTTCTGCTATCTTTATTGACATAAGTTTGCATTTGATGGTATATTTTAGATACCAGCTGAGGTTACTGCTGCCCTGGAGCCTATCAAAGACAATGAAGAAGCTGTTAAAGCCTATGGTATTCACCTTGGAACCGAAATGTGCAAGAAAATCTTAGCTAATGGGGTCAAGACATTACATCTTTATACGCTAAATATGGAGAAGTCAGCATTAGCCATTTTAATGGTTATTTCCTGATATCCTGTTCAGACTTGAACTATCTTGTTTGTGATTAATATTTTATCATTAAGGTTGGGCCTTGCTAATGATAGATTTACATTTGTAGAATCTAGGTTTGATTGAAGAGTCCAAAATTTCCAGATCCTTACCTTGGAGACCCCCTACTAATTTTTTCCGTGTTAAAGAAGATGTTCGTCCTATATTTTGGTAAGTAGTGTAAATTGGCTGCAAGGTCTTACCCAAAATTATGAGATTTGATTGTATGGTTGAAGGATCCATATAACTTGCTTATTAATGGTGCAACATGCCATTACATGGTAACTGGTAAACTTTTGTAGACATCTTATTTATTGACCTATGGTCACAGGGCTAATCGTCCAAAGAGTTACTTGTTGAGGACAACAGGTTGGGATCAGTATCCACATGGGCGGTGGGGCGATTCTCGTAATCCATCATATGGTGCTTTATCTGACTATCAGGTAAAGATGTGATTATTGAAATATAACCTTTTTCTTCCAGATACAGTTTTAAGTTTCAAATTTTAATCCAAGCAATTCTTTTATTAATCTCTGAATATATTTCTTGATAAAAGGATTTAATGCCAATCTATCTTTGTTGGACAACAAGCTTGTTATGTACTGATTTCTATGATTTTGAAAACCGTGCTTACATGACATCCAAATCAGATACAGTGATGCACATATGTAATCATCATTTGTTTTTGTGTTTCTGTGGCCTGTTTCATATGTTTCTGTGAGTTTTCCATTTATAGGGTCTATATGCTCTGATTTTATGGGTGTGCTAGTTTAATGTTTTTCTTCAATCATAAAAAACATAGATCAAGTGGAAAATTAGAAATGATATGAGAGAAGATAGACATCGATAGGTGATGGGATGAAAAGAAATTGTTGTTTCATATACTCTTGTTGAAGGGCATTATTCTCAATATTGACAAATTTTTTCTTAAAGTCATTGAATTACAAATTATGATACAAAGAACAAGTTGTTATTAATAAGGTATTATATGCACTATTGTAGACATTTTTGGAGCAAATACATGTGTAGAAGTACTCTGATTAATGTTATGTGTTAGATGGATCTAGTGTTCCACAGTCAACACTTTGTCTCATAATGGTAAAGGACACTGCCCCACTCAGGAATTTTGGTTCTTTGCTCACTTGTTCTTGGATTCCTTTGTTATGATTCTGTTAAGATGATGCATTGCACTTGAATGTAAAATACCATGGCTGTATAAATTATATAGGCATGTTGATGTTGCTTTCTTCTATTCATGTTTTTATTCTTGGTAGCTCTTTTCATTTGATATGATAATTATTTGTTTGATTATAATTCTTGAGAATTGATCTTATTATGATGAAAAACCACGACATAGTTGAGAGATGTTTGTTTGCTTATCATTTAATTTACACATTTTGAATATGCCATGTTTGACTCAATTTATAATTTTCTCAACAGTTCATGCGTCCACGTGTGCGTGACAAGAAACTTCATGATGAATGGGCTGTCCCCTTGAAAAGCATTGAAGATATTTATGAAGTAAAGATTCATATCTGATGCATTGTGTTTTCTCATTATTAATCAAATAATTATAACTGCATGGCTTAACATGGTTCTGTTGGGAATGTTATATATCAGAAATTTAAGAAATACTGCCTTGGGAAGTTGAGAAGTAGTCCTTGGTCTGAGTTAGACCTTCAGCCGGAGACAAAAATCATAAATGAACAGCTTGGGAAGATCAACATGAAAGGTTTTCTCACAATCAATAGCCAACCTGCTGTCAACGGAGAAAGATCTGATTCACCAACTGTTGGTAAGTAAAAAACGTGTGCGCAGATGTTTGCTTCCTATGTGTCTATTCATGTGTGCTTTTTAAAATTATTTTATTACAGAGGATATATGTATTTTTTGGCTAATTATATTAAACTTGTTTGCTAGTTTTGTTAAGCTCGTAAGACTTAAGATAAAAGTTTGATTTTACTGAGATAGTTAATAAGTTTTAGTAGTTGATCCTGTTATAAAAAGGTAGTGGTATTGTTCTTGGTTAGGATATTATGTATTTTAGTGAAGGATTACTTTTACCCCTTTTGAGATTATATGTTTTTTCTGGTCCCCTTCCATTCCACAATAATTTTGCTCGACAGCTGAGCTCGGACAACCATGTGTTACCTTTGTAATTTGTTCTATTATAATTGATACGGGTTTGCAGGATGGGGTGGGCCAGGTGGATATGTTTACCAGAAGGCCTATCTAGAGTTTTTCTGCTCTAAGGAGAAGTTGAATGCACTTGTTGAAAAATGCAAGGCTCTTCCATTTATAACTTATATGGCTGTCAACAAAGAAGGGCATTGGATCTCCAATTGCAGTGAAACAAATGTGAATGCCGTAACTTGGGGAGTCTTCCCTGCTAAGGAGATTATCCAACCTACTATTGTTGATCCTGCTAGTTTTATGGTGTGGAAGGATGAGGCATTTGAAATATGGTCAAGATCATGGGCTGCTTTATACCCAGAGGGTGACTCATCAAGAAAATTGCTTGAAGAGGTTATATTCTAATTTTAAAAATGTCATCTTATATATTATTAAGTGCTCATGTATCATAAAAATCATAATGCTTCTTCCTTGATATATTTGCAGGTGCAAAGCAGTTATTATTTGGTTAGCTTGGTAGAAAATGACTACATCCATGGCGATATTTTCTCTGTTTTCACAGATCTCTGAGATGAATTGTTCAACTCAGCTCGTCCCATTGAAGGTCATGGAAGCTGTTGACACTGGTACCTATGTCAAATTCAATTATAATTCTATTTGCAATTGGAATGTATTGAATTATATTATTGTTAATTGATTGTACTGATAAGATATTGGGATTTTGATACCTCCCTACGGGTTAGAGCAAATTACATTTGGGGTTTGCATATAACATTGTTTGTTGGATGGAAATTGAAATCTGGAAATCGTTGTACTGTGACCTATAATTTATTATTGCCCTTGAATATGAGATGATTCATGTCTGTGCTACTTTTCAAGCGCTTAATAATTTGCTGCTTTGCTCTCATCCAATGGCTAATAGAAGAAACACAGAAGATAGATTGACATACTTTTACGTAAAATTTTCTTTCTTTGAAACTGCGGATATTCTGCGTTGTTTGGAAACCATGGCAAAGGCTGTGGTGGAGTGATACCACTATTTTTTTGCTGACTCAATGTTCACAAGTGATTTGGCTCCTTTTTTCTTTAAATTTTTTTTAATGGTGAAATCTTTTGGTCACGAGAATTTGAAACGAATAGATGAATTCCTGCAGTGATCCATGGGTCATTTGTAAAATAGTGAAACGAAGTCTCTAAAATTAGGCATGGACTAGTATAGTATGGCTGTCCATTTTTAGATTATTGGTGTAACAACTCTGGCCAAATTTTATATCGATAAAGTATAATAGAGATATTGGTATAAATACGTTTCTCAAATTGCACAAGAATGGTAGTATGATTCGTTAAAAAATTTAAGTTTTTAAGTTGTGAAGATATCTTTCAAATTATAAAATTTAAGAGTAAAATTATGACGAATTATTTGTTGGAAGTAAACAATATTTTGATTGTAGTTATTAATGAGGATTTTTAGTCAAAATAACATAACAAGGTAAATCTTATATTGATAAAACATAAGATAAATATTGTGAATATAAGAGAATTTCATATCGTTTAAGAACGAGAAGAGTTGATTAAATAATTTGTAAACTCAAATGATTAAGATTGCATTTTAAATTGTAAAACCTAAAAACAAAAACATTCTTTAGATAAACTTTACATCGATAAAAAATGAAAAAATGTTGAATATGTAAACACATTTTATATCATCTGAATATAATAAATAAATAATTGATTAAATAGGTTCCGAGTTTTATATCATATTTAACATGTTTAGTAATATTAGGAGCGAAAATGAGTAGGTAGCATGTATTTTTTTTTGTTAAATGAATTGTGTTTCCATTTGTTGTACTCCACGTGCATGGGAAAATGATGGATGTATTAATTGCTCTCTTTAACAGGAAGCATCTCCCAAATCTAAAGCTAGTCGCGAGACAGTAAAACTTTCTGCTTAAAATTGGAAATAAATGAAGCAGAGTTAGAAATCCAGATTGCCTCTACAAAATCCAGAAACTCCTGGAAACTGAATGTTTTTGGGTGGAAGCTTTATATAAGGCTTGAAGAAGAGCAGTAGTGGCTGTAAGTTATGTGGGAAAGGGATGAGTAGCATTAGGACTTTATATGCAGAAAGATACACCTACTAATCTACCAACTTCAATATTGATTTTTTCAGGCTGATTCGTGTCCTTAATCACTAAAAACTGAGGCAATGTGCCTCTCTTAGCAAGAAATAGCTTTAAAGAAGACATCTGGTCTTTTATCTGAAAAGAGGAAGTGTACATTATCATTCCTTTCCAAGTGCTTCAAGAAACATATACTGAGAACCATAATGATCGTCTAATAACTTTCAACCAAGCATCAACGTGAGCAAGCAGGTGGTACACATGATGGCACTTACAGGACCTGAAAGCACGTTTCCTTATTTAACTCTCAGTAACAATAACAAAGATAATGCAACAAAATCATGACTGATGATGACAATACAAAATAGCTGACAAAATGCTTCTCATTGATGAACCTTTGATCTTCTCTCAAGTTAAATCTTCACAAAGAAAATCATATGACATCCAGGGTTTATTGGTATCAAAAAGCAGTGCAGAATTAGAATGAAGTTCAGAGGCTGATCAGCCAATATTTGCATTCTTCAGAGATCTGCACATCACTGCACCCGCAGAAGTCTGCATGAATTGCTCTCCAAGCATAGCAAAACAAGAATCATCTGTCTTGAGATGAGGCTGAACTGATTCCCATATCTTTTTCTTCTGAATCTGCAAAATGTTACAAGCAAAATAAAACACACTCTGAGGACATCAACCAACATAAGATCAAGCATGTCACAACAGTTTACCCTAACAATAACATTCACTTCTCCCATTGTTTAGTAAAGATATATCAAGCTTTTCAGCATACAACTAAAAAAGAAGGGATACTGCTGGTTTATCGTATTCCTAGAGCGAGAGAGAGAGAGAAAGAGAGAGAGAGGGAAAAAGGAATTTCAGAAGGGTCAAAATCAGGTACTTCTTACACTAAAATAGATTCCACCAAGTCATTCATAAGAGAAACAAATACATTCAACAGCTGAAATTTCCTAATTATCAAATGTAACTGAATCAATTTAGTATTCATATGTTTATGTTTATAAATTATAAATTTTGAAGCGAATTAATTAATGAAGTAACCTGGTTAGGCGAGGCAGGAGCTGATTGATTTTCTTTATCTTCTTCAGAACCGAACCATATTCTTTCTCCAGGAAGTGAACCCTCAGGAGGTTCAAGCAGCTCAACATTCTCATGAGTAGCATCAGAAGCAGCCAAAAGCATTCCATTCGACTTCACACCTCGCATACTTCTGGGCTTCAAATTGGCGAGCACAATTACTTTTCTATCCTGCAAGAAATCTATGGAGATGTACTTAACGAGACCACTGCATACAATTCTGGGCTCAGCTTCACCGACGTCCACTTCTTCCACATAAAGCGAATCCGCCTCCTCATGTCTCCACGCTTTTATTATTCGGCCAACCCTTATGTCGAGCATGTTGGCTGCGTCCTTTATGCTAACATTGTTATCCTTATCCTTATCCTTGTCTGATGATAATGAAGTGGCGGTAGTGGCGGCGGCAGCGTCTGGGGTGTTAGTCGGAGAAGTGCAAAATGAGAGGGAGAGGTTAGTGTTAGTGTGGAGGTGACGGGGGTAAAAGTCAAAGAATCGTGGAGTTTGGGATCTGGGTGCAATTTTTGGCGGTGACAGTGAAAAGGAAAGGGGTGAATTTGTGAATTTAGCGGAAGAGGAGGAGGAAAGGAGGTGCTGGATACGAACGCCGCCTCTCAAAATGTTGGCCCCAACAGCCATAGTAGTGGTTGCCATCAACTAATTTGAAGTATTTCTTCTTCTTACTCTCCGGAAGCTCTGGGTCGGGCTAGATACACTGTTACTGTCTGTCAGCCTCTTCCCGGAAAATGGCCGTACGACTTCCATACATAATGTTATTTAAAAGTTTTTAAAAAATTGATTATTTAATTAATAGATTGAAATTAATAATTAATTATTAAATTTAATTGATTAAAAGAATATTTTTATATTTTAAGTAAAAATATTTTAAGAATAATAAATAATAAAAATAAATTTATAAAAATATTTAAAATATAAAATAATGTTAAAAAATATTAAAATGATCAAAAAATTATTAAAAATGTAGTTATATAAATTTTATTTTAATATTATTTAATTTTTATGAAAGGTATTTTAGTTATTTATTATAAAATGTAAAAAAAAAAAAAGAATATTTGACCTTTTAAAACCTTATCATTTAAAAAAATCTTAAATAAGAATTAATTGTTTGGCCTTTTAAAAGATTATAACCTTAAAATGTAACTTTAGATGACAAAAAAAAAAACATAGTTTGTACTATTAATATAATATTTCCCACAACTCAACAAAAAAGGGAGTTGAGTTTGAATTCAAGAAGTTTTAAAAAGCATGACTTTCAACTTGATATAATAAATAACATGAGCTTGATGAATTTTTGAAAACAAGATACATGACATTATAGAGACGTTTGGAGCTTACACCTTTAGCAAAGTTCAAAAGCTTAGCATTATGACAATTAAATTCAGAAATTCATTTGATAATTTTTACGATTTAAAAGGTAATGGTACATCTATCATGCATGAAAGTTTATTAACAAAATTTTAAGCCTTTTCATTTCAGTAGTCATCACCTCTAGATCTCATGCATGAGGTCCCTCTGCTATAATTCATAAAAACCTAAAAAGCCTAGGAGTTTTTTTTGGATTTGTATGTTTTTAGACTAATAAAGTTTCACATTTTATGGGTTATCATTCATGTCATTTACTTTTAGTCAATAAAAGATATATGATGCAAAAAATGGCTAAAAATTTGTGGGTTGTCATCCATGTGTTACAACTTATGAAAACCCACAAATTATGGCTTTTGAAATTTCTTAGTTTTTACACCGATTTAGACATAGTTTTTACAGGTTATTAATCATGTCGTTTATCTAGGTCAAGAGAGGTTATGTGGTGCAAAAAATGACTCCAAAACTACTAGTGGCTATCCCACAATCAAGACCTACGTATTATAAATCACAAATTGTAAAAAATGAAGTTTCTTTGTTATTGGATTGATTTAGATATATATTTGGCAATTATTATTCATGTGAGAGGATGGATGGTGTAAAAAAAAATTTTGAAAACTATGGATGGTTATCCCACTATTTCGTCTTGTGTGCAATAGTACCCGAAAAACCCACAAAAATTAGAGCTTTTGAGATTTCTCTATTTCTAAACCCATTTAAGCATATATTTTGTAAGTTATCAATTATGTTTTCTACTGTTGTTTAAGAGAGGATAAATGATACAATAAATGGAGTAGTGACCTTGATATCATTTACCTTTAGAAGTAACTACCTATTAAAGGTACATAACCTCCAAGTAGCAAAACATATCCTATCTCTACACCCTTTAAAATGGGATCTATAAGACATAACTAAAAACAAACTTATAATAAAAATGTTTATTACAGATACCTCATCTTTATTAAAACTCCATTACCCAAACCAAAACATTCACATGTTATCAATTATGTCAACATAATACTGAAAAATATCAAAAGCTCAGTTTGTACAAGTGAGTAATCTAACAAAAAAAAAAAAAAAAAAAAAGAGCAAAGGCTCACATGTCTAGCCATTCCACCATGTTGATTGAGCCATTTGACGACAGGGTAACTCGCCTTGGCCTCACTACACTACTTACTAGCCTTCTGCACCTACAAGATAAAGATAAAGAGAATGAGTGAGGAACACTTAGTATGTAGAATAACTATCAATCTTAACCCTTTAATCTTTTACTCTTGAACAATGTCTTAACCCATGTTTGCTTAACCTTATGTTTTCTTTAATTTTGTAACATCCCTATGTTAGAATAGTCTTTTAGGCCTTTGATTGGGGTTGAAAGAGAGATTTCTTCAGTCAAAATTAGATCCCGAGGAGTTAGAAGAGTAGAATAACCTTTTTGAAGGCTTTATATATAGCTTGTGGAAGGCACGATCGTGCGTCCTTGCCATCGTGCATGCTCGTGCATCGCTTGTTGTGTGCTTGTGTATGCTTGTTGATATGTAAAGCTGCTTCTTCCTGTTTCAGTTCAGATTTTCCCATTATTTTTTTTTTCTTCAATTAAGCCTAACTAATTATCAGGGAGAGAAGCCAATTTTTAATAGTCAATCCAATAAGGATTCAGTTAGAGTTAAGAGATAGAAGACTTTAATAGTTTCAGGTAAGTATTTCCTTATCTCTTTCATGATTTTCCTTAGTTTTTAGCTTTCTAGATGAGTCTAGTCTGTTATTAAGCATGACTATAGTTTATTGAGCATGATTTCAAGATGATAGTATGAGACAAAAGAGAGATTTCAGAAATGGAAGCAAGATTAGTCTCCTTGACGCATGTGAGGGTGTTTCAAGGGTTTATAAGCATGCTCAATTGTAATTGGTTGTTATTGATGGGGGAAATATGTCTTTAGTGAAGTATTTGGCATGTGGATATGCTAGAATAAGATTAATTTGAGATTGATAGAGATTTAAGTTAAGTTAGGTATGGATTCTTCATGCTTCAACGATAAATGCCAAAACAAAATAGGACGCACACCTATGTAGTCATGCATTGTAAGGTCACGATCATGCATGTGAAGCGTACACAACTGGATTTTAGCACAACCGTGCAATTGAGGGTCACATTCGTGCATTAATAGAAAATCAGATTTTAGTTAGAATTCACATAAGCTAGCATGTTTAGACACAAGGCCGGACACACGACCATGCATGCCATGCACGATCATGGGTTTGCGGGTGCACGCTTGTGCATCTAAGTGAAAAGTTAGAATTTCCCTAGATTAAGTAGAAATCATTAACAAGACAACATAATAAGCATTTCTAAGTAGAATATAAGTAATATAAACAGTAAAACAAGTAGAAAATAGTAATAAAAATAGTATAAGAACATACAAAATATAAAACTAATAGATACATAGCAAAATGTAAACTAAGGTGTTCGCAAAACTTATTAACAAGATTAATATGTCACAGAACTAGGAATTTTCGAAAGAAATATACATAACAGAACTATGACAGTTGTAAAGAAAATTAAATATAATCAGAAAAGAAAGAGTAATAAGATTACATGCATGATATGTATGACATGACATACCAAAGCAGTGTTTTCAGAAAATGGATCAAGTGATCCGTATGTATCAGTTTTTCAACATAAAGCTAGATATTTGGATAGGATAGTAAGGATGAATACAAAAGGGCATCTATAGGATTTTAGCTTTCTGAATGTGGTCAGATTGGTTAAATTTCAGTTTACTAGTCCAAAAACTTGTATGATAGGATTTTTTAACTTATTAGCACATCGTTGGTATAGTTTATGTAGGCACCCGCCTATTATATATTACTATAGATTATAAATATAAAGTTTTTTTTTTTTTTTTTTTATAACTGAAATGTATTTCTTTAATATATAACAGTAGGTCCCATACTGACTACTTAATTGAAAATACTATACAGAAGTTGGAATAAAATATGTGGTAAGCGAAAACCTACTGTATAGTATTATGAAATAAAACTCATACTTTACTAGATATAATGCTAATAATTGTAAACATAGCTAATATTGTACATCTTATATGCATGAGCAATAAAAAACGTAAGAGCCATTAAGATGCTATCTGCTAAAAACTAAATACATATATGTACATATGTATATAAATATGAAAACTAAAGTGAAAACCCACTCAATCCATATTCCACTCTCTAGCCATCTTATACTCTAAACTCAGCTCCTCAAAACACTAACTGTAGCATCTTAGATTCAGAAAAGCCTTTAGGGGTAGAGTTTTGGGGTTAGAAATGAAATTCAGAAATAGATTGGGAGTCTAGAAGAGTTTAGGGGTGAGTTAGTAAGTTTCCAGAGCCTATGTGGCTTTTGTATGATTCTTTTAGGGAGGTTTCGATCATGCGAAGCACGAAAAATAAATAATCTTCATTTTCTCATGTGCACGCCCGTGCACATTGACTTGCACGCTCGTGCAAGTTGTATTGAAAAGAGAGAGACGAGAGCATTAAGTCATTTTTCTTACCCACTTTCCTTTTTCAGCAAAATTTTCACTGTTTCAGCTCCTCCCAATCTTAGAGAAGAAGCTCAGCTTCCAGTAGCTCCTGATCAAGCTAGAGAGCCGAGAGTTTAGCTTAAAAGAAAGGCTTCCAGCGACAATGGCGAGAGGTAAGTGTTCGCTTACTTCTCCTTGTGTTTTCCCAACTTGCTTTGATGTATTGTGATGCTTGGCATGTTGATGAGTTTTGTGCATGCTTATATGATGATGATTGTGGCGCGAGATGATGAATTTTCCATCCTTGAAACATGCATGCTTGTTTGTGTATGTTTTAGTGAGAGAAAGAAGTTGCTTTCATGGTGGATTGAGCTATGGTTGATGCATGTTGAATTTGAGTTCATATAAATGCTTATTGAAGTGCTAGGAATGTGTATTAGAGGTGGATTTGAAATTGATTGTGAAATGACATATGAATTGTGCATTTTCCAAACAGGTGTTCTTGTTGGAGAACAAGACACACGACCGTGTGCTTACATGACACGACCGTGCGCCCTTGATTTTATAGGAACACGCCCGTGTGCACACTGTGTGCACGGCCAGAAATGCAGACACACGCCCGTGTGCCCTGAGGGACACGACCGTGTGTATGCTTTTTCAGTGAAATTTTCCAAAAATTCCAGTAGCGTGTACGACCAGCTGCACGGCCAGCACACGACCCCGTGCGTCTGGGCACACGCCCGTGTGCCTTTGCCCTGCACACCCGTGTGTGACCTTTGCACGCCCGTGTGTCTTGCTCATACGCCCGTGCAACAGCAGAATTTTACAAAATTTACATAAATTAATTAATAAAGCATGAGAAATCAGTTTAATGGCCAAATAAGCATCAGATAATCAGAAATTCAGATAATTAATGCTGCATGAGCATCTCATAGCATGACATGTAGCTTGAGAGGATCAAGGGATCCAAATTCAATAGATTTCAGTATTCAAGCCCGATGTATGGGTTAGAGTATTGGGTGAACTCGAGGGGGCATCTGTGGGATTCAACTTTCTAACATCAGTCAGATTGTTCAGCATTTCAGATTCAGCTTTCTGACACCAGTCAGACTGTCCAGCAGCATTTATTATTCAGCTTTCTAGCCAGTAACTGGACTGTTCAACCCACATGGCCAGGATGTCGAATCTCTGTGTTCATCAGTCTGATCAGCACAGTAGGTACCTTCGGATATATTCAGATTTTTAGATGCATGCATCCACAATTATTTTCAGTTAGCATGACATGACATACACATCATGACATGAACAATAATGAAATCAGTAAATAAATGATATTCAGATAATCAGATTAATCAGTTTCAGATTCTAGCAAGCGACTAGATGTATGAATAGGGCCAAGGCCAGGTATGTTTGATTTGTGTGTTGCTTGCTTGGGTTGAGGGAAGTAAAGAATGTTTATTAGGTGATCTTTATCACTCATCCCCCTCCTTCTTCCTTCCTTTTCAGGTGTACGTGCTGTGGGCGAGGAGTGGGTGGATCGAAGCTAGCGGGAGAGGGCCTACACCACAGTTTTAGTATGTACAGTTTCAGTTTTGGACCTATTGGGTCATACGTAATTTTTGTACTTTCTCAGATATATGTAAATGTACAAAACAGTTTATGTATATATGATAAAGGCCAGTTGGGCCCATTGTACAGTCATTGTATTTCAATTATATGTATTGTAGCTTTCGCTTGTATTCAGATTGTATAGCAGTAGTAAAATTTTTTTTCGTAGGATTCCCGTCACGTGTACCCGTATTTATAGATTATTAATAAAAGGACCTCAGTATTCCGCAACAGGTGTACGCGTGGCGACGGGTCCTACACTAACCTACAAGAAAGGAAACTTAAGGGGATAAGTGACAAGTCATTTAGTAAGCATATCTTACCATTACCCTCGGGTAGACTCTACTTTGATCTATCACTGACTAGCTGCTATCTAGAGAACTTAACTAAGTTCCTGCTAGCCTAACAGCTTCTTCTGATCTAGCTATCTTACTGCTTAACCCAATTAGGTTCTCTTTCTGATATTCTTTATCGTATTCTCTTTCTTTATTATTTTTCTGAAACATAGAATACTCTCGAGTTCTCTAAGGCCTTAACTGAATTTTTTTTTATTTTTTTGCTTACGACGTATATCATGCAACTTTATCTTTCTTTTATTCTTGTCTTATAAGATTCTATTCTTTATTTGTTTCTTATCTCTTACTGTCCATATTGTTTCACGCCACACTATATGTATCATGGTATGGAGTATGCTCAAATCATGTTATTTGCCCTTAGGCTTATTTACTGAAAATTATTTTTTGAAAATTATTTTATGAAAATATCACTGTTGGGACCTGAAGATCTAAAATACTGAAAACTGTATAAAAACTATTTTTAAAATCTCAATGTATTTGAATACACCTATTATGCTGATCAAACTGATGAATACATAGATTCAATATCTTGGCGCTTAACCAAACTAACAAAATGCCAGTAAATTGAAATATTCTACCATACTAGTCCTTAGACCAATAAGCTGAAATCTAACCAATCTAACAGAAGTCAAAAAGTTGAAATCTCATAGATGCCCCCTCATATTCATCCTTAATGACTATGCAAGATATCGGACTTAATATTGAAAAGCTGATGCATGTGGATCACTTGATCCCTTTTTCTAAAAACACTGTCATGATATGCTATACTGAATACTATTATTCATGCATGAAATTTCTTTATTTCTTTCTCTCTTTTGCTTATGTTCTATTTAATTGTATAGTTATTATAGTTTAGTTCTAAGTTTCTTACTAAAACTTTTAGTTATGTGATTTATTAAGCTTGTTAATAAGTTCTGTATAAGATTTTCTGTGTTTTGTTAAGTTTCCATTAGCTTTCTATTCCTGTTTGTTTATATTCCTGTATTCCTATTTCTGTTTTGTTTTTATCTTAAATTCTATTTTCTGATTGTAACTTATCCCTAGATTACACTATTCTAAGTTTCTGTTGAGTTTCTTATACTTGTGTGAGGTTGAAGTGTGATTTTGGAAAATATTTTATCTTTATCTTTTATTTCTTTTCTTTTATCATTTTCTCTTTTATATACTGTTCTACTACTTTTATTAGGCATACGGGCATGTGTAAGAAGACACACGATCATGCATGGGAATACATGGGACTATGTGCAAAGCGTATGCTTGGGTGTGTCCTATTGCACAGATATGTGTTTCAAGACATATGGACATGTATACCATGCATATGACTGTGTCCTTACATACATCGACATGTAACAACACTCATAACACTCCCATATTACGTATACATGGGCATGTCGAGTTGAAAGCGAGCATACATGCGTGTTCACCACTAACACGGGTGTGTGTTCAAACTTGTCCAAGTGCGCACGACTTTTATGTACAATCGTGTTACTGTAGAAATGAGACTACATATTTGTGTTCCTACGAACATACGGTCGTGTGTCTACTATGCTTTTATAATAATACGCCTTAAAAACTTAGAAACCTGGCTAAAGCTCTCCTAATCACGAAAATCTCTCTAAATAAGCTTAATCTAGTGCATAACAAGCAACCACAAGCTTTAACGCAACCTCAACATCTAAAAAACATGCAAAATCACTAACTTGACTTATCTAGGGATTTACATGCAAAAGAAACATGAAAGAGGTAAGAAAACAAGTACCTGGAACAATTAAAGGTCTCTATATCTCTTACTTTGATCGAATCCTAGTTGGATTGGCTGCTAAAAGTTGACTAAATCTCCCTTTTAAAAATGACTAGGTTAGCTAGAGAGAAACGAGAAAGAAAAATGGGAAGCTGGTTGGAAAAGTAACCTTTTGCTTTATATAATGCGTAACACAAGGAAGACGCACGATCGTGTGCCATTGAGACGCACAGTTATGTTCTTAAAAAAGAGGCACACAAGCATATGTCCAAGAACACATGGGTGAAATAACCAAAATGTTCGACACCAACCATTTTTGGCCATTTTAAATGACAGAGATGACCAGAGCTAGTCGCCCCCGCCAAATTTTTGATGGCCAGATTTAATCGCCTCTACTATTGTGACGACTGGATCTGACCTTCAATAAAACCAAGTGGCCATTTCTGGCCATCTAATGAAGCTAAAGGTGACCATAACTGCCAACGATATTGCCAACGGTAGTGGTTACTTTTTTAATTAATTATTTTATTTTTTTAATTTTTATTAATTTATTAAATTTATATTAGTATTTTAATATTATTTTATTTTAATATTTTTATAAAACTTATTTTTAATTTTAATTAAAAAAGACACAAATACCCCTCTAACTTTAATCAATGAGTAGACACTTGACTTTTAAAACTTTTACAGGTAACAAATTTTCTTTAAGTGAAACCTTAGGTGGCAATATGTCGTTCGTCCTTTTAAATATTTATATAAATTTAATTTTATTATTTTTAAATTATTTTTATTTAAAAAACAAAAATATCTCTTGATCAGTTAAATTTAATAGTTGACTGTTAAATTTAATTATTAACTTTGGTCAAGGGTAGGAATTTGGATTTTTTTAAAATTTTTGAATAGTACTCTGTTATTTAAGAAAACCTTGGGTGGCAAAAAGTTGTTTTGCCTATAAGTGAGGTTGGATTCAAATTAAATAATTTCGGATTTGTTTTTGAGTTTAGTTTAAATGAGCCCGAAATGAACTGTTCAAACCCGAACACGAATACTGATTTTAAAAATTAATGAATACAAACTCGAACATGAACTGTACGAACTAAATATGAACACTAACCTGAACTTAAATTAAAAATTTTTTAATTATAATTTAAAAAAATATAAATATGAACAATGTGAACCAAACACGAATATGAATATGAATACAAACCGAATGTAAATCAAATTATACAAACTGAACGTTAACCCGAACTTCACTATAAAAAATTTGATGAACACAAACCTAACTACGAATTAAACATGAACTAAATAAACTCGACATGAATATATGCATGTTTGTGTTTGATTCGACTCAAATCTAGCCCTACTTATTGGAAATGGAAATGTGCAGAAACTTATATATATGAAAAATATTAAGGTTCCATAAATACCAATTTTTTTGGGAAAATAAAGTAATTAACCTTAATTAAATATTGATAAAACAAATTAACCATAACATATTAGAATTAAACCAAAATGACCGTATTTTTCAATTACATCAATTATAATATTCTTTACACCAATTTTGCCCTTGATTATCACAAATATATTTATACCTTTCATATTTTGGTTACCTTTTTTTATCTATCAAACTATGTTTTTTTGGCTTGAATTGGATATCAAAATGTTGAAAATTTCGTAATGAACATTTTATCCATTTTCAACTCCAAAAAAATATTGTTTTATAGCTGAAAATTTGGTTTTGTGCGGTTTGTATAAACTAGATGCAATATTGCACGAACTGGTTTTTTACTATCAAACTATGCTTCCTTGACACAAAATAAATACTAAAATGTATAGAATTTTGTGACGAATATTTTAGTTATCTTTTTGTCCATTTTTAATGCCCAAAAAATATCATTTAGTGGCCAAAAACCTAGTTTGTGCAGTTTACACGAACCAGACACAACACTGCATGAATTAGTTCTTTGGCTATCAAACTATACTTTTTGGCACAAAATGTATACCAAAATGTAAAGAATTTTGTAATGAACATTTTGGTTTTTTTTTTTTTTTTTTCCATTTTTGATGCCAAAAAAATGTTGTTATGTAACCAAAAACCTAATTCATGTGGTTTGCATGAACCAGGGGCAACACTACGCGAACCAATTTTTCTACTACTAAACTATGTTTTTTTGGGACTAAATTGATATCAAAATATAGAAAATTTTGTAACGAACAATTTGATTTTCTTTTTGTTCATTTTTTATGCGAAAAAAAATCATTTCGTGGCTAAAACTCAATTTTTGCTATTTACGCAAATGAGGTACAACACTTGATGAATCAATTTTTTAAACATCAAACTAGATATTTTTGGCATGAAATAGATACTAAAATATAGAATTTTGTAATGAACATTTTGATTGCCTTTTTGTCCATTTTTTATACCAAAAAAATGTTGTTTTTTGACCAAAACTTGGTTAGTGTTTTTACACGAACCAAGTGCAACATCGCACAAACTAGTTTTTCAGTCATCAAACTACGTTTTTGGCACAAAATAGATACCAAAATATAAAGAACTTTATCATGAGTATTTGATTACCTTTTTGTCTATTTTTTATGTCAAAAAAATATCGTTTTATGGTCAAAAACCCAATTCATGTGGTTTAAGTTAATTAGGTATAATACCATACGAACTAATTTTTTGGCCATCAAATTACAATTTTTTAGCACTAAATGAATATCAAAATGTAAAGAATTTCATAGCAAATATGTTTGTTACCTTTTTTATGGACAAAAGCATGCAAAAAAAAAAATAAAAAAATGTAAGACTGATGGACAAAAAGGTAACCAAATAAGAAGGGTATAAATATACTTGTGATTGTCAAGAACAAAATTAGTATAAATAATATCATAATTGATGAAATTAAAAAATATTATCACTTTAGCTTAATCCTAATATTCTATCGCTAAATTGCTTTACTAATATTTAATTAAGGTTAATTATTTTATTTTCTCTTTTTTGTTACAGTTATTCTCTTTATAAATAAAACAATAACATCACAAAATTCTAGCTTCAGCTCTGGTTTTATATAAACTAATTTAAGGAAGTTTGAGATGTGAATATTTATAATGCTTGCCTTCATTGAATTAGTTGACTAACTATCAAAAATTAATACATACATACATATATACGAACATACATACATATATACCAATAAACATACATACATACATGCATACGTATGTACATACGTACGTACATACATACATACATACATATATAAAAACATACATACATACGTATGTATGTACCTACATACCTAGGTATGTAAGTACATGCATACATACCTATATACGTTCATACGTACATACGTATATATAAATGTACATGTATATGTACGTACATACGTACATGTGTACATGTGTACATATGTATATGCAAATGTATGTATGTATGTGCATAAGCGCATACCTATGTATATACGTACATACGTATGTACCTACATACGTATGTACTTACATACATACATACATCACAAAATTCTAGCTTCAGCTTTAGTTTTACATCAACTAATTTGAGAAAGTTTGAGATATGAATATTTTTCAAATGCTTGCCTTTAGCGAATTAGTTGACTATCACACAATTAATACATACATACATACATACATACATACATACATACATACTTACATACATACATATGTACCTAAATACATACATACATGCGTACATATGAACATACATATGTACCTATGTACCTATGTAGCTACATACATACATACATATGTTCCAAAATACATATATACATACATACATGAGTACATACGTAACTACTTACATAGATACATACATACATGCGTACATACATACATAAACACATACAAACATACCTGCGTACCTGCTTACCAACATACATACATACATGCATGCAACCTTAACTCTCTTGGATGCTTTGGAAATAAATCCCTAATTCCCGTCAATGTATCTTCAAGAAGAAACAATTTTTGTCAAGAGCAATATTGCTACTTCCATAAAGAGGAATATAGTTGTTATAGATGCTAATAGTCTAAACTATAGAATCAATGGAAAGTAATAACAAGCATATAGCACTTCAAAAGAATTATCTTAAATATTATTTTGTAAACTAATAAAGCATTCTACAAGAACAAGATATTTATGAATCACAAGAGTCCAACAGAATAGATAAACTAATAAACAACTCATTTCCAAGCATCAATCTTACAATAGGAAAGATGATTAGCTTTTTTTTGCGTAAAAAAAAATTCACCTTAGATATAGCTAATCCAATGTGTTTATTTCTTTTATCCACAATCCTCATTACCTCTTGAAAAATAACAAGACCATGTATCTTTTCATTCAAAGTAACTAAAACCTAACATTTTTCAACTTCTAAAAGATGAAATTGTGTATTATTCATTGTTACCCAAGCAAAATCTACATCTTCATGTCCTTAATTTTAATTCTTTAAGCCACAACATACAACAAAATTGAAACAAAATACACTTTTGAACTTCTGCATTTTGATGGGATGTTTGTTGAACAAGCTTTTTCAAAGTCAAGCTCTTCTTGCTAACAACTAATCCCATTGTCTTTGATGCCACACATTGCTCAGGAAGGATAATAATTGCTCAAAACACAAGCAAATTATCATCCTTGGTATTCACTACTTGGTTCATATATAACAAAAAATCATAAGAAAATGAAACAAATATAACTGATAACTCAAGTTTGACATAAAACACTCTTTACCTTTGGATTTAATCTTAGTATTTGTGGAATTCTTAGGCAGTGGCAGCTTCCTATTCTTTTGATTTTCTATAAAAAAAAAAAAAAAAAAAAAAAGATAACAAAAATAAGCAATACTCAAACAAAAAAACAAAGAGTAAAAGTTTGTGGTTACTTTGAAATCGACACCACGTTGCTTTTGTGGCTTCTACTGCTTCATGGATAAAGCCTTAGAATGGACAATTCTATTCTTCTAAGTAGCATGGAAATTGAAACGTCAGAACTTATTTTCTCAAAATTGTAGGAAACAGAAACATGGAGAAACTTATAAATATGAAAAATATAGGGGAATTTATAAATACCAATTTTTTTCGAGAAAATAAAATAATTATCCTTGATGAAATATCAGTAAAACAAATTAACCATAACATATTAGAATTAAGCCACAATAACTAGATTTTTCAATTAAATCAATTATAATATTATTTATATTAATTTTTCTCTTGATAATCACAAGTATATTTATACTTGTTATATTTTGGTTACCTTTTTATTCATCAAACTATGTTTTTTTGGCATGAAATAGATACTAAAATGTAGAAGATTTTCTATCGAACATTTGTGTTACCTTTTTTCCATTTTTGATGCTAAAAAAATATCATTCCATGTTGAAAAACCAGTTTGTATGATTTATGTGAACCAAATAAATATCGTATGAACTAGTTTTTTTGGCTATTAAACTACTTTTTTTGACATGTAATGTTACCAAAATGTAGGGAATTTTGTTGCAAACATTTTGGTTACATTTTTTTTTTCCATTTTTTATGCCAAAAAAAGTCATTTTATGGCTAAAAACTTGATTTGTGCAGTTTGCATGAACCAGGTGCAACACCACAACGACTAGTTTTTTAGCCACTAAACTATGTTTTTTGACACGAAATAGATATCCAAATGTAGAAATTTTGTAACGACATTCCTTTTTGTTCATTTTTAATGTTGAAAAAATATTGTTTCGCGGTTGAAAATCTAGTTTATGCGGTTTTCACAAACCAAGTACGACATTGCATGTACTAGTTTTGTTGGCCATTAATCTAATTTTTTGGCACAAAATTGATACCAAAAGGAAGAGAATGTTGTAATAAAAATTTTGGTTACCTTTTTGTCTATTTTTGATATCGAAAAAATGTTGTTTTGTGGTTGAAAACCTAGTTTGTGCAATTTATATGAACTAGGTGTAACACTACATGAACCGGTTTTTCAGACACCAACCTACCTTTTTCTAGCACAAAATGAATACAAAATATAGGGAATTTTGTGCGTGCAAACATTTCGGATATCTTTTTGTCTATTTTTTACATTGAAAAAATACCGTTTCATGGCTGAAAATCTAGTTGATGCGGTTTTTGCAAACTAGGTACAACACCATACAAACAGGTTTTTTGGCCATTAAGCTACGTTTTTTTGCTACTAAAATGTATAGAATTTCATAGCAAACAATTTGGTTATCTTTCTTATGGTCACAAAATGTGCAAAAAAATGTAGTTTGATAGACAAAAAGGAAACCAAAATATGAAGAGTATAAATATATTTGTGATTATCAAGGACAAAATTGGGTCATTTTGGTTAAATCCTAATATGAGACGTTTAATTTGTTTTACTAATATTTAATTAAGGTTAATTATTTTATTTTCCTTTTTTTTTTCATTGTTGTTATTCTTTTCATAACTAAAATAGTAACATCACAAAATTCTAGCTTTAACTATAGTTTTATATCAACTAATTCGAGGAAGTTTAAGATGTGAATAGTGTCAAATGCTTGCCTTTATCATCAACTGACTAAATTTCGAATAGATGCATTCCAAAATCAACATGAAATATCAAAATATTCATAATAGCATAACAATAACATTAGATATGCTAATTGCTAACAATAAATTATGAAACAAAATTGACAAAATATTACAAAATTATTGAATTAGTTATCACAAAATTCATACATACATACATACATACATACATACATACATACATACCAATATACATATAGACATACATATATACATACATACGTATGTACATACATACATACATACATACATACCTACATACATATAGACATGTAATACATACATACATACATACATACATACATACATATGTACATACATAAATACACACATACGTACATATATGCATACACACGTACCTACATACGTACATATGTAGTTACATACATATACACCTTCCTACCTACCTACCTACCTACATACAAACATACATACGTACGTACATACATATATAAATATGTACATGCATATGTGCCTACATACATGCATACCTACCTATATACTTACATATATACATGCATATGTGCCTACATACATGCATACCTACCTATATACTTACATATATACATACATACATGCATACGTGTATGCACATACATACACGTCTATACGTATGTACATACATACATACATATATAGTACTTACGCACATACATATTTACCTACATATAATGTGAATACATATGTACGTACATACGTATGTGCATACATATATATATATCTATATCTACATACATGCATACGTACCTACAAACATACATTCATACATACATACATACATACATACATACATACATACCTATGTACATACATACATTTTTTTCATGCTTAATATGAAGAACAACATACTAGATTCGATGCACTAAAGAAGATAAATATTCTAGACTTTGTTGAGAGTTCAAGACTTTAGAGAAGTGAAGAGCTCATACCAACAATGCACTAATAAAGATGTATAGATCGTAGATGCTTTAGTGAGTAAAATATGAGAGTTTATCAAGACTTCCAGATACTAAAGAGGACTTAAAAGAGAGGAGTTAAGATGCCAAAGAGAAGAGAGTTCATACCAAATATACAATGATAAAGATTAAAGATGAACAAATCGTCGATACATTGATGAGTCAAAGATGATAGTTTGCAAAGACTTCCAGATATAAGAAAGGATACAAAAAAATTAGCAAGAAGAAAAGAGAAGAGCATTTTGTTTCTAAAAAGATATAAAGATAGAAAATTTTCATTAAAAGCACCTAAACACGAAGATATGTTTATTTATATAGGTTGTAGACACTAATGGATTTTGTCACTATTTACAGCATTTTAACATTTCCTATTACAAACTCATATAAATCACATAACAATACACCACTTTATTATTCTTTAAATCATGACCCACAAAACTATAATACAACCCAATACATTTCATTTTGCTTGTATTTACTCTTATTTAGTTTATTATCCCCACTTAAACATGACTTTTTGTTGTCACTTTATATGTTGAATGTGAAATAAGGAATACATTTATTCCTATTTAATGTGCATTTGAATTTTTTATTGTTGAAATGAGTTTCAAAGTTTTGTACAATTTTTGAAACACCTCTAAAACATTTCGTATCAATTTTAGGGTGTTTATATTTTTGAAATGTTTTAGAAACATAGAAATTCAACCCAAGGTTCGTTTCTATGCTTTCTAGATTATTGTCTTCATCCAAATTTTTAGCAACTATTTTTTGGAAATTTTCAAAAAAAGTGATTGCCTCAAAGGCAATGTTACCATGAAAACTATCGTAATGGTAAACTGAACCCAGTTATTCATTTTTCAAACCTACATTTTGAAGCCTTTTCGACTTAAGTTTTGATAGCATTTCAGATATTCTAATTTTTTAAACATCATTCATGGCATGATGATAATGTATTTGAATTGATTCTAAAAGTAGGTGGCAATGATGTTCGAAAGAGAGGTAAACTCTTCTGTTGAACCCTTGTGGATTTTGAATTGATGCAAAACATATGTTAAAATATCTAACCGATCCATGCATATATCGAATATGTCAAAAGGATCAAAGGGTTTATTTTTTGCAGAAATTATCTAATACATGATCGTGTGTAATCAGACCGCACAATCGTGTTATCTTTTATTGCAATTCAGATTTGCTTAAAGAAGACACATGACCATGTGCATGAGGCACATGACCATGCACATGAGGCACACGGCCATGTGTAAAGGCACATGACCATGCACAGGAGGCACACGACCATGTGCATGAGACACACACCCGTGTGTTTTAAGGCACACACCCGTGTGTATGGGGTGCATGACCATGCACATGAGGCGCACTCCCATGTGCCATGAAGAAAATTTTCTACACGCCCGTGTTATGCTGCCGTGCCAAATAAAGACAAAACAAGAGCATCAATAACACACGACCGTGTAATAGAAACACACGCCCGTGTGCAAAGAAAAAATTCAGCCGTGTGTTTCCCGTGCGTTAATCGTGCGTGTGCCCGTGCTAGCTTCTGGAATCTAAAGGCATCTGAAGAAAAATAACACACGCCCGTGCTAGCACAAAATTGACCGTTAGAAATATAGAAAAAGGGAAGCACGACCGTGCAACAAGAGGACACGCCCGTGCAACTTTCTAGAAAGGCTCCAACGACTCTCAAATCATCCCAACGGCTATATTCTTTCAATTCCTATAAATTGGAGATGGTTTGAAGATTGAAGGGTTAGAGAGAATCAAGCAAAACACTCACAATTTGTCATTCTCTAATTCTTCTCCAAATTTCTCTCACAAAACTTATTTGTATTTTCATTAGAGAGAAACATTGAGAGCACATTGTAAATCAGCCTTGTGAGGTAAACTTTTGTAATATTCCACAAACCCTTGGGCGCAATCCCGTGAAACTAGTGTGGGGCGTAATCCCTGTTAAAACTAAGTTAAGGGCACAATCCCTTGTATCAAAACTAGTGTTAAGGGCGAAATCCCTTGTCGAAAAAACTATTGTAACTTCGAGGTTGAAGTTAGTGGAAGGAAGAATCTTCGAGCGGGATTGCTTGGAGTAGTGGATGTAGGAGGCGTGGAGAAGCTCCGAACCACTCTAAAAATCGGCTGAGCATTTCTTTCCCTTTCTTTTATACTTGCTTAGTCTTTTAATTAATTGTGCTTAATTGTATTTATATATTTGAATGCTTGTGTTGCTAGAATAGGAAAAATATTTTAAACTTGATAAATTTTTAATTAACCTATTCACCCCCCCCTCTAGGTTATTTGCCATATTGTTTTTGGGGTTTTACATCTTCATATAAGTTGTGGCTGAACTCATAATAAAAATGTCATGTGAACTAATTTGAACCTTAAGAAGAGAAGAAAGATAAAATATTTTCCAGAATCACACTTTAATCTCACAATAGTATAAAAACATTTATCAATAGACTTAAATAGCTTAATCTAGAGATATGTTACGATTAGAAAACAAAAATAAAGACAGAAACAGAAAGAGAATAGAAATAGGAAAAATAGAGACAAAGTTGGCAGAAACATAATAGAACCCAAAACTTATCAATAAGCTTAATAAGTTACAGAAACAATACAACAGTAAGATAAACTGTAATCAGAAATAAAAGAGAATTGATAAGATGACATGCAAGAATAACATCATTTAGCATAACATGCTAAACAGTATTTTCTAGAAAAGGGATCAAGTGATCCATTTGCATCAATTTTCAGTATTAAGGCCCGATGTCCGTGTTTATGAGTAAGGGTGAATTCGAGGGGGGCATATATGAGATTTCAGCTTTTTGATTTTGATCAGATTGATTAAACTTCAGCTTACTGGTCCGAAGACTGGTATGGTAGGATATTTCAGCTTACTGGCACTTCACTGGTGTGGTTTAACCTACATGACCAGGATGTCGAATCTCTGTATTCATCAGTCTGATCAGCATAGTAGGTATCTTCGGATACAAAGATTTCAGAAACAGTTTTATTCAGCTTTTCAGTGTTTTGGATATTCAGATCCTAATAACAGTTTTCATAAAGATGTTTTCAATAAACAAGCTCAAGGGTAAATAACATGATTTCAGCATACCATGATACATATTACATGACATGGAAAAGTATACAAACAGTAAGACTAGAAACATGTAAGATAAGAAATAAAAGAAAGATTAAACTGCACGATATACGTCAGAATTAAATAAATAAAAGAGTACAGCTAATCCTAAGAGAACTCAATAGTACTCTAGGTTTCAGAAATTAATAAAAAAAGAAAGAAGAATAATAAACGCTAAAAGAGGATCAGAAGAAGCTATTAGGCTATCAAGAACTTAGTTAAGTTCACCTAGATAGAATTTAGTCAGCAGCAGTTTAGTCTAGAGCCTACCTGAGGGTAGAGGTAGAAGATGCTTACTGAGTGACTTGTCATTCATTCCCCTTAGTTTTCTCTATTACAGGTTGGTATTTCGAGGGGCTGATCTTAGAGCACGAGATGGCTAGAGTGTGAGATGTGGCTTGAACGGGTTTTCACTCAAGTTTTCAGTTATATATGTATATCTATGTTTAGTTTTTAGCAAATAGCATGTTTGTAGCTCGCATGCTTTGTATTGCTCATACATTCGGAATGTACAGTATCTTCTATGTTTTCAGATATTATTATTATTATTATTATTATTATTATTATTATTATTATTATTATTATATAGTAAATATAAGTTTTATCTCAGGATACTATACAGTGGGTTTTAGTCTTCCATCACAAATTTTTAATCTAACTTCCGCATATTTTCAATAAGCAGTCAGCATAGGACTTACTGCTATATATTGAGATATATTTCGAAAAAAAATGGTCTACTGTAATATATAGCAACGGGCACTACAATATGAGTCTTACTTTGCATATTCACATATTTGTTATTTAAGTTCAAAGGGCATTTTTAAGTAGAAAGTGGCAAGAAAAAAGGAAAAAGAAAAAAGAAAATGAAAGAACGAAAATTAAATAGTTAAAAATTTTATGTAACAAGAATATGAAATACTATGAACTATTATATATATATATGCACCTAAGTATGTGCTTCTTTATCGACCATCCACAGAAGTGAAAGATTCTGCAAAACCAATTGGTCTTATTGGGATATTATTAGAATTGTCTTCTAGGTTTATATAACCTATGTTCTTCCCTTCAGCTTCTCACTAGTCCTTCACCATTTGGTTTAGGAGTAAGTTATAATCGATGCCATAATAGTCTAAAGGATCATCATCCAATGGTTTCCATTTTTTAACAAGTGGTGCTAGTATATTCACTTTATGACTCATGTCTGGTTGTTGATTAGGTTTTCTTACAGTTTAGTGTCCAGTACATTCAATAATAGTACACATACATTCAAATATTTCATCTTTTACATATAAAGTTAGGTCAACAATAACCCTTAACTTTTCTCTGTTTGATTTTATATTCCAAAACCATGTAGTTAAGTACTGTGTAAACACTCCTGCTGCATATTACTATACATGCTTTTATGCAAAAATATTAATAATATATTATTAGACAAAATAACGAATATCTCCAATAATATACAGTAGAAACACCTAATTACTAAGCTGAAATATGGTAGCGAAAAACTATGTGGTGTAAATAAGTCATTAAGGCCTAAAATAACTCTTATATATGCTTGAAATTTATACAAAATAGGTGTGTGTACTCACGTATACAAATACTCTACTACTATATACAATTATGAACAGTGAGAGCATGCAAATTATAAATATGCTATAAAACTGAAACTAGATCTCAGACAATAGCCATCTCCTCCTCTTAACCCCTACAAAAGAAAGAAAAGTAAAAAGTGAGTGATAAATTCACCCAGAAAGTATTTTCTATCTCTAACCCTATAGCAATCCTACTTTGAGGATATCATTGCAAGCATTACAAGCTAATTATCTCGTATACTGTTCTAGAGTTCATATTTTGTTGTTCGTGATTTATTACATGGCTATTATACATTCTAAGTGCAGTTGCTAATTATTAGCTTGTTTCATAGTTTTTCTGTCATCTTATTGATATAGACAGATACGTAGTATCTGTATTATGTTCTACTTCATCTCATGCTATGTATGACATGATATGAAATAAGCTGAAATAATGTCTAATGATATTGAAAAGCATATTTGGACCCTTGGGTCAATTTACCGAAAATATCTTTTTGAAAACTATTTTACTGAAAATACAGTTGGGATCTGAAGATTCAAAATATACTAAAAACTGAAGAAAACTATATCTGAAAACTCTGTGTATCCGAAGATACTTGCTATACTGCATAGACTAATAAATACAGGGATTTGACACCCTGACTATATGAGTTTCATATACTGACATGCGGGTAGTAATTGACTAATTGGTGTGTGACAACTGCATTTGAATCTGAAGTTGAGTGTTGAGCACTGAAACTTAAACTGCTAGCTGAGTGCACATCAACATACACCTATATATAGTGGCTAGTATAGTTATAAACTCTGATGCTGGTTGCTTTAACTGATAGATGTGTAGAAACCCATAAGTGCCCCTTCGTATTCACCCCTGAAATAATGTCCAAATCATTGTACTTTTCTATTTTAAAACATGCATCTGGATCTTTGAATCTTTTTCTAAAAACACTGTATGACATGTCATGTCGTAATATACATATGATGCATCATGTATGCTTATCTTGTCTTATTATACTAAATTATAGCTATTATATTGGGTTTTCTATTTATTATGCTTTCTTTAAGCTTAATTTTTCATTCTTGCCTGATCATGCTTATTCCCATTCATTCTCAATCAAAACACAATTCAATCATCATTAATCAGTTTTTATACTTCAAACACTTCATAAGCACAAACCTATCATAATAATATCAATTCCCATATTTCATTATCCAAATTATCTTAAAATCATATAAACACATACATATTAATATACACACCACTCACACATGTATACATCATCATCATCAATTCTATATCATCAATCATGCAAGGAAAATGACAAACATGTTGGAATCAATCTCAACTCAACAAACCAAGCATCATATATACAAAAGAAGAAAAGGAAAGAGGCAATAAACACTTATCTTTAACCATGACCAACCTTACTTTTCTCTCTATGTAAATCTCACTCTCTAGTTAGATTGGGGATCAATAGTTATTGCTATTTTCTTTTAGAGTTAGGATTCTTTGGAAAAGGAATGAGAAGTTTGGGTGAAATGGTTAGAAGAAAAAGATGAGATCAACTTAAAGTATGACGGCTAAGACACCGAGCATGCACGATCATGTGCCTCATGCATAATTGTTTACATTGATCATCAATAAAAATGATATTAAGTAATCTTGATACTTTAATATAATTAATTAATTAATTAATTAATCATGATCAACTTTGAGTCAATTATATTGAAGCTCTGGATAAATCAAACTGATAATAAGTAGATTGGAGAAAAAGGGCAAATTAGTAAATAATGAGAAAGCTGGTGAAAGTAATGGAGCGTTTATGCATGATTTACACTTGAAATTACTATTTTAACCTCATTCAAAATAGAATATTACACAGATAAATATGATGCGACACTTGGAGAAGGACAAATTATACTAGATCACGAGATGGAAATCAAGACTAGCCTTGTGTAGAAATTGTGAGCTATGAATATGAAATTTCATTTGACTAATTTGTAAATTTAATTAATTAATTATTGTCGGTCTCTCACGATTCCTATTTTTCACATGAATCTATAATTACGCTAATCTTAAATTACAGAAACTAATTTTATATTAGATAAAAAAAATTCAATTTCTTTTTGAAAAATATGCACCTAATAATACCTTAATTAAGTTTTCTATGATAAATAAAATATATTTAAAACAATTAATGAATGAAAATTCATCAAAAAAAAAAAAAAAAAAAAAGAGTGAAACGGGCTTGAAGTTTTTTCTTTTGGTAAGTAAAAATTTATGGGCAAAAATTCGGATAAGCTCGAAAAACTATAAGCGCAATGGGGTAACTGCCCACAAGCGAAAGCAAAAGCCAAAACAACAAAGACCCAACCCAATCATAGCTCTTGAAAGCCTATCTATACTGCAACAAGGATAGAATTCAAGAAGCCGGAAAAAGAAAAACCAAACCCAAACCACAAAACACCCTTGCTTTCGCCAACTAATTACAAGAAAATGAAAACTAAACTAAATTCTATAATATGCACTATCACTACAACAAAAGTTACATGTAGCAATGTTTGCACAATGCCATGATGTTTTTTACTGACACATATACTGATGTTTAAAATAAATGCCGCTACTTTTACCAACATTTATTAAAATGTCGACAAAAGTTACTAAAAGACGCCGCTATAGGTCAATCATATAAACTTGCCTCAATCTCTTTTTTCCCTCACCCCTAAACATTTTCTTGTCCCATCGTTGGTTTTTCTTCCGTGAAAACGCTACTATTGTAAATATTTTTTGCCGATGAGGTTGTCTTATACCATTATCAATATTAACTTTTATCCTTAGTCTTCAGAAGTACTCCTCTATCGAAGTTTCTAGTAGCTCTACGATTTGTATTCAAAAGGTTTACTTAGGTGAAGATTTTGCCAAGATTCACAGGTAAGTCATCAACTCCTTTTTGTGTTATAAATTTGTTTTGGTTAATTTTTTTCATTAAGAAAAATTTATTTGGTGAAATGATAAAATCCAGTTGTCAGGAGAGCTAGTTTGTTTGCAATATTTTGGAGTGCACTATGTTTAATTTTTTTCATCAATAAATATAAGTATGTATGAATGCTTTAGGTTAATTGTAAGGCCCGAGCAGACTAGAGTATATCTAATTATCTATATACTTAATTCGGAAGCAAAAGGTAGAGTCCATGGCTTTAAGGCAAATAGATGTTACTGAATGATTAGCTTGCCTATTGAACAAAAAATAATTATGAAATGGGCGTCAATTCCTCATATTCATATCCATGCACCACTCTCTTACTTCTACTGCATGTATGTAAATGAATAACCACATATAGTAAAATTTGTTTTCATTGAATGCAAATACATGAGACCAACCAAACTTCTTTATTTTATAAGAAAACTGATGACTTTTATTTTAACATTTTAATTTGAGCCAAATTGTAGTTTTAGTTTTAAACATAGGTTTATGTAATGTTAGGAATGTGAGTAAAAGGTTGAAGTAATGTTTGGAATGTGTGAAGCCCATTTTTAGTTTATTTGGCTCAAATTTAAATAAAACCTTCTCCAACTTAAATTCAATTAATTTGAACTGAAAACTGAACGAAAACCGAATCAATTAGAATAAGATCCAACATTTTGATTGATTAATTATTTTAACTAATCTTCATTATTGCTTTTGAATATCTTTTCTGGTTTTGAATATCTTATTCGACATTTAAATGAGGTTTAAGTAGGGTTTCTATCTACATCCATTTTCTTCTCCATTTCAAACTTATTTAGAGTTTTGGTGTTCACTGTAACATCCCGAGGTTAGAATGGTCTTTCTAGGCCTTGAATTGATGATAGAGGAGAGATTCTTCAGTCATAGATCAACTTCAGTGAGTTAGGAGGGTACATCAATCTCTTTGGAGGCTATATATGTAGCTTGTAGAAGGAGCATGATTGTGCGTCTCTAGACACACACCCGTGCGTCTCTGGACACACGCCCGTGCGTCTCTTTCTCTTCATGCACGCCTGTGCATCTTGCCGCATGCTCGTGCATGCCTGCTGATATATAAAGCAGCATTTTTCCTCCGCCAGTTTCAGTCAGCTTCTTACCTATTTTCTCTTCCTTTTTTTAATAACTCGAGGGTGGATATAAAGAGACATCAATAGGTTTGCACGTTCGTTAGATAGAAAAACCAACATTCATTAGAGAGAATATTGTCATTGGTTAAGCTTATTAGAGAGAATACTAATCATATATCAGTTTTGCACTCACATGGTAATCCATGTGTTATTAGTTTGATTAACATATGAGTTTTTATGAAAATAATGATTTTATGATAAGTTTTATGATGAGATCTTTAAATCACTTATGATAAGTTTTATGATGAGATTTTCAAATCGATCATGATGATTTTAAGAATATTATTTCTTTAAGCATGAAACCTTTGGGCTAAGTCATGGTTTTTAACACGACATATATGTTATAGAATGATCAAAGAGAAAGAGAAACAAGGCTTCTAAAGAACTAAGAAAGAAAATGTAATATGAGATACAAAAGATTAAGTTAAGGCATTAAGACAAGAATGATGAATGAAGTAAGAAAGATTAAAATAAAAATTCAAGAAAGGAGCATATATGTTTAGTTTAAGAGTTTACTTGTTAAGTAATTTGCCACTCATTCCAATCCAACTCTTTACAGGTTAAGTTTGTTTTGTATGTCGAGTAACCGTACATTAAAGGCTACCATTGTGATATGTTACAGGGTGAGGTAGAACTCAACTTGAAAAACCGGCTTGCCAAGTGAGAGTGCCTAGACCCTTATAAACCACACCAAAGGCTCATTCCCGGACGATATGAGACTTACCACACATCATACTCCACCCCATCCAGGCTTTGTGTCCTTGCAAAGGGCCCCACTCCCGTAGGACGTGGGCCACCACCATAGAGTCACCACCACGGGGTCCACCAAGCTCCCATATGGATAAAGATCTCACATGGATAAAGATCTCACATGGATAAAGTGCCAAGAGCCATGAGCTCTGATACCAAATGATCAATAATGGGAGGCTGCTAATGCTCCCAAAATTGATTCTAATATCCCATAATCTCACCCTTAAAATTCTAGAATTATTCAAGCATAAAAATCCTTCCATTTCATGCAATTTTTCCTCTCAAACATAACATAAATTCAGCTCCAAATAATCACCAATTCAAGCAACCTTCAACACTTCAATTTCCAGCATCAAACAACACCCAAAGAAAGGTAAGAAAACGAAGATCAACTCAACACCACAAGCATTAATCAAAATGTGCAAGAAAAACAAACCTTAAGTATAAAGGATTCCTCCACCAACTTGAGAGTGAACCAAGGATAAAAGAAATTCCACCACCAAGGTTCTTCCACCACCAACTTCCTCTTGCTAGAAAATTGGATAAAGGAAATAAAATTCACATGAGCCACCAAGTTTCATGGCACCAAAGAAAGCCAAGACTTTTCTAATTTTTCATTTTAACAAAAGCTCCCTTACAATAAAGTTAAGTTACCTTTTTATAGACAAGTGCAAACCATGATTAAAAATGTAACTAACCCTAGTTAACTTAAATAAAATTTAAATAAAATAAAATAAAACATAAAAATAAAAATTATATAAATTTCCTAAATTTAATTACAATGCGTAATTTAAAATCCAAACATATTTTAAAATATTATAATTTTGCATGCATGCATCTTCCCTTGATTAATTGGCCTTGGATTCGAATTTTTTATTTGAGTATTCGATCTGAAGAGTTGTTGGCATTCGAATTCATGATGAACATCATTAGAAATCCAAGAATATCAAGACTGGAGTATTGAAAAATTTTTGGAATCAAAAGCATGCAAAACTGGCTTGAGAACGCTGGAAATTGGCATTTGCGACAGAATGCACACGCTGCGGCATTATGCCTCGGCATAAGCATGTTGTGCGCAGGAGCGCGGGCACTGCGCACAAGTGCGCGTAACGCACGCAGGCCTGCACGTTTGCTTATGCTGCAAGGCAGCGCACTGCAGCGCGCAGTGCTGCTACTTGTGCGCACAGCGCGGGTCTTCTTGCCGCATTTCTTTCTTCGCTTGTTTCTGGCCCGATTCTCATCCGATTCGACTTCTGTTTCTTTCATTGGCTTCGTATGAAGTCGCTTGATAAATAAGGATGCCTTAGACTGCCAAAAACAATGTTGGTGATGCTTAAGATTTATTCAAATACATAACTCAAATATATGCTTGTTCCTTTTATGTGTCTCAATTTCTTTGAATTTGACAGATTCGTATCGAGTCAGCCATTGTAAAAGCATGATTGGTCTTCCTTGGTTGTCTTGAACTAGGTGAGTAATACTTGGATATTGATCACATTGTCAGGGTTATGCTCAAGTTTTGTGTATAGTTTATGATTTTCAATTGAGATGTATGTTTGGGTTACAGTTTGAATCTAATATTTTCAAAACAAATATAAAGGTTTATTTGTAAACAATATAATGTTCTGCATTTTATGAAAAGTTAACAAAGTGGTATTATTCAGAAAAGAGTTTATGTATGGTATGTTTTAATTAAAGTTTATAATTTTCGCATAATAAGTATAATGGATATTTTAAGATTTTCACATATATTTTAAGAAAAATATGTGATACTATTAATTAAGTTTTTTAAAAAATATAGTAGTACTACAAGCATAGTCGTGTGTTTTTAAATGACACGACCGTATGCCTACTTATATAAATAAAAACGTAACATTTATATGATGGCATGGCAAAGAACGATTTTAAAAGGAAAGAATATTTTATTCTTAATAAACACTAGTCAAACACATACCCGTACTTTACTAAATAAACCATCGTGCACCAATCAAACTAGCATCTGATAACTGTATGAATCTACACTTAGCTATGCCATCTGGGTACTACTAGTGCTGTGAGTCCATTGACTAAAGGGTAAACAAACATCGTTACATGAGTGATGAAAATTTTAATGCTCAAAATCATAAATATGATTTTTGAAACATCCTATGTTTGTTTCACTTTTTGTTTTTCATGCATTATGATAGACAAGATTTAACTTTGAAATTCCCAGACTCTATATTGAATTTTAAATTTTGTGCTTAAACCCGCTTTCGATGATTGTGGGATTCCAATAGTTAAAGCATTCAGAATTATGTCTCATTAGTAACATATAGTCATAGATATTGAAATCATCAATGAATGTAACAAATAGAGTTTCCTATGCCTATCATGCATTGTTATTAGTCTACACACATCACTGTATATAATTCCTAACCATTCATTCACTTTCTCATTGTAACCAATAAAATGTGACTTGACCATCTTGCTCATTAGACATGATTTGCATTTATCATATGACTAAAAGTAAAATGATTGCAAAATTCCAACAAATTGAAGTTTTGAAATACTTTTCAGACTTACGTGCCAAACTTGCAATGTCATAAACATGTGGGATTCAGTTCACCAAATTTGATTTGTTTATTTGTATTAACATTGAAAACATTATTATCCAAATTTTAAAACATATAAACCATTAATTAAATGTGTTGCTTTATAAAGAATATTATTTAAGCTAATAGTTATAATTCTATTAACAATAAAAATGAATACCCTTTTTGTCCAAAACGGACACAAAATTTAGATTTTTAGAAATAGTTCGTACGAAACAAAGTTCTGTAATTCTAATACAAGCCCTATGAGCAAAGATAAAAAATAAGATCTTGTGATTAGAGCTATGATCCTTGTTCCATTCCCTTAGCTAAGCAATCTACTCTGCCTTAGTTTATATATATCAGAAATGATACGAGTACCATATCTTGTGTCTACAACCTAAGATGAATCAAAAGTAAAATTAATCCAATTACAAACATACCTGAAGTAGAAATAATCGACTTATTTTTCTTGTGTTTAAGAAAGCTCTTGTAATGTTTTCCCTAGTTGTTTGGTTTACCACAAAAAAAAAAAAAAAAAACCACCTGTACTTTGCTTACACCACTAGTGGGCTGGCGGTTTGAATTTGGACCTGAGTCTTGGGCTTAGTTCCTTACCTTTGCCCAAATTTACTGTACATCTCATATAAGTGAGAAGTACGAATTGAGTGTCTATATGTTCATGTTGTATTTACAACTTAGGTGACATGAAAGCTAACATAAGATACTGAACTTCCATAGAATCTTTAAAATACTTTTTATAAATATGTCGTTCCTATCGAGTGGTAGTCTAGAAGGCTTAACCCCCTTAAGGACACATAACCTACCTTTATGATGCTGGACAATGCATAGATTCTTATACCATCAGAAAAATTAGCACACTCAAGTCTATTTCTATTTCCAAAATCAGATTTAATGAGTTTAAATTTGTGATGTTGATTATGAATCTACAAAAGTAAATTAATTGAGCATTTAATTCGTGTAATCATGATTTAATTACACCCATTATTTTTTTTTTTTCAACCAATAGCCCTCACTATTGTACTCATAAAGTCTTGACAAACTTCCTAATAGACTGAGATCCTATTAAGTCGATTCAGCCTTTGTTTTGAGTCAATTTACCTTTCACTTTAACAAATAAGCCAAAGCCACTCAAATAAATAGGTCAATCAAACTAATCAACAAAAGCTGATGATTGTAAGACAAGTGTTACCCTAACAAATCATGGAGATGTCGATTATGATTCTTGACATTATTAAATTAGATAATACATGTCACTGTATATTAAAAATTATGCTCTATTTCAATCTCTGAAAAATTTCACCTCTGCTATAATAAACAAGCAAAAAAATGGGCCAAAAGAAAATTGGGTTGAATGGAAATTGGGTTGGAATGGGATTGGATTGAGAGGAAATTGGGTTGGAATGGGATTGGGTTGAAAGGAAATTTGACTTTGGGAATGAGAATAGGCTGGAATGAGAATAGGTTGGAATGGGATTAGGTAGAAAGGGAATTCAGCTAAAATAGGATTGCATTGGAATAGGATTGGGTCGGTTTGGGAATGGGCTGGAAAAAGAATGGGTTGGATTGGTGATAGAATCGATTGGCAATGGGGTAGAATAGAAATGGGCTGCAACAAGAATGGGCTGGAAGGGAATCAAACTATAATAAGAATGTGTTGGAATAAAGCTGAGCTAGACTAACAATACGCTGGAATGGCAATAGACAGGAATAAAGATGGGCTGGAATGGCAATAGACTAGAACACGGATTGCAATTAAAGTAAGAATAAAAATAAAAATAAAACAGTAATAAAGCAAGAATATGGGCAAAAACAGGAATTAAAAGTAGAATAGAAATAAGGTCAAGGATTAATACTGGAATAGGACAACTAAAGGAGAAAAATAAAAAATGAATGGACTATAACAACATAACATGATAATTTATACAATTTAATCATTTAGAAAACTCAAACAATTAGAAAAACAATATAATAACAAATTGTGTAATTATAAGAAATATGTAACTAATTATTAAATCAGTTAGGAAATCTCAATTATTAGAAAATGACTATAAACTAATTATGTTTAAAGACAATTTTATGCATGGATTATCCTCTCTTTATATGTAAATAATATTTTTAACCAATTTTACTATCTAACAACATTTAAAATTTGTTTCTCCTAATTATTCTCTAGTACATACAGGAAGCATTTGCAATCCATACTACAAAATAATCGGGTTAACGGTAAAAAGCAATAATATGATACCTGAAGCCTTTTATTACTAGATCAAACAGATCCTTGCATGCAGAAAATTCACCTGCCCTCCTAAGCAACTCCTACATAAGATTAAATCAATATTTATATCAACACTTTGTTCCCAAAGTATCTAACTATTGATTGGAGAAGTTTTAATTAAGCTCTATATTGATGACAAGAGTGACTTTACAGTACTACACTGATAGCATGGGAAATTCTCCTTTTGTTGAGCTACTTTGTTGGTTTTGACCATTGGGAATCAACAACCTTATTCAATAATTTAAGTAGTCAGTTATTCATGTCTATGCAAATATATTCTACAGTATGTTATTGTGTATACCAAAATCACAGATTTTTTAAAAGCAATCATAAAATTCTTTACCAATCTGGTAGTAGCAATTGATAACCGTTTTCTGTCTTTCTTCTCACAAGGGCATTCTCCACACCAGGTAAAAAATTTTTTTTGATGCCTCTTCATCTCTCTAAAGATTGAACTGTTGGAGGGAAAAAATGAACTTGTGAGAATAGAGGCAATACAACTTCAATACAAATATGTAACAAGTTCTATATAAAGAACAAGAAGTTAAAGATGAATCAGTTGAAGTAAAAGGTTTTAGAATTTTTCTAGTAAGCATTATGACATCACTTTATATCTTCCATAATCTTATTAACTAAAAGTGCACTAACTGATTATTTATTTATTTTTTAATTAATGGTGGACTTACAAAAGCAGATAATGGGCGAACCCCAGATCTTTTAATTGTAAACTAAACTGACACTTATCTAAAAGAGGTAGAATATTATTCTTTAAGAATAGAGAAATAATGACAAAGTCAATTACATTGGATACAACAGTTTGCAATGTTGTGTCTCTAGTTGGACCTCTACTTAAACACCAAATAATATTTTCCCACAGCCTAAGGAAAAATAACCATTTTTTCCTATGATCAAGATTCAAGTAAAATGCAGCTAAAGACAAATGCAGTCAAAAGTCAGATAATTACAGTGTCCAACTAATTGTTTAGAAGGGCTTCTAGGGGTTTCCAATCATACAACAGAGATCATATATATGATTTATATGCTTATTACGTTTCATAAACTATTACTTTTTAATGCAGTTTAAACAAGCAACAACATATTCATCCACAACATCATATAGAAAAGATCCAACTATCATATGATGAATTTCACCCAAATTGTAGAATTGGTGAACTTGACGTGCAACTCCAACAACAAGATGCCAAATGCAACCTCTAGAATTACTAACTAAGTCACAAACGGTCTTTACAGTGCTATTGGGTTTGAGTTCCAAATTTCATTCACAAGAGGTTGTAGAGGATAGCCGCAACATTATGAGCCAGTGCATCACGAGGACAAGTGAATTCATGTTTACAAAAAGGCAACATAATGATAAAACAACACACATTAAAATCAGTATAACTATAATCCAGTAAGATCAAAGAGAAACATCAAAATAGTGAAAACTCATAACATTCACTTATAAAATTTCAGCTTCATAAATTACCCTCTTATATTACCCAAGTCAAATTAAAGACACACATACAAAAATAAAAACAATTGAGTCTTCCTTAAACTGCCACTTTGTACACACTTAACCCATTAGCATTCATACAAAAAGGGGAAAGACAAAAAAAAAAAATAATATACTGACAAAGAACAAAAGGAAGCATAACTTATACAAGACCTAGACAATCTAACAAAATAATATAATTCTAAGAACAGAAGTACAATAATAATTGATAAAGAATAACAAAGAAAAGAAAAGGAAAAAGAAGCTTATAAGCTACAAAATGATTTATATTAGGAACAATAAGTTACCTTATTCTAAGGCATTTTCTAAGCGAAACAACCTCACTGATTTAATATCTCATTCGGTGATGTAGCTAATTGAGATCTTCAATAATAACTTCACCAAATGAAGCTGACAAAAAAGAAAAAAACAAGATTACTAAAATTAGTTTCCGACTTCTAAGCAATTATCAAGGCACTCAAAATAATGGGAAATCAAAGGGCACAAAACACACTCAGATTTTGATCCAAGTGAATATTTGATCCTTCATCACTAAAACTTCAAAACCCTAACTGGCCTATCCAATAAAGATACAGCAAAAATTAAAATGACGTCACCTTAGCAGTGAGTGCGATGAGGAACGCCTCCGCAATTTCCTTTAGATGAGGAACGAATTATCTTTTAGTTTTGCAATACATGCTACCCATGCCAGTCTTGACTGCAGATAAACTCATATTTTGTGGTTTTGATGCCTCCAGGGAGTGTGTCACACAACTATGTATTTAGATGGAATACTGATGTTACGATGCTAAGGAATCCGAGTCGAACGATGAAATTCTCTGTTCGAAGGATTTTCAAAGCAAAAACGATTAGAGCACAAGATTATAAAGAGAGAAAGGGAAAAAGAAAAAAACTCTAATTAGGTGAAAACTGGTATATTACCCCCGAGGAGCAAAGATTTTTTAAGAAAAAGCAAAAAGTAAACCAAGAATGGGAAGCAAACAAAAGAGCGCAGAAGGGATCAGGGCACAAGATTACAAAGAGAGAAAAAACCACCGAAAAAGCAAAAGGAGACAGTTTACAAGGAAAATTGATTCGTAGACCCAGAATGACAAACGCTGGAGAAAAAGAGAGAGGGAGTACGTTGAATGTGTAAGGAAGACTCTCCCTAATTCGTAAGATGAGATTGGCAAAAGGATAACCAATAAAAACCAGAGGAAGACCCACAGACATGAGGGAGTTAAGAGTCTGACAAGAAAAGCAAGATGAATCTTTTTATGTTCCACCCTTCTTTACTCTTGATCACTAATTTTATTTTATAATTTAAATTATGCTACTTGAATTTAAATTATGGTTTAATTTTGGCCGAACGACCTATTGCCACCCAAGGTTTGGCTTAATTACAGTTACCGCCCATAAAATGTTTAAAATCCAAATTATTACCCTTTTACTGTAGAAAAACTAAAATACTTTTTATAATATTAATATTAAAATAAAATTTAATATAAATAAAATTAAAAACAAAATTAAATTAAAAATTTTTTAAATAATAAAAAAATCTTAAAAAGCAGTCACCACCGTTAGTAGTGTCATTAGCAGCTGTGACCACCTCTAACCTAGTCAAGTGATTAGAAATGACTACTTGATTCTATTGACAGCCGGATTTGGTCGCCATATAGCACAGACCAAGATCTGGTCATCTTTGCCATTAGAGAAAGCCAAAAATAGTTGAAATCCTTGTTTTGGCCCTTTTTGACCATTTTAGATAGCGTAGACAATCAGATATTGCCGCCTTCGACATCATGACGGTCAGATCCAACCACCTGAAGAGGTTAGAAGCGGCCACTGCCGTCGACGATGCTACCAACGGAGGTGGTTGCTTTTAAACTTTTTTTAATTTTAAAATTTTTATTAATTTATTAAAATTTTAATATTATTTTATTTTAAATTTATATTTTAATATTTTTATAAAATTTATTTTTTAATTTAAATTCAAAAAGACCAAAATACCCCTCTGATAGATGGGTATTTTGCTTTTAAAGTTTTAAGGGTAAAATTTTGATATTAAGTCAAACCTTGGGTGACAATATGTCGTTCGACCTTTAATTTTGGCTTATGAGCAGGATACCAATCCTTTTTTATTTCGGCTGCCCATTACCACTCATTCTTTTTTTTTCCCTATTACCTCTTATATTCCTTTTTCCTTTCTCATTCCCTTTCCATACCCTAGTGTCCAAAGCCTAGTGAATGTGTTGTTGGTTAATAAAAACACTAATGACGGTTTTCGTTCATCCCCTATATTATGAATTTATTTCTTGATCAAAATTATATCC
>JAJEJH010000828.1:0-81444 GCA_026122585.1 Anacardium occidentale
TATAAATATTTTTGAAAAATATTTAAAAATATATTAAAAAATTTTAAAAAATAAGGCAGCCACGGTTGTCGGTGTAGACTGTTATGGCCGTTTTCAACCACATGGTTCCAAGAAAGGTCAGATTTGGCCACCTTCGCCAGAAACAAAAGTAAAAAACAGCCAGTGGGGCCAAGGTCAGCCCTTTCTGGCTGTTTTCGACATTTGTCTCTGCCAAAACTAGAGACGACTAGATCTAGTCGTCTCCACTGAATGGGGAGGCCAGCCTTGCTCCGTGTGACCAGAAACGGCCACCTGACTCCATTAGTGGCGGTCGTCGCTGCCTTATTTTTTTTAAATTTAAAATTTTTTTAATATATTTTTAAATTTTTAAAAATTTTATATTTATATAAAATTTATTTTATTATTTTATAAAATTTTAATCATAAAATGATAAAATTACCCTTGAAATATTACTATTTACAATTATATTTAATATTAAATTTGACCAAAGGGTAAAAAACTAAATTTTTAAAACTTAAAGGGTGAGATCTGTCCCTGGCTTAAATTATCTTTGCCCTAAAATAGAGTACTTAAAATTCGATGCCCAGCACCCACGTGCAACACCCCCGTTAGCAATACATTAAAGGCCAAATAACTAATTTCCGCCCAACATTTTCTTAAACGGCAAAGTTTTACCTATAAAGTTTTAAAAAATTAAACACTCGTATTTGTTCTTTGAAAAGATTAAAATATCCTCTATAAAAATAAATAATATTAATATTAAAATAAAATTTAATATAAATAATATTAAAATAATAATAAAAAATAATAATTAGAAAAAGTAATCACAACTATCAATAACGTTACTGGTAGTGGTGGTCACCTTTAACATAATTAAGTGATCGAAAACGGTCATTTAAATTCATTGGGGGTCGGATTGAACCTTAAAAAATTTAACGACCACAAAATAAGATAAAAAATGATCAAAATATTTGACACTGACCTTTTTTTGACTATTTTAGATGGTAAAGGAGGTTAGATCTGACCATGTTTATCAGATTTTTGATAATCAGATTTAACCACCTTCGTCATTAATACGATTAAATTCGATCGTCAATAAAATCAAATAATTATTTTTAATTAATTAATTATATTAACGACGATTTTGTTATCGAAGAAACTACTGGAGGGATTGATTTTTTTAAAATTTTATTTTATTTTAAAATTATTATTAATTTATTAATTTTTATTATTTTATTAAAAAAAGATAAAAATACTCTTTTAAGAAAACGTTGAGTGGGACTATGCCGTTTGGCCTAAATTAAAGAGAAAGTCAGCCACAAGCAATCTTAGTGGAATCGGCATTGGACGTCAGCAACTAAAATTTGTCAAATAGTAATGCAGTGGGACAAACAGGGCACCTACCTCACAGTCACATAGAACTTCAAGACAAAAACAAAAACAGGATTCTTCATCATCTCAATTCCTTTTTATGGAACGGAAAATTAGCTTACATCGAAGATTATAAAAATACTGCATAATTAAACTCAGAAAAAAAAAAAAAAAAGGAAAATACAAAAGGTCTCTCAGTTTCTGCCTTCCATGGTCGCCTTATAGTTAATCACGTTATTATTATTCCTCTTTCTTTCTTTCTCTCCTTTCTTTTGGTTAACTGATTACTGATCATCATTGTTAATTAAGCCTTAGGGTTTTCCATGAAGCGCTGTGGAATTGGAACAGTAATGGCAGTCTTTTGCATTTCGATGTCATTGGGTTCAAAGTCAGCAATCATATCTGCGGGAGTGTGGCCATTAGTTTCTCCACTTCCTTTAACGGCTTCAGGAATGGTCTCGGCTTCCTTTGCTTTGTATTCCTTGTATTTGCCCCACAAAACAGCGTAGAGTCCCATGACAATTAGAACAGCCCCAAGAACACTGAAACCCACCAGAATAATATTAAAAAAAAAAGGTAAAAAGAAGATGTTTACATATTTTGATAATCATGAGTTCAGAGAAAACAGTAATTACCCTCCAACATAGATTTTCTCAGCCAGAATAAACGAGCCCATGATTGCTACAATTATCATCATAAGAGGGCTGAAGGCCGTCACAAAGACAGGACCTCGTTTCTGCATAACCAGCCCTTGAACATAGTATGAAATGCTTGATGTTACAATACCCTGTACATCAAAATAGGATCGATTTGTTATTTAATTACTTATAGTGAAGTGAATTGATGGAGAAGGAAAAAAAAAGAATGAGACTTACAGCATATGCAGCGGCCAGAAGATTCATGTCCCAACCAATTGTCCAAGCAGAGGGTTTGTGTTCCATGACAAAGGTAACAGCAATGGACTGTAATGTTCCCAAAAAGCACACAATGGCTGTGAGTGAGAGCTGCGCTGTGTATTTCCTCAATGTCACGGCCTGTGTTTTCAAGTCACCTTGTATATGTTAATTAAATACTAGTTAAAGTCTTAAATTTTACAATTGGGAATACTTATTTGCAATCTTTTGTTACCTGAAGAATGAAAAATGCAGCCCAAGCGAGTGTGGCAAAGATTAAGAGAATGGAACCCTTAAACCAGTCTTTCTCAGAAGAAACAGTGGCTTCGGGGGCAGAGGATGTGTGAGCGTGGACGCCCGTAGACCAAATTATATTAATGACATGGCCTTTGTATACTGTCATCAACATAGCTCCGGCCACAGTTACTATTGTTCCCACAACCTTTGCTTGGCATCTAACTTTCTTGAAGTCCACCTTCTCCATCCTTTATTCCAGAACATTAAACCACGTCAATGAATGGTTCCAACATAAACGAAAGAAAAGACAGAGCAATGTCAAATTTCATACCTGCACAGAACTGCCATGACAAATGTCATTGCAGGTAGCATATTACTCATGGCGCAAGAGAAAGTTGGGGATGTAAACTTCAACCCGGCGTAGTAGAAGTTTTGGTCTATAACAGGCCTGTAAGACGAAGAAGAAAGAAAAATTATGTTAAAGACTTAACCTTTGTTAAATGGACTTGACTATCAGAAGTATGTGTATCAAGGACAAAACAAACACTAACCCAAGTAAACCCAGCACGAAAAGTTGCATGAAAATGGTAAATGTAATCTTTGGCCTCATTTTCCTGGAAACAGAAAATTAAAATGAATTCATATCCGAACCAAGTAGACAACAGTTGGTGAGATATATATATATATATTATGTGCACCTCTCAAGAACGAAAGCAAAGGGAGCAATGACTGCAGTAGCAAAGGCATGCCTATAAACGACCAGAACGTAATGGCTCATTCCTCGGTTAAGAGAAACCTTGGTAATGATATTCATCCCGGCATAGCCAAATTGCAGAGATATCATGGCAATATAAGGCTTACACCTTTGGAAAAAACTGCCACAACAACCTTGTCCTTCCATTTTTTAACTACAATTCGAAGGACTCTTGATTTAAAACACAAGGAAGATGAGTGAAAGATGTGTATCGAGAAGAACACTAAGAGCTGCCTGTGTCTCCTTAAGTGTAAAATGGCAACCAACGAGGTTGCATATTTATAGGGAGTCGAGGCCTGACGTCTCTCTATTCATAATAGTTAATTTCATGTGGATTTTCGAGCGTGTGAAAAAAATGAATCTCAGCCTATCACACCTGAGTGTTGCACTGAACACTGGATCGATTTGAATATTCTGATTAATTTATTAGCAATGGTGCGGGTTCTACGTGTCAGCAAATAGAAGGTGAGACCCACTTGGTTTTACCTTAGTGGCAGTCGATGTGAGAGGTGCCAAACAGGCGAATTTGGTGCATGCTGATGCCATGGTGCACCGTCGCCGCTGTGGGACCTCCGTCCCTCGCTTGAAGACGCGGCACTCCGACGCATCAAATCGTCGGCACTGTTACGCCAACTACACCAGTGCTTCAACTATAGTTTATAATTATACCACTCAAATCATAGCTTAAAAAATTGATTAAACAATAATCTACAATTAACAAATATTTAATTATAGAGACTTGACCATTTTTTTTTAAACATTTTCTAGTTCTTTCTTAGCAAGTTCCCATTAACAAAAGGTATTGTTACACGTTGTATAATATCGTCAAGATTTATGGGAATTTATGGCTGAACCTTACTAGAATCCTTGTCCTGTGCATAGTAGTGGGAATTCTTTAATTTGTCGAAACCAATAAATTGAAGTTTCTTTTAATTTTTCGCTGGAGAGTTGGTACATAAGTCTGCATCATATATTGTCAACCAGCAATCACATTTGAAATTGAAAATGTCATCTTCTTTTCTTCCTTTATTTAAACTTTTTTTTTTTTCTGCTTAATTTGTTAAAGTTAAATCCCATTATGGAAGCTAAACGGCGATACATAGAATTAATTCCTTATGGGATAAGTCATATGACCCATTGAAGGCTTTTATGATGAAAATCCTATGCCTTGTCAATTGATCACATCATAACGTAGATGCAGAAAGAGGAATCAAATTGCCGATGATATGAAAAGCCAATTCTTTTTTCTTCATAAGGTGTTTCATATAGATTTGTAGAGGGAAGGTACTTGATTTTAGAAACTTATACGACTTTGATGGAAAGGGAATTAATTTCAGAATGAAGATAAGATAATATTCTGATGTTATTCCAGTAGCATTAAGCTTAGCCTATAACATTCTAACAGATAAATAATTATATTATATTTAAATAAAATTATGTTTATCACGCGTATATAATTAGGTGTTATTTTATATCTAATTTAAAGTTATTTTATTTAACAATAATATTTCATCCTTACAGAATTTTAGTGTATGTCTTTTATTTATTTGTGTTTTTAGTTTGTTCCTTCTGATCGATGTATTTAGGGTTGTGCAAATGCAAAATTCTGGCTATTTGCATAATGGAAACAATATCATCCAAACTTCATAAATTTCCAACTTCCTTTTTATTGACTTTAAACAATTCAAAAGGATCAGTGACGCACTTGCAGCATTATTTCTCGGTTGTGTCTGGTGACGGATGAAAATCAATCAGATTCATGGCTATTCGCCACAACTTCCACCAATTAAATATTAATTTAAATAATTATATTTATATATTATTGTGTAAATATTTTTAAATTAATAATATTAAACAAAAACTGATATATTATTTTTAATATCTAAATTAATATCTATATACAATATTACTGTTATGAATATAAATAATGAATTCAAACTTTAATGTAAGTGATGACTTATTATTCTAATATGTCACATAACTCATCATTTTTTGCTATAATTTTATTATTTTATATCATATAATCATAATCGATTTAAAAATATCGATAATTTTAAATAATAATTATTTTTATAAATTTTAAAAATATAAATTCACGGAATAAATTTAGCATAAAATCTCTTTTTGTCTAGACTTTAAACTTTTTTTTTTTTTATTGGACCCTACCGCATATAATTGTGTCACAAAGAGTGACAAATACCACGCAAAATCCTGTATACAAATTGATGACCAGACTACTTGTTTAACATATTAACTTAATCTTTTTATTCATAATTCTGTATATTAAATATTATATAGTTTGTATAATATATAATTTCCAGTACTCAGTGCCGAAAGAATATCCGAAATTACGATGCCTTATCTGCAATTAGTGTAGCATCCGTATTTATCTGGTCTGTCAAAAGAGTTGAAGCGACAAGACTAGCAAGGCACGTCTGTTTGCTACATGGTTTCAATTTTTGGCTGTGCATGATTGACAGAGCTGGCTTCGATCTCCTCTTCATGCGCGCATAAAATCTAGGGTTCACTTTGGAAGAGAGATGAAGATCTCACCAGCCAGCATTATACGAAGTTATAAACATTTCATGGCCAAAGACACATCTCAGTTACTTTTCGCTGGAAATAATTCCCTACTTTTTCATTGCACCAGCGGTGGCATACATATACAGCTCAATTATCCCACATGGAATTCTATCCCAGATAAGATATTTTTCGAAGCTTTTTTTTTATGTAGATTATTTATACAAAATAATGTTTATTTTTCATGTGTTTTTAGCCATAATTTAAAGAATATTCGTGATTTGCCATTATTTAGAAAGACACAATCAATGTGTCAATAGTGAATAACTGATTTAATCTATGCAATAATGTAGGTAATCCACAGGGACGCACCTAAGTAGCTTTCAAGCACAACGTAGATTTCTTCTTCACTTATATCTTAGTGCTTTTGCAAACCACAGGTTTTTTAGCCAGCATCGTGGATCACTTCACCTATAATGGGGACCTTGAAAATGGACGAGACGAAATTCGAAGACCACAATTTTATTTGGAATATACCTTTCAATCTGCAAACAACACGAAAATCAACAAAGGGCTCCACAACTAGCTACCAACTTTCTTTTTGAAGTGCCATTTTCATTTTTCTTTGTTTCAAATAATCCAATTAAATGTAACAGTGGCGTACTGCTTTATTAATGAAATGACCAAAGTGTTATTTCAGGCATCAGAAAATAAGAAATGTGATCTAGCAACCTCGAGATACATAGTTGATATGAGCAATGTTCACAATTGGAGCTCCACAAGCGCAATGGCAATCTAATCACTTCACAATTAGCACAACATAGGCAAGTCGTGTAAAGTAAGACCGACACATGGGGTAGCAAATTGCTGTGACCAAGTATTAATGGTTTGATCAAATTTGTCAAAGAAAAATATTTATTGAAGGTTTGGAGTGGAGGAGATAATGCTTGGGCAGTAATAGATAATTGATAAAATTTACAAGGGAATATGATGAGTTGGGTTGCCCTCAGCCTGAGATTAGGGTCATAAAGGTGAAGGAGCTGGAGCGGGCTGTTAGTGCTTAGATACTTGAGGCAGTTCCAAGAAGCAAGAATGATGATTACACAGTTTATTGAAAAAATGTATTCAACTATGAAATTATATCAAGAAGAAAGGAACGTCGTCAAGTATCAGTTAAATACAAGTGTAGGATGTAAGGCTCAATCCAACGGTGCATTTGATTCTAGATTGTGTTTCTCAAGAACTGGTGGTCAATATTAACAGCGACCATGACTGCGAATGTGTGTCAAAATGTGGATATAAGGTTTATAACCTATACTTTTCGTTAGTTAGTAAAATTGAAGAAGAAATTAATAATCACATTTTCTTGGTTTGAAGAAGAATTAGTTAGTATAATTTTGCTTGTTTTAATGGCATTAGAGCCACAGGCTAGCGTCAATATGATACAAATCTCTAGTTAATCTAACTTACCAAATACTCCAGAAAAGTTGCATGCATCTACTTCCAACAGCATCCTGTGTGCTTTGCAATTTGGGAATCTCTCACTCCCTCGAATGTACGAGCAATAAGTCCGACGCTAACTGAAGAGAACTATAGGTGTTGGCGACGTCAAATCTTATTTGTTCTTGGTGCCTACGATCTTGAGGATCATCTCACAGATTCAGTAATTCGTCCTTCTCCTTTTGTTTGTGCAAAACCTAAATCTGAGACAAACGATATCAAACTACTTAATCCTCAATTCTATATATGTTTGGAAAATAATTGATAAATTCTTGATGAGTTGGCTTTTGATGTTTATATCAGAAGCAATGCTTGATCGTGCTTCTAGGTGTGAGATTGCAATTAGCAGAAATCAATACTATATCAAAGGAGGAGACAATGGAAGTGTTAAGCAATGCTTGATCGTGCTTCTAGGTGTGAGATTGCAATTAGCAGAAATCAATACTATATCAAAGGAGGAGACACTGGAAGTGTTAAGTAAAATAAGAGGAATTTACAATATGACAATCCATACCCTAAATTTTTTCCCGCAGACAGTCTAGTCAAAGTAGAGGCAAAGGGAATTTCTATACAAAATCAAAATTATATGCTTACATATCATAAATATATTAATGACGATTGGATTTAGGGCAACTAGTCGAGCAATATTTAAGGTTTGTAAGATGTACTTTCCATCCATGAGTAAAATTGAAGAAATTTAGAAACACATTTTCCTATTTTGAGTCTAATTTTGCTTGTTTTCAGAAGCAGAAGCAAAATCTCCACTTGAGCATAAAAAATAGTTTTGCTTTGTCGATTTCCCAAGTGAAGTTGGGGTAGGTTACCAGTGAAGCATCTATCGCTAGATGCTTGTAATCTACCACAGATAAATATTAATATTAAAAACTATCAATCACATTATTGTAAAATATAAATCAATAAAAAAAAAAACACAAGTTGATATAAATGCATTGATTCCTTTGCTATATTCATTTTTTACATGTGTTTACAACATTTAAAGCCAGCCTTTCATTATTAAGTCAAATTATAGAGTTTTTTAGTTGCAAGTTACATACATTATCGTCAATGTGGATGCCTTTGGCTTCTGTATACACTTGGAAAAAGGAAATTGAACAATGAAGATGGCCCGCTAGCGCCCGTGCATTCGATAAATTAAAACTCTCTTGTTCCTTTTAATAACTTTATATCAGTAATCTTGACGTCCTTCAATGGTTGTTTTCACAATTTTTCTCACATTCAGTGTTATCAAAACCAGCAATCAGATCGATAGACCGTCATTTTCTCAGCTTTCTTTTAGCCAGCTAAGGCAACTTTTATTCTTTATGAACAACTAAAACACTACAACTTGAGCACATCGCAGCATAGTTTTGCTTTCTTCCAAACATCCAAAATTCAAAAGTTGCAATTCTTGATTATCGTTCATTCTGTTGCTCTCATATATCTCTTAGGTGTTTGACTAACTGACCTAATGTGGAGAGAAACCATTCATAACAACACCATAGTTGTCAGTGCCTTCAAGGAAACCTCATAATCGTTATCTTTTTCTCTGATAGAAGACTTTTCATAATTGCAAGCAAATGTAATATCAAGCTTATCGCTCCACAAAAGGGATGGTCAAAGGGTTATTGCTGCACGTTTACTGAAGAAACTTTAGCTCCAATTATAGCAATTAAAGTGAGTTCTTTAGAATCTTTTTCTTGTTGTAGCTATATATTAATTACTTTTTCTTTGAAAGCCAAGTTTTCCGATTGATATAAAGCACAGACAACTTCTAGTGTTATCATAAGTCCTGCGATAATGGCTTATTGATCGCCTACAAAGCTGTAGATTTTTTTGTTCATTGAGAGGATGAACATCCAATAGAGTCAGTGTCACAGTTTGTCTGTTTTATTCAAAAGATTGGGAACGAAAAGTAACTTCCATTAGGTTTGGACGGATTCAGCTCTATCAAAAACAAAAGTTAATTTCAATGAGTTTTTATATATCTAATTATTTTGTTTTTCTGCTTCCCGAAACAATGCTTGTTACTTTCTCCTTTTCTTTCTAAAGGTGCAAGAAAGGAAAAGCTTAGATTTGGACCAAAACAGCATTGTTTTTCCTTAGGATTTAGCAAGACACTTTTGAATTTGTTTTTGTCATGGATTAAATTCGTCAAAATTTAAGATAATGAAACAGGACATAAAAAGAAAATAATAAAGTATAATACTGTTGATTGAAGTTGAACTCTGTAAGTAATTTTCTCTTCTTAATTTGTCCACTTAAAAGTTTATAGTGATACAAATGACAGGATGATTTGTTTTACAGAAGCTTGATTAGATACTTGTAATGATCTTGAAATTCAGAAGTACTCGGCAATCTCTCAAGGCTTTAATTATAATTGTATGCAGTTAGTTGTAATGACAACCAAATGTATATTTATGTATTTTTGTGAGTTCAAACAAAGTACGGATCCAATTCTCTTGATTTAAAAAAAGCTCAAATGTTAAAGTTTACTTCTTAAATTATTTCTATCCACGTATAAAAACGTATACATAATTGAAGAGAAACCTTCATATCAAGTTATTTTGATTCAAAGCCCTCAACTTATTAACAATAATTAATGATTTTCTTCAAGTTTAAACAAAATATATATTTTTTTGATAAGTAGTTTAAAAAAAATATTGAATAAGACTTTCTTTTTTTTTTTTTTTTCAGCCATTGAAGATATCATGAAAAAACGAAAAGACTTTCAGCTTTTTAAGAAAATATGAGTATTTGACTTTCATGGCCAATGCTATATTTTGTCACGACCACTAGTTTTTTTTATTTCAAAGCATATATCATGAAAATGTTTCCTATTTCCTGCATGTTCTTTTGTCATGGCGATCACGGACAAAATCAATCGCAAGATATCATTTTGGATTGTGCTTCTTCAAGGTATTCTACACATACGTAAAATGTGCAAATATTTACTTGAGAATAATTAAGGCTACTTTATGAGAAAGTCAGCAGTTAATGTTATCAATATGTCATGGATAAAAACAAATAATAATCTTAGATGTATATTTAATATTACCACTACTGATTAACTAATGCAAGCACAGATTTTCAGTAACCTTGCATGCGCACTGGCGTTATAAATTAATAGATGGTCATTTTCTCTCTTAATGGTGAAGCAATTTGATGTAAATTTATGATTGGAGACTTCTGTGCTTCCTAATTTTAAACTCCCTTATGAATATACTGTAATTGCAGTTGTAAATTTCTTTTGAGGAAAGAAGCAACAAAAGGGCTAATGAAGTGGAATACCCACACAGATTACCATAATATTAATAGCTTTAAGATCGAAGAAATCCATTCTCTATTTGTCAGTGGATATTGACTGAACATTAATATAATTCAAAGTATGGACAGAAATTATACACGTGAATGCAGATAACGAACAGGAATCCTTAGAAAATGAAGCACATTTTTTATTTTCCTTTTTTCGGAACCTTATATTAAAGACAGCAACGTCTGCCTAATTGGTTTATGGACGAAAAACAAACCCCAGTGCAGTTAATCTTCTTCTCCAGATACATCATTCTGTTTTCAACCACCGCCACAGCGCGCCTGCGTTTCTCTGTATCCCACTTCTTGCTAACTAAACCGCACTAAGTGTGTGTGTGTGTGTGTGTATATATTAATCACAATGTCCATGTTCCTGAACCTTAATTTGTTTCTGCAAGATGCCGAAATTATTTGTATATAAAAGTTACGTACTACGTCATTTTAGAGAAAGTTCTTTGAATTTTTCATTGACATTATTTAGGGTTTAATGGAGAGAAGGTTCCTTTGGGGTGGCTTTAATATTATATTTGATATTGTCTTCAGCTATGCACTTTACTTTTGCATTCACCTCTTTTAAACAAGTTGGATTAACCATTTTAAGACATCTAATAAATTTGATCATGAATTTAAGTCTTATGTTGAGAGTTTTGTTGTTTGAGTCCACTAAGCCTCTTTCTAAACCCCAGATTAAATAAATTTTATTTTATAAAATTATACAAATTATTAACACCTTATTTTCTTCTCTTGCTAAAAAAAGTTTTACCAAAAACCAAATTAAAACTATTCATCTATAAAATTTTTGAAAACGCAATCAAACCAAATATTTCTGTCTTTCAACTTATCACTTATATCAACAATATTGCAATATTTTTCCATCTAATAATAATTTTGCACTCGGATATTTGCAATGGTTTGTTTATATATAAAAGTATTAATTTATATATTAACAATGAGGTGTTGCATCACTTTATTTTAATTCAAAATCAATAAATTGTATAACGACATATCATATATAATATTTATTACTAGTATCTATAGTTTATTATTATAATTCAAAAATAAAATATTTACTTAATTTTATTGTTTGTATTTATTATAGGACAGTTTTTTTTATTGGGCACATTGAGCCGGCCCTTCACAAATCTATTGGGTTTGAGGCTTTTGGGTAGAGATAGGCCTGTTCACTAGTATTGTCCCAACAAAAAAAATCTTAACTGAAAATATAACAATAGGAGGGAAACCAGTAACGGCTTATCTTCAACTGAAGCACATACACAAAAACACTCTCTCCATACAATTTCAATGGCAATGTCAATCTCTTCTTCGAAATCCCATTTGAATAATGAAACAAAAACCAGAAATTTCGAATTACTCGAGAGAGAAATTGGAGACCAAGGCTTGAGAAAACAAATTCTCAAACGAGGAACTTCATGGCAGACTCCATCTCCTGGGGACGAAGTTGAAGGTTCGCAGTAAATCATATTTATCTATTTGGATGCTAAGTGAAAAAGAAACTGAGCTTCAACACCAAGAATCAAGAATTATCTTCTTTTAACTAAGTTTTTGACTCTTTCCAAACCATGAAGCTTGTCCATTTTTAAGCCGAATATTAAGACAATAACTGAAATTTCATATCATTTGAAAAAAATTTTCAGTTCATTTCAGTGGACACGTTGATGGTGGGGCATGTTTAGATTCGAGTCGTGATAAAGAAACTCCCTTTCGTTTCAAATTAGGCCAAGGTAAGTCGTGATAAACTATGAATTCAGAATAGTATGCTTTGAGTGTAACAACCGAATTCAATAATTTTTTTTTAGTTTTATTTTTTGAAGTAGATGAGTATGCAAATGCATTAAGAAAATATGTCTATTTTTGGTTGGAGAGGCAATTTGGACAGCTTTATTGCACTTCTGATTGCTTGTAATGTTGCTGTTTTGTATTTTAATTGTTTGTTTGACACTTGAATTTTAGGTGAAGTTATTAAGGGATGGGATGAGGGAGTTGCGACAATGAAGAAGGGTGAAAGAGCAATCTTCATAATACCACCAAGCTTAGGCTATGGGGAAGCCGGTTCTCCACCACTTATTCCTCCCAATTCAACTTTAGTCTTCAATATTGAGCTACTGTCTTGGAGCACAATCAGAGATATAACAGGCGACGGTGGGATATTGAAGAAAATTATCAAGCAGGGTGAGGGATGGGCTACTCCCAGAGACAATGATGAAGTTTTTGGTAATAGCAATGTGAATTTCGACGGTCCTTTGAATGCACTGATAGTTTTAGTGTAAACAAACCAAATTAATCAATATCACAGATTCGTGACATTGTGAAATTTAACCCTGCAGTTAAGTATGAGGCTTGGCTCGAGAATGGAACGCTAGCCTCTGAATTTAAGGATGGTGTAGAGTTTCAAATAAGTGATGGTATGTTGAGCTTGCTCAGTGATTTAAAATTTCTTCGCGTTATACACAGATAATTTTTTTGATGAAAATTTGAGGTATTGAAGTAATACATATATAAGGTCAGGTTATTTGTGTCCTGCAATAAGCAAGGCAGTGAAGACAATGAGAAAGGGTGAGAAAGCAGAACTCGCAGTGAAGTTTTCTTGTAAGTCGTTGGTGTTCTTGTTCCATCCAGGGTACAAAGGATTTTCACTTATTAATTCTAGCTTTTATGTGCATTCATGTATCTTCCAGATGGCTTCATAGAAGATGGATATGGGACTGCTAACACTGGTGACATTGCGTCATCCAGCTCTAATTTGACCATCCAAGTTGAGCTTTTATCATGGAAAAGTGTCATTAATATCACAGGAGATGGAAAAGTCTTGAAAAAGATAACAAAAGCTGGTGAGGGCTTTGACCGGCCTGGTGAAGGATCCCTGGTAAAAGGTAATATCTGATAGACAATGTATCTGTACTTCATATCTTTAAGATGACTGAAATTTGAGTTGAATGTAAAAGATTTTCTAATGGAGTTCCTTGTTTGCTTATATTATATCAGTGATATGCATTGGCAAACTTGAAGATGGAACAATTTTTGGGAGGAAGGGTTCTGATGAGGAACCTTTTGAGTTCTTAACTCTAGAAGGTTGTCTCTCTTTGTAATGTTAATTTATTGAAGTGAAAGATTGTGTTTCCTACTAATGTAACTTTGCAACTCTTCTCTATGCCTTCAGAAAACATAAATGAGGGCTTAGACAGAGCCATTATGACTATGAAAAAGGGAGAACAAGCCATAGTGACTGTCACTGGAGATTACTTGTGCGGCCATGAAGTTTCAGAATTTGTCTCTGCAAACTCAGTATTATATTATGAAGTACATCTGATTGATTTTACTAAGGTCTCCTGCTCCTATTGCTCCATACTTGCATCTCATTTTGGGATGAGAACAAATTACCTGGCATATCGTCTTATCTTGCCGATTCTGTTTCATACACAGGATAAGCCATTTTGGAAAATGGATTCTCAGGAGAAAATTGAAGCATGTGAAAGGAAGAAGCATGATGGAAATTTGTTGTTCAGGGCTGGGAAATTCTGGCGTGCCTCCAAGAAATATGAGAAGGCAAGAGACATATAATATACTTATAATGCTTTTAAACTGACATATTGACAAGAAGTTAATGTTGCTGTTGAATCCTTCTTAAAACTGGAGCACTTTTTGAACTGCAAAACACAGGCTGCAAAGTTTATGGAGTTTGATCACTCTTTCACCGATGATGAGAAGCATAGAGCAAATGGCTTGCGGCTATCATGTTACTTAAACAGCGCAGCTTGTAAACTCAAACTAGAAGAACACTCAGAAGCCTCAAGACTATGCACAAAGGTACACTCGCCTTCCCCGTTGAACCCTTCGCATGCATACAGAGTTAGCACTCGATCCATTATTCCATTTACACGACAGTTCTCTACATAGGTCCTAGAACTTGATCCATCAAATGTGAAAGCGCTCTTTCGAAGGTCCCAAGCTTACATGAAAACATCAGAACTAGAAAAAGCCGAGGCCGATATGAAAAGAGCTCTAGCCATTGACCCCAATAACCGGTAATTGCCTTTCCTTCTGTCTCTTAAACCTTTCTAATTGTGTTCCATTTACAAATGTACTTAATTTGAACTTCAGAGACGTGAAACTTGCGTACAAAGAGCTAAAGGAAAAACAGAGAGACTATGCTAAATTTCAAGCTGAGATTTTCAGCAATATGGTTTCGAAGATGGGTTAAGCTGAGCCTTAGGCTCGCTGGGGCGAGTGGATTTGGGCTGAATTCATGAACGAGTGTACTGTTATTTTATGGACAATTTAGGTGTACGATATTGTCAGGGTGGCGTCATAAATGAAATGGCAAAGTCAGGCGGTAGGTGAGCCGAAAGGCTAGGCGGGTGTTTATCTTTTGGCTTCAGCAGGCTTGAAGATTAAAAAAAAATCATGACTTCTCAATCTCACCAACCCCACCCACCACCAATAAAAGTGGGTCCTGTGGATCACCCACCCGCAGTCTATTTATTGAACCAAACCCATCAACTTATTAACAACAAAAATGACCCACTACTTGTCTCACCTTATCCATATTACAACCCTATTGTCTATCCATTGATTAGATCCAACCACTTCATTGAGGCAAATTCCAAATTACTTGTCTCAATATGTCCCTCATATATAGGCCAAAAGACAATTTCCCACCCATGACTTATTGAAATGAAAATTTCTCACCTTTTTTAAAAAGTCAAATTTTTATCCGTTGTTCATTTTGATTGAGGAATTTTTTTTTTTTTATGAATGTTTTACTCTTTTTATTGATATTACGAAACTATTATTCACAATTATCATATAGATCAAATTATCAATTTTTCATTTATCTCGTTTAAAGATTTATTATTTAGACTCTTAAACGAATTAAAATTTTAATCAATTATAAAATCTTATATTTTGGTCCGCTCTTAATGGGTTTAATATTATTTTTCAAACCATTTAGAAATATATAAATTTTAATAATTTCAAAGAAACCCCATTTTTTTTATTTATCAAACTCTTTAAAATTTATATTAAGATGCCTAACATTTAAAAAACTATAGTTACCCAAACTTTTGAAAGGTGAAAATATAAAATGTAAGGGGAAAAGAAATATGGAAAGGACTTTTTATCATTTTACTTAACAAAATTGGAAGTGAATGACACAGAAAAATCTAACTTTTTGAAACTTAAAGGAAAGAATTTATCAGCTCGACAAAGCTTGAGTGGAATATAGTCATTTGGTATTTTAAAAATATTGCAGTGTTTGCCATGGAGGCCCTCATCCATCCCACTTACGTATCAAATTATACGAACTATGAGACGATTATAGTCATACGCATACTCAATGGCGAAATCTGTGGGCTTGAAAAGGACACAAGCACAATCATTTTCTATTATTAATTCTGTGATTCATTGCTTTGCTGCTCCTTCATAATATATATGCGAGTAAATTATGAAGTTAACAATGTGAAATTAGTGTGCAAGTCAATTATATTACAGAACTTACGGCGTGTATTAAAAGTTGATGAACAAATAATCAATGGGCGAAGAACAGAGTAGAGTCTTCATTCTTTCACCCTCACCAACCTTTGATTCCTTTTGAAGTCCAAACACTCCTTGAAGTGTCTCCCTTTACCAACCACCTCAAACCTACTGAAAATATTCCCCACTCTCACCTCCGACCTTTTACGAAATCACTAAAACATCCCAAACCATGAGCTGACATGTAACATTTTCATTGGTCATCCACAATATTTAATTTGTGAGTTTCTCATGCAAATTTGCTTTCACCAACTCCCTCGTATGGTTATATATCAAACGGAGACTCTTGAACATTTCATTCTGTATTAAAACAACCATTTGTCTATACATTTTCTTTCAAACATGGCTCTCCTTCTGGTACTTTCATCCATTCTCTTCGTCTTTCTTGCATACAAACTATTCCAACGCCTGCGATTCAAGCTCCCTCCAGGGCCACGCCCGTTACCCATTGTGGGGAACCTCTATGACATAAAGCCGGTGAGATTTCGCTGCTTCGCCGAATGGGCGCAAGCATACGGGCCGATTATATCGGTTTGGTTTGGTTCGACTTTGAACGTCATCGTGTCGAATTCTGAGTTGGCTAAAGAAGTGCTCAAGGAGAATGATCAGCAGCTGGCTGATAGACACAGGAGTCGATCAGCTGCAAAGTTCAGTAGAGATGGGAAAGATCTTATATGGGCGGATTACGGGCCTCACTATGTCAAGGTTAGAAAGGTTTGTACGCTTGAGCTTTTTACACCAAAGAGATTGGAAGCTTTGAGACCAATCAGAGAAGATGAAGTTACCGCTATGGTTGAATCCATCTGGAAGGATTGCACCGATCCTCGTATGGTTTCTTCTTCTCCTCCTTCGCTTTTCTTTACGTTCTTTTATTGGTTTGGTGTATTGATAAACCTAACTTGACAACTATAATTGATTTGCTTGTAGTTTACGTAAGTGTTAGTCTCACAGATTGGTTAAAGTCGGGCGGATAATAAATAAATATAATATATACATAATATATATATATATTATATATAAATGTTAACTAGCTCTTTTTTATTTTTGCATAAAAAAAAAAAGGAATTATTGCCTTTGCCATGTGACTTCATTCAAGTTCTATTTCCATAACTAATAAAAAATATAAGCAAAGATGCTTTAATTATACTTAGAAATTTACGAAGTATCCCCACATATTTATTAGAAATAAAAAGCCTCAAATTTTGGAGAATGATAAGTTGTTTGGAGGCAAAAGTGTTTCAATAATTCTCATCTAAGCATTTATATTGCTAACTATAATTTTTTTTTTTTAAGCCTTACCTTATTATAAAGTTGGCTAGCTAGGCTTGTTTGAGTAAAATAGATATTGGTGCAATAAATGGACATTTTCTTGGACCAAGGAAGGCCGAATTTGGGTCTAAATACGGGCCAATGCTAAGTCATTCACCAAAAATTCTGTCATTGCAGAAAATAATGGAAAGAGTGTGGCAATGAGGAAGTACTTGGGGGCAGTGGCTTTCAACAACATAACAAGGCTAGCATTTGGGAAGAGGTTTGTGAATTCGGAGGGAGTAATGGACGAGCAAGGTTTAGAATTCAAGGCAATAGTGGCAAATGGGTTGAAACTTGGAGCATCATTGGCCATGGCAGAGCACATTCCATGGCTCCGCTGGATGTTCCCATTAGAGGAAGAGGCTTTTGCTAAGCATGGAGCTCGAAGAGACCGTCTCACTAGAGCTATCATGGAAGAGCACACTGTTGCCCGCCAACAAAGCGGTAGTGCCAAGCAACATTTCGTTGATGCTTTGCTTACCTTGCAAGAACAGTATGATTTGAGTGAAGACACCATCATTGGACTCTTATGGGTACGCACCTCCAATTTCAATCATATTGTAGACTTATTCTAAATGACAAATTATTGTCCATTGAATTAAAAATTTTGCATTTGGCCAGGACATGATCACAGCTGGAATGGATACAACAACAATCACGGTGGAATGGGCTATGGCAGAACTTATCAAAAACCCAAGAGTCCAACAAAAAGCCCAAGAGGAGTTGGACCGAGTGATTGGATTTGAACGGGTGATGACGGAGTCTGATTTCTCAAACCTCCCATACTTACAATGTGTAGCCAAGGAAGCACTTAGGTTGCATCCTCCAACTCCACTAATGTTGCCTCATCGTGCTAATGCTAATGTTAAAATTGGTGGCTATGACATCCCTAAAGGATCAAACGTTCATGTCAACGTATGGGCTGTTGCTCGTGACCCATTAGTGTGGAAGGACCCATTAGAGTTTCGACCAGAGCGATTCTTCGAAGAGGATATTGATATGAAAGGTCATGACTATAGACTACTTCCATTTGGTGCTGGAAGAAGGGTCTGTCCGGGTGCACAACTTGGGATAAACTTGGCAACGTCTATGTTAGGTCATTTATTGCACCATTTTGCATGGACTCCAACAGAGGGAATGAAAACAGAGGATATTGATATGTCAGAGAACCCCGGGTTAGTGACTTATATGAAGACTCCAATACAAGTTGTGCCTACTCCGAGGTTGCCTTCACATTTGTACAAACGTGTGGCTATTGATATGTAATTTTTCTTTATACAGTTTGGTGCTTTTTTTTTCCTATCTTTGGTTTAGATGAGTTTTGAGCTTACAATGAGATGGTAAATTGGTAACAATATGTTCTATTGGTCCAAAATAAGGCCAAAATAAAGTAATATATGATTTATGTAATACTCTTCACACTGTCAAAATCCTTCATCCCATTTCTTTATTTTATTTTATAAACTTTTTTCATCAAAATCTTCAACTCACCAGTTTCTTGTGTTATTTTGTAACGTCCTACAATAGTTCATATGTATACAAATTGTGCAAGGCTTAATGGATTATTGAGTTTTAATGAATTGTTCTATGAGCTTTCGATGCCTCACACTTCCCCTGTCGTCCAGCGGTTAGGAAGTCTGGCTTTCACCCGGGGGACCGGGTTCGGTTCCCGGCAACGGAATTTATTTTCCTATATTTTTCAGTTTTGTTTTTCTGATGTTTTTTCTGTCGGTATGCTGCATATTTCTAGTGGAATATAACAAATTACAACACCAATATCAAAAAAAAAAAAAATCTTCTAAATTTCCTCTACGTTATCTGACAATGATAAAGTGGAAGCATGGCAACTTCCATGATCCTCACCCATCAAAACGTAGGTTGGTGACACAAGAAAAATGATGAACATAGTTGGCTCATATTTACACAAATAACACTATATAAAGAGGCAGCCTGTTTATTCAGTATCCACACATATCACAGGAATTGATATTAAAATTTACATATTTACAAACGAAAGTGTAATTACTAGTTTGTGGTTCTTAATTGTTCCAATCATACTGCTGAAGATAGCAAGCCTCAATCCATAGTGATCTACATGTTAATATAGTTTGCTTTCAGGAGTGTTATAGAACTCTATCTAATTCAAATGAAACTTTCCATCCCTGTTCTTTATTACTTCAACCTGGAACTTCTCTTCTTTAACTCCTCGCTGCAACTTCAGATGCAATTCGAATCTGGCATAATCTTCAAGAACCTGCATTTAACCAAAATTACTTCGGTAAACCACAAGTTTATAAATTTGTAATTGAGTAGACAATGGAGATAACCGATCAACTTAATCACTTCATATGGTTTCAGAGAAGAGAACCATTATTGGGAGGCAATTTTACCCCATCATTAGTCATGCCTGATCTTGGTCCAAGGGCTGGCCCAAACCCTTGGACCAAGATCCAAGGTGAAAAGTACTCTGATCCATGTTTTATATCAAAGAAAGTTATTACGAATTAAAAGCTGCATACTACTAATCTAAAATAGATAACGCAAACCACAAGTAAAATGCCAACCTTGGCCTTAGCATGAAGGATCTGTAAAAGTGTATACGGGAACAAAGAGTTGGACCTCTGCTGGATGGACTTCACAGCATAACTTGCTGCACCTTGGACTTCTAAATCATTTGTTGGCACTTCACGCCATTCTAGATCATGACCATCTGATTTAAAGAAATGCATCCAACCAGTCACTACTTCCTTTTTCTGTTTTACTTTGTCTAATAACCAAATATGTGAAATGCTCAATGGAACTCTCAATTCTCAGAGAATAAAATAAAAGAGGGAAATCATTTTGTATTCAATGGTATGTTGCAGAGTGTCTAGCCAAAATTAGCACATTACAAGACAACAATTTAAATCTTTTCTTTTGTTAAAACAATGAAATTCATCAACTCTTAGTTGGCAGTTAAGATGCAGGAATTATGTTAGTTAATCCCTCCTCACAACATACATAATATGATGAAATTAATCTCTTTGGCAAACATAAAAACAGAATAGCCAATTCTCAAAATAGTTTCTAGCCACTATAAGTCAGTTGAAAGGTATGATGAATGTTTAGCAAGACAGTTTTGAAGCAAGAAGTCTTGGTGTCTGATAGACCATCCAAGCCTCAAGGTTTATTATAGAAGGAGAATAAAAGGACACATCAACAAGCAGCACAAATGGATAGAAATGATTCATTTCAGCAAAATATGGGAAGAGAACATTCATTGGAAGACTCAGCCAGTGTGACATTGAGCAGGAGGGCTGGGTAACTTAGGTATAAAATAGCTAAGATTCATGTTACAGGAATAAGGAATATGTATTGAATAAAAGATTGGCTGGCATGATTTCCTAAGAATTGATGCAACTGGAATCATGTTATGTGGCCGGAAATTTAGAAATCTGGTGTAAGCAACCACCGGTTGCTCTGTTCAGCACAATTGAATAAGAATCATTCAGTTTGTTTCTTTGCATTCCATTACTCTCTTGATTTCATTGTGTTGTAGATTGGGACTGTTGTGCTTAGTCTTTGCAAGTTAATTTCCGGAGAAGGGTAACCGTGAATAAGAATTTGTAGGTGAGTCCTCAACAATAGTATCAGAGTCAGACAATGTCTTGGCTACTGGAGGACATATACAATGTATTGTTAGATTGGCAAAGACTGTGCAACGGTTGCAATATACTCTCTTGGCTTTATTCTCTCAGTTGCCATTAAAGAGGATATAGTTTTCATTTCAAATATAAAAAGTGGAATGAACAATGTGAGAAAATATAAAAGGGGTTCAAAACTTCGTTAAATGGCTCCCAAAAGCATCATTTGAAAAAATAAATAGATCAAGACTCAGAATTTTCTGTTGGGAGTTCAAATATGTAATTCCTAAGTTTATGTCAGTTAGATACTAGCAGTAGAATTAAGTTTATCTTTGTAGGAGTTTATCTTCATCTTCTCCTCATTTGATGGGAACAAATGTTTGCAGTTCATAATAAAGATTCACATAAGGAAAAAAGCATAGCAGAAAAAAAGAGTTTAGGAAGCTAGCAATACCCCCACACACTTCTACAAAAATTAAAGGGATGAGTGAATGGTTAAAGACAATTAGAAAGAGGACCAAAGTCTGCCATGCCACTATATAATAACTAAACAAAAAAAAGATACCCAATATCATGCAAGTAGTATTACTATCTTTAAATGATACAAATAAAATTACCTTCCATTTCTCCGCCTCCATCTTATAACATCAAGTATGAATACAATAACAGAAATGGTATACAGATATATAATGTAGACACCAAAAAGGAAAATGATCAAAGTAAAGTCTACTTGCGATTATGTTAAGAAGTTGTTTCTGCTGCAAAGCTTTAAAGAACTTCCAGTATATTCATATAACTACATAATTTATTTTTTTCTTTTCTTTATATGGTTTCAGGATGGATCTTTAGTAAGTTACTAAAACCTGATTCCATTAAATTGCCACACCCACTTTTGTGGAATCAACCAAAATCTAATCTAGCCTCTTTCTTTGAATTATACGCTTTGCCTTAAACCAAAGAGTTAAATAATTCATTTAGTATAACTTTTAGAAGCCCCTAAAACAATGAGAAGAGCTAAAAAGACAGATTTCTTTTCTTTCCTCACACAACCAGGTCAAAGCAAAATTCTTTCAAATAATAGATTTAAAGTGGTTAAACAGATTCTAAAGATAAAAGAATCAAATATCACAAGCAGCAAAGAACATATTCCTTTAGTATAGATTAAGTCTCAAATTGATGGTTCCGTGTTTCTTTAGTTTAGGGTGCCACAGACAAAGCAACTATTAAATTATCTACTAGTGTCAGAATCCAATAATAGAGGAAACAAAAAAAAAAAAAAAAACAGAACAAAAACAAAAACACTCTTTAAGATTGTCAGTATCAATCGGACATCAGGCATAGGCATCAGCCAGGCACTTCAAGATTGAAACACAACTAAAATAACCCATTACCATGCTTGGCGCCAAGGTCTGAAGGAGTGAATGAAGGACCATCATTGGCATGCTTGAACTCTTCTAACTTCTTGAAGTTCATCCATGGCTTCACCCAGACTTTGGCTTCATATATCTTCTTCTTGCCAGCATCAATTGCTTCAAGAGTAAGATGATACATCATGCCAGCAACCACCTGTTCCTTGGCCTTTAACACCCTTGAGAACTCAAGAAGCGCATTCTGTAAAAATCCAGAAGTTAAGCAATCAATACATTAGATTCCATAGCAAAGAAAAAACAAAGTAAACTGGAATTGAATAACGTTTTATAAAAATAAAGAATGAACTTCAATTATAAGATCTTCATGCATAAACTTCATTAAAATTTTCTTCATAGTATTCCAAACAATACCAAAATTATTATAACAGAAAAGAAAATCAATTATACTTCCGGCAGAAAATTGCGAATAACAAATCAGCAAAGTCATGAACATATCATATTAATTCAATTTGAACATTAAAGACTAAAAAGTAACTCTAAAATATTTTACCAAGCCACTCAATTTCAGAAATTAATATAATTAAGTCTCGAAAATTAAAAAAATAGAAAACGATCAAACTAAAACAACTCCGAAACAACACACACACACACCAAAGATTATATTTTAATCTAGAAAACCAAAAATAAAAAGAATAAAAAGACACCTCTTTCTTGTTGTGTTCTTCAACAGCGAATCGTGCAAGGCTTTCGATCTCAGCGCTGTTTTGGGAGCCCTTGCAGTTGTGAACGCCCCCGAGCTTCATCTTGATGAAACCGTCCTCTCGAGAAAGACCCAACTCAAAGAACCCACAAAGCAAAACCGCAGAACTCAATAACATGAAAGAACACCTGTTCATCATCTTCGTTGCTAAAAAAGCGAACACTTAGGTTTATCTGAGACTTTCTCCGTCAACCGCATACACTGGATTAAAGTTATCTTGAATTTTGTCGTGTAAAACCAAACCCTTAAACAGTCGGTCGATTCCTTTTGAATGTTCGTTGGAGCCTTAGACTTAACGAGTACGTAATTTCGTTGATTCCTTTATCCTTGATTGGGCTTTTTGGCCTCAGATGAAATGACTCGGCCCGATTTACCGGGCTTCATGGGCATTTAGATGTTTTTGCTTCCAACATTCTAGAGCCATTCAATTTAAATATTAATTAAAATTAATAATAAATATTAATTTAGGTACGTAATTGACTATCATTTCATTTACACTTTAAAACCATACAAATATATAACAATTTTTTCTTGCACAAGACGAAGAATATTAAAATCTTAGGTTTTTTTTTTTTTGGATATTCTCCTTTTTTTAATATACAGTTCTTCAAATAAATTAATTCATAATCCAATAATTTAAAAAAACTAATACCGCTAATTATATATGATTATAATCCAAAATTAGATTTTTCACATAACTATCATAAATATATCATAATTAATTATTTAATCCAATAATCTAAATAAACTATTACTAAATAGTCATTATAAAATCTCCTCTGTTTAATTATAACTGAAGCAAACACAAGTCCTTCTGAGTCAATTTGAAATATAAAGGATTAAATTAAAGCACCTGGCTTGGAAAATGTCTATATATATCCCCTGTAAGGTGCATCTTTGTGTATCTGGGTGTAATATCCACATATTTCTGGCTTCTGGCACAGTTTAGCTTACAATCAAAATCTAGTGTACAAATTGAAGACTTAAATCACTTTAACTTAGAATCCTGCATGCGGTCGTTAGCACCCGGAAGCTCTCATCTTAGAACAACATTTAACTTCTTCTCCACCTGTTCCCTCACATTCCACTGCATTCACAGTTATGGTTCTTAATAACTTGAAAGAATATTTATCAAATGCACAAGGAGAAAAGGGTTAAAGAAGTCCAAAATATAGAAGCCTACTTGCAACTCATTAATTTCCTCATCTGTAAGTGAACGCTCCATTGACCTGTATGCGATCCGATAACAATGGCTAGTCATTCCTTTCTTGTTGGTAAAACTGTCTATCAATTGTACCTGGCAATCACAAATGAAACCAAGCATGAAGGCAAATTTAGAGCAGAACGTTTATTACGCCAAGAGACATACAGCAGCATTTATAGAACCATTCCACAGGTCGCTATGGCAAAAGGTTTTCCAAGGATTTCTAGACAGTGGCTTCTGCAGGACCCGCTGTACCTCTGTCGTGCCAATGCCTGTCAATTGGCAGACTTTGCAGGACATGTTGATCCAATGGAAGGCCAAGGCCTAGGGTCTTGAGGGCTCCGCCTACCAAGCCAGCCTGTTAGCTTTTCCAAGCCGACCCACTAATTGAATTTTTTTAGATTTTTAGTTGACTTTTAAAAAAAAGTTTATATTTTCTAATATAAAAAATAATTAAAAATTGAATAATAATTAGAAAAAATAATAATATTATTTATAATAAATGAAACAAACTATTAAAATTAATCTTAGTTATGTAAGAGAATTATAAACTTAAAATTTAATTGAAACTTGAATATTTATTTATAGTAGGTGGAATAAATTGTTTGAATGTATCATTCAAATACAAGACTTTTGCACTTAATATGAAGCATATCTTTTTATATAAAATATAAGAGCCTTATATAAAAAATACGCTCTAACAATTTTCTCTATTTATTATAAACAATGATTTAAGTCTCTATCAAATCTGAAGTATTCAACCTACTCATATAGGTAAAATTAAGTTTAACAACTCAATTCACCTATTATATATAAATCTAATTTTTTTCCCATCTTACTATTAATTTTTTTATTTTTTTAATTTAAAAACATAATTTTTTAAATTTAATATTTAATAAATTTATTTTTCTTAACTATTTTTTGTACAATATCGTGCCAGCCCAGAGCTAGCCTTGAAGGCACCAGCACGGCCCTTTTGGCCCACAAGCCTGACACGAACCACGATTTGACATTTCGCGCTACTTGACATGCCTACACACAGCCATGTGCATTCAAGGCCTGTTTCCTCTTCTCTTGCACTAACGTATTTGTTGATTTCTACAGTATGGCAGTACTAATATGCGTATCTGTGTGGGAGGGCATGATATGAAAATAACCCACTACAAACATACCCTAATTAAAGTCAGAAATTAAAAAAAAAAAAAAAAAAATCCTAAGGTGCAATTCAAGGCTATACTTCAAAATCTTCCAACATTAATCACTAGGAGGAGATATACTGCCATGTTATACCTTATCATATCAGGTGGTTAAGACACGGATGAATAGGGATGATGTGCCAGCAACTGAATTAGCCAGAGAGACTTAAATTTGTGGGGTTCAAAATTTCGACACATAAATTTGATTTGGGTTCAATTTTACGGGTTTAGACACTTCCTAGGTGGATAATTAACGAACAGCAACGGGCACTCAACATTAGCAACTGCATAAATAGTTGATTTTTCTCTTTTTTTTGCAGAATGTACAAGTATATAGCTCCAGGAGAGACTGAAAATCTAGAGGGACTTACCTCCTCAACAAGATCCCCCGCAACTCCTCTTACAACCTCACATAAATTGTTTTCAGTGAACGAATCATTGATCCAAAAACTCATGTCTTTGTAGCAAGGAGGAAACTGCAAAAGACAATTCAGCTTCTAAGTATGTGTTTACATGCAGTTATAACAGCACCATGCACATCCTCATCCAATATCTACATTACCACACTCTGAAGTAAAATAGCTGCAATCCAGATTTGGCAACAATTTAAAAGAAACAAAGACAAATTGCATTAAGAAACATCATTCATGTAAGCAAGAATGTGATTCAAAACTTATCAATCAAGCTTCACAAAAAGAAAAGAGAATACATAATTATACCTTTGAGAATGGCTTGAATTTGACCCCCAGTTGACCCTGGGAAAACTGCATGAAAATAGCTGCATATTAGAGATTTTGGCACAGTAGATCTCAACAAAACATAAAGAAACAAATCTCTAGCATCTAAACATATGAGCTTTATTTGAAAAGATTAAAACATCTCTAGAAAATAGGATAGGGAAGAAAAAACAAATTGAAACTCTACCTGAGAGGAAAATCGCTCATCACTTGACCAGAAAAGCCTGATATCTGGTATGTCAAATAAAACCATGGCTAGCCTCTCCAAACCAAGTCCAAAAGCCCAAGCAACATTATTCAATCTTCCAGCTCTCTTCAAAATTTCTTGCTCAGTAACCCCACAGCCCAAAACCTCCATCCACTTTTCCTGATACATGATTCAATGTCAACTGGTGAGTAACATGCAAAGCCAAAAGTACCAGATGAGGTAACTCCAAGCACAATAATTGTTCAGTTTAAAATAGAAACGAGTATAACTATATTTATGAGAATTAATTAAAAAAAAAAAGATTAGAACATATTAAAACAGGAATTAACCATGCAAATTGCAAAATTTAGTAATTTGCAAACTAGAAACCTCAAAACCTTGACTTAGCAAACAGATTTTCTTTTCTTTTATTTTAAATAGGTAAAATGAAATTGAACTCACTTGAGATAAAAAACACACCTACAAATAAGGAACCCAAAATCTACTGAAATGATCAAAACATAGAACAAAATACAAAATCAAAGAAAAGAACTCCAAACTTAAGCTAAAACAGAGCCCTATTTCTAAGAACAGAAAAGAAAGTATCATAAAAGTCTTTTAGATACTGAAACCCACTGTTGCCTAATCATGCAATATCATTCACATAAAATGCATTAAAGTTCAATTTTGTGAGAAAACACAATTAGTCACTGTAAAATCCAATTCAAGGTTGCCATATTTTGGGTAATGACACCAATAAAAAACCGCAACTAACAGATGATTTTAACCTTCCACGTCAACATGATTGAAATTGATGAAATGGAAGAATCATCAACCAATGTGGAATTCCATCTGTTTAGTTGTCTTGACTGCCTGCTGCAAAATTTCCAGTTTCTCTCCACTAGCATCCCTAAAGTATCCCCTATCATTTTGGCGAATATCTCCCATTTATTAGAAAATTTTCTAGATTATTTCTTTCTTTTTTATTTAGGATCCTATCCTTATTTAAAATAGGTCCACTGTTATATATTGTACAATTTACCTATCAATGAACAATATAGGGATAAAGTTACTCTCTATATCCTACATGGTATCAAATAGCCAACATTGCTTATGGGAGCAAAACCATGGCTTCCAAAGTATCGTCTAGGTTGGGAGGAGCAATGGTGCCAATTTCAAGTATTCCTGAAGGTCTTATACTTCAGATTACTAGACACAAGTTGAACAGCCACAATTTCATACAATGGTTGCAATATGTGATGTTGTTTGTGTGTGAGAAAGGCAAAGAAGATTATCACACTGGACATGCTACAAAACCCTGAGAAAACAAGTTCGGTCATGTCATGGTTGATAAATTCAATGACAAACAAAATAGGAGAGAATTTTATGTGCTACATACAAAATGGCAGAGGAAATATGGGATTTGGTGAGTGTCCAAGGTATTTTAGTCAATAGAAAGGCCAAGAGGCCTTATAGCATGAATAATATAGGATGGAAAAAAAACATACAGAGTAGTCTAAAGTAAATAGTTCAAACCTTATCAGAAAAAATCAAATAACTAGGAATTTATATCACAACGATTATAATTATTGTACCTTAAAGTATATCTCTAGTTCATATGATGGATTGGTAAATGGAAAATATGCATCGATCCATCTTATTTCCACAGAACCTGAAATGCAATTATATTTGGCATAATGGGATCAACAAATAGTGTGTTTAATAAGTAGATAATAATTTCAACAACGATAAAAACCAGTCAAACAATATGGCATACTCCATATAATTTTCAAAAGAGGTCTAAGATTCTTTCATGATTCATACATTGTTAATTAGTAGAAATTTTAAGAATTGCAATTTTCCGTGTTCTTGCATCAATATTTTCATTAACTCAAGAAAGAAAAACCAAAATTAATTTATCTTGCAGAAAAATTGAATATCTATTTTACCCAATATCCACATGTTAAGAGTCCAAAGATGTATTCATGCAAAAACAGGATTTACTACTCTGTTCTATGAAATGTAGATTTCAGCAACCTATGGGTTTCAATGCACAAGGCCCCCACACAATTTTCAATGAAAACTCTATGATGCTGGATCCTTGGGTGATCAAGTGTGAAAGAAATAATAGGATCTCTAACAGTGTTAAAGGAGAAGATACCAGCATACAATGGTATAAAATATGTTTTTTGTCCCTTTATGAGCTTTAACTTCAAAGTCTTTAGGGACACCTCATCCTCCTTGCTTCTCCTTAACTGACTGGGATTAAATTAAATTTTGGATTACTTTTGCATATTCAGAGCCTATAAGTATGGTCTTTCATATGGTTTTTGACCTCATTAGAAAACAGTTTTCCACTTCAGAGTTGCCCTCTTTCTTTTATTAACACAACAATTCCCGTGGGGACAAGTCCAAATCATAGCCACAGGAAGAGTTCATTAATTGCAAATTTAATTTATCAACTGAATTCTAGCTAAGATTCTATGGCCTCTCCAAAGGTTTATTGCCATAAAAATTTTACGGATAAAATCTTGGAATCTTCAAGTTGCTGTCTCACATTGTGCCACTTCACTTGACAGCAAACTTCAATTAGACATTGATAATAGAGAAAAGGAAGCTGCCAAACAGAAGAAGAGTTCAATATTCTGTCAATGCACTTTCAAACTTCAAGAATTTTGATAATTCTATAATACACATAACTAGATTGAGTTTTTTCTTACTGTTGAGAATTGCAAAATGAAGAAAAATGCTTCTACAAAGAGTAATATGTGAATTAAATTTTGATAAGTTTTTGTTTATGCTAAATCAGACACTTCAAACTGCTTCTCAACTTGAAAAATTTTGAAAATGAAATAATTTTTGACTGAGTTTTAATATTTGTTTTAGTTCAGATTATTACTTTAGGAGTTATGAGTGTTTCAATATACGAGAGTTGAATTTTAATTTATATGTTATTTGATCAATTGGAAATTAAATTATTTGATATTTATTTTTCCTTCAAGTGGTTAAGATATCATTTGCTGATCAAGAATATAATTCCCTTAGTAAACTTATTTTTTAAGAAAGAGAAGACTATAAATGCCCAGTAGTTTTGCATAAAAAAAAACTAATAATGTAAGACCGTTAGTTATTTTAGTTTCTTGCATCACTTTCTCATTACATATTATCTCCAATCATAATCTATTTTGTTTCATCTTTCTCTAAATTCATTTTTCAGTTCTACCTTTCTCAATTATCCTATAGGATTAGCTTCCAAATCTAAGTTTAGAGAGAATCTTTGGTTGAACATATGCAAGTGCGAATGTCATGCCTGGTGCTTCTTGGTGGCCAAATGAACATGCCCTTTTTGCAGTAAAATTCTTTTTCCAGAGCAACATCATTTTTTAGCAAGAAACCCTTAAGAATCATTAATATAAAGCAAATCTACATCATTGGGCCCATTTACACATAATGCCAACATCTTTCTTCTACAATAAAGCCTAAAAATCAAGGATAGTAAGACTGTTCTATTTTGGATAAGAAACACAATATTAAAGATTGCAAAGTGACAGGAAGTCATAGTGGTTACCAAATAAATGGCGTGCCAAACCCTCCAAACATTTTTTCAGATCTTCTGCAGCATAAGCTGTACCATCAAGACCAGAACCCTCCCAATCGTCTGGAGAAAAAACTCGAACACCCTCCATCTGTGTGGCAACAACAACTTTATAAGAGAAAATTGAGAGGATTTCAAAAGAACTATATATTTTATCCAATTACTTAAATTAAGGATACAAAACCTGATGAAATACAGGATAATGTGTTGAATCAATAGAATCTCTACGATAAACATCTCCAGTTACAAGAAAATGATTATGTCCCCCACTCAGAATCTCAGCTTGATGAGCACTAGTATGGCATCGCAAAACAGTTTGGGGGTCAATATAGTAAGTATCATTATAGCTCCTACTTACATGATCAGCAGGAACCAGGACATCATCAAAATTCTGCAAGAAAAGGATGTAATATCATAAAATGAACAAAAAATCTTACATAAACTACCTACCATGACAATATGTCAAAATCATGAAAAATAAATGAAGTTAACAAAGAGAAATGCAACATCTTCTATACGAAAAAGATTGTTCAAGGCATGCATGACAGAGACTTAGTGGACATATTGGACAAGATAAAGCATTTACTACTACTGAATAAAGTTTCACACACAAAATGTAAAGATTTCTCCAGAAATGTCAAATGTAGTCCAAATGAAAATAGAATCACATGTAAGGGCAGAAAAATACAGATGTTTTAGTTTTCAGCATGATAAAATTCACTATTTTCTTTCCAATCTGTAATCATTCTTTTGCTTTTCCTAAATTTATCCTTAGGAAATTTTATCTCCAGTCCCATTTGGATTAAAACAGGATCCAAGTCTAGTGAACAGTAGTAAGCTATACCTATTTTCTAGTTGTATCACTTACACTTTCATCAAATCCTTCCATCGGCACAATCTTAAACAACTATAATAAGTGAACAATGAACCTACACAGTATTTGAACATGGAGACAAGTGACAGTTGGACTAAACATAACTACCTTCATACCTCCAAGCGTGAGCATTTGACTAAATTTAACTACCTTCAGACCTCCAAGCTTTTGTTCTTACTTAAGCACGAATTCAAACTGCTACAAATCGCAAACACTTGGCACACATTCCTCAGTATCCAATACTAACTACAATCAATTGGATCACAAAATACCAAACTCACTACATTATAACCAAAAATAAGCATCAGACACCCCGCTTAAAACTAAAACTTATCAAAATTAGCAGACATACCTGTTTCACAGAAACAATTGGGCACAAATCATCAAATTTATCAAACTTATTCTGATAATTGGTATCGAAATACTCGTATATAGCATTCTTCAAAATCCCAATCGGGTGCTGATTCCTCTTATGAAGTTGCATCCCCAATTTCGAAAATATCGAATCCGGGACATTGTTCGTTGGATCATCCCTCACCACATCTACAAAGCCACCATCAACAAAGAGTTATAAAACCCAAAAACATATGTCAAGCAGAAGAAGTGCTCCTCGAAAATGTAATAAATAACAAGTTTAACAGTTGAAAATACCATCTTTAGCAATCTTAACTCCGCCAAACTCCAGCAATGAAGCCACCGGTCGTGTGAACTTTTTAGTAGCAAGAGTTGAAAAAGAAGAAACAGGCATCCGAAAAGCGAAGCTTTTCACGCCACAGCTATAGCGAACGAGCGAGGCTCTAGCGACGATAAAGGAATGTGAAATGGCCATTACCATTTTTCTTAAACTTTATGGAGGTGTTCAACTTTTTTCTGTGTGAAAGAAATGGGTTTTCGAGCCTTCGCTTGTCCTAATTCATTTTCAAACCCAAAAACGATAAGATAAAATGGGAACAAGGTGAAAGAATAAATGGAAAAGCGATTTTATTTGCCATGATATTTTATTTGAAATTAATCCAACGGTTGAGAGAAAAGATGGAAATGTTGGGGGTGGATTTGATAAAAGAAAATAATTTTTGCTTTTCAAAAAATAAAAATTATAATTTTTTATTATATTATATATAATATATATAATCTTAAAGTACTTCAAAATGGTAGAAATTAAATTAAAATAAATAATAAAAAGAAAAAAAATATTTGATTTTGTTGTTTAGTTATAAACTGAAAAAAAATTTTTTTTTCTGAAAACAAAACAAGGTAATACACTTATTTTTGGTTTGAAGATTTTTTTAACCAAGTTTGGATTTTTTGAGTTTAGATTTAAATTTAATTATCATTTTAGTGATCGGATTATGAATGCGCTTAGGGTTCGTTGAATTTGGATTGTATATGAATGTGTTTTGAGTTAGGCCAAAGGGGCGGGAACAAATTCCCACCCTCTAAGTTTCAAAATCTTAAACTCATATCCTTCAACCAAATTTAATATTAAAAATAATAGTATACAATAATAATTCAGGGATATTTTTGTCTTTTGAATATTAAAATTTTATAAATTAATAAAATAAATGTTATATAAATATAAAATTTAAAAAAATATTTAAAAAAATTTTAAATTTTAAAAAATTAAAGCAGTTACCGCCTTCAGTGTTGATGGTAGTGGCCGCTCATAATGAAACCAAGTGGCCATTTTCGATCACCTGGTTCCAAGGAGGCAGCTAGATCTGGTCTCCCTATTTTGTGGAGGTGGTCGATAGAAGTAGGAGTCGAAAATGATCGGAAAGGGCCGGTCTTGGTCCCACTGGTCATTTTCAACCATTTTTCCTCTGGCTACCTCAGCCAAAACTGGAGGTAGTTAGATATGACCGTCTCCACCAAATGAAGAATCCAGATCTGGCCTCCCTTAGAACCAGATGATCGAAAATGACAATTTGGTTCCATCATGAGAGGCCACCATCGCGGGCACCGACGGCGATGATTGCTTTATTTTTCAAATTTAAAATATTTTTTTAATTTTTAAAAATTTTTTTTAAAATTTTTATATTTAAAAATTATTTTATAATTTTATATTAAAATTTTATTTTTAAAATTTTATTTTAATTATTTTATTTAAAAAATATTTGAAATTTGACTGAAGGGTGGGAGTTTGGACTTTTAAAACTTGGAGGATGAGAATTTGTGCCATGGGTGGGAACAAGTCCTTTGGCCTTGAGCTATTATTTGGGCAAATTGGGCAACAATGACCAATTTTCGACTACATTCAAGATTTAGAGTTTTAAGCTACTTTTTTTTTATTTTTTTTTATTTAGCATAATAAACTAAAAGTTGAGCCGGAGGTGTATAAGCAAAATTTATGCTCTAGGAAGGTTTAAGCAATAGTTTTTGTGCTAAAAGTCAGATGAGGGATGTGAGTGAAAACTTGTTACTCTAAGGGGGTTTATGAATTTTTTAGCATACCCTTTACATTTTACCAAAAAAACTTAAGTTAATTGTTTGACTTGGGATATAGGGGGTTTGTGTAAGAATTTTACTCTGGTGGGGGTTAAAAAGTTTTGTTAGCGTATTTAGGGGGTATATAAAATCATTGTCATCTAAGAGGGGTTAATTGGACATTTTTAGTGTGACATTGGCCTATAAAAGTAATTTTTGCCAAATGTTTTATTGAAATAAAATAAAATAAGTAATTATGCTCAACAGGGAATGTTGAAAAATTTACCAATTGGGGCTACATTAGTTTTGTTTGGGTAAAATACGCTTTCCCACCGAAGGTTTGGCTGGAAAACTTTCCACCTCTTGATACCATAAATAACAATTTTCCGTTGAAAAAAAATAATATTAGTATAATGGGAAAATAGTAATATTATCATCTATTAATTTTATAAAAAATCAAAAAAATGGACTATTTTATAAATCTTAATCTTGTATTTTACCCCTTTACATGTTTAAAAATCTATTATATAATAATCCCGATAAAAATTTAAAAACTCTAACTCTTGTCATGAATACTAAATCTTACATCATAATCAGCTCATCACCTGTACCACCCTCCTCCGCCTTATAGGAAGTAGACAAAAAAGTTGGCATCGTCAGATTTTATCAATAAATTAAGGTGCCAAAAATTCGAGGTAAAAGCTGATGACTTTACATTGTTAGATTTTGTAAGGTGGGAAGGTAGAAGTTTTGGAACGAGTTTTTAGTGAAGGTGGTGGCATAGCTTCAAAAGGGGCTCAACCATCGACCATTTGTCATAGCTTTCAAGTATTGTACCAGGCAACAAAAGTTGCTTCGTTGATCCACGATATTTGTACACGTGACTTGCATATGGTTAAGAGGTTTCATTTTCTCTTCAAATGAAACTCCTTTTCTCATGTAAATTTATCACAAGCCCTTAAGTTTAATAGTAAAGATTCAACTCCGGTTTTATTCATTTAAAAACAAGAATCTAAAAGATATTAACGTTTTGGTGGTGGGTTCAAGCGGGTATATGGGAAGTTTCTGGTGAAAGAGCTGGAAAATAGAGGTTTTAATGTTTCAGAAATTGCTAGAGAAAGGAGTGGAATTAGAGGTAGAAATGACAACGAAGAGACATTGAATCAATTACAATGAGCTACTGTACGCTTTTCTGATGTGACAAATGTGGAAAAACTACAGAAAAATTTGGAAATTTCAAGAGTTTCAATAAATGTGGTTGTGTCTTACCTCACTAGTCATTCTCATGGGGGTGAAATATTCATGGAAAGTTGATTATGAAGCAATAGTCTTATTGCTGGTGGAAGTCTTGGGGCTTCACATTTTGTTTTGCTTTCTGCAATATGTGTGCAAAAAAAAAAAAAAAAAAACCTTCTTGAATTTAGCATGCAAAGCTAGATTTTGAGGCTGAATTGATGAAAGAAGCCGAAGAAGACAGTAGATCTACATATTATATAATATAGTAAGGCCAAGTTAAGCCGGGAAAAAATGGGAAACGTTAGGTGATGTTTGGAGATGGGAGGTTATATGCGCCTGCAAGCCAATAAGTGAGTAGGAGTTGGTTTTGTTTATCTCAAATTGTGAGCCAAGTGAAGATAAGATTAATCAAATATTCTCAATTGGTGGTCCGTGGAAAGCATTGACACCATTGGAATATTGTTTAGATTCTCGGGAAATGAACCCAAGTTTCTATAAGTGTTGATTGGGATAATGAATTTCGCTGTCGGGGTTCTTCATTTCCTTGTCAAGATCTTTCCTGCTATGAAAGATGCAACTCGGTTTGGAAAATTGAAAGGTATTATACTGCTGGGAGCATTTGGCTCCTGAGATATGGGAGTATAGTGTGTAAAAACACAGTTATGGAAAGGAACACTCTAGAGGAATTCTATAGAGGGTGCTTAGGGAGATGATGGTTGGCCAGGAAACCATTTGTAAATTTAGTACTCCGTCAATACCATGAGTTTTGAGATGTATACATAGGCTTTTGAAGGAGGAGAAGCTCCGATGATTTGGCGTGCAAAGGAAGAAGGGAGAAAGTACAAGAAAGAGGGAAAGAATTGGGTGTAATGCGAATTGGATATCTATAGAATTTTTTTAATTCTGGAGGGATATATTAATTTTAAGATAATATAATAAATTAATTTTTTAATACTATCTTTGTATACTTTTCAATTAATAAAGTTTTTTTTTTGGCTTAAATATATTATTTATATTGTTAGAGCTCGGATAAGAAAATGTAATTTACATGTAATTTGCTCGTTATATCTTAGTAGTAATATAACCCAATGAGAGGCTACTGAATTTAAATCGTCATTAAATAATCTAGTCGAATAAAATGTTAGTAGATCTAATCTGAACGGTATCAACTAACATTTAAAGTATAGACCATCTTACTGGTTCCTTCATGGGTGGAACCAATAACTAAAGAAGGGTTCCCATCATTTGGCCTTAATCTTCTGTCCAAAGCCTATATCATCAATTTTACATACTGAAATTAATCATATAAAAGATTCAAGGTTTCATTTAAGGATTGAAAACTTCTACAAAATGACTTAATCTCAGATATGCATTATTTAGTAAGATTTCTTTATCATGTATGGGTTCATTGAATTTGTTATTTACATATATGGATCTTCACAATGCATGAATTTCCAACGAACTTGTTAACTTTGCCTTTCTTGGTAGTTTTTTTTTTTAATTTCCTAAATAGTCTTGTTTGAATAACAATTCTACCATAAAAAATTATTTAGAATATGCATTTTGTTGGGTTTTTAATACTTTATCTAGGGTTACAGATATATTTAGCTGTTATTTACATTTTTACAAGGCTTTTTTGGGGTGGGGTTGAGAGCAGTGGGGGTTTTAATCTTTAAGAGACATAATTGTAGAAACCAATCCTCCCAAGTTATATAATCGAGTCCAAATGGATCGAAACTTGAGTTGCTGAACGATGTATATCTGAAGAACTAGCATTGAAATATCCTCTTTTATGGGCACTGAAAAACTCATCAAACTTGGTTTTTCTTTGAGTGCCTTACCATTTAAATGCCATAGAAATTACAGTAACTTGTAGTCAGATATCTTTCCATATATTGGAGATTTACTTGCCTGTCTATAAATCCTAACCTATGCCTCTTTGGTCAATAAGAGAAGTTCATCCGCAAGTTTTAAGTTCATAAAGTTGTTTAGAGTTGAGAGTTGCAATAATGTCAGAAAGAGTTTCATGTTATGACAAAATGAATGGAAAAGTGGGTCAAGAAGTCATTATTTCAGAGTCTGCAGGAGTAGATGAACCCTCTCTTGACTTGAGGCTTTTCAACAACAGTCAGACTGATCGTCCTTCATTGAATCTTGAACTCAACTTGCTCGATCGCCTAGACGCAGGCATTTCTAACGTGTTGGAGTCTTCTGATCGCAAGAATAATGGGAACAAGACTGAGAAGATGAGGTTCTTTGTATGCAAATACTGCGACAAGAAGTTCTCGAACTCACAAGCATTAGGGGGGCACCAAAATGCTCATAAAAAAGAACGGGCAGCAATGAAAAGAGAGAAAGGACTCGAAAACTTGGTCACTTTTGATCAAAACCAGGGTAGCCTTTACCCATATTCACCCTTGGTTGCTGCACCAAGTTTCTCTAATCGATATGGTCCATTTGACAGACCTCTTGGTGTCCACATCAACTCTTTGATTCATAAACCGCGCCATGCATTTTCTCAACCCCGATGGTCTTGGCCGGAATTTGCCATGCAAAGAGCAGGTGACCATCTGGTTCCTCCAGCTGGTAGAGGCTTTCAAGTTCGGCAGAAGCCTCCATTTGGTATCTTCGAAAGTTCTTCAAATGGGAATGGGATGTACGGAGGCTCTCTAGTTGAAAATTCTGCCGCGGGAACTAGCAAATTCGGTGGCTCTGGAGGGCTTAACAAGTATTAGCATCAACTTTTCTTAGGGTTTTTTTATTTTAACTGCAGAATTTGTAGTTATCATGTTTAATGACATGAAATATATTTATGAATGCAATAAAAAAACCAACAATTCATAAAATGTTTAAAAATTTAATTGAAAACTATATATTATCATCCTATAAATTAGGGAAAAAATTAAGCATGCCCCCATTTAAATTTACTTTTAATTTTGTTATATTAATTTTATTATCACTAAATAATGAAAATTTAGTACTTTTTAGTATTTATTGCTAATAACTAATCAAAATTAAAAAAAAAAAAAATGTACGCACAAAATTAGAAACTTGTACTTTAATTTCTATTATTGGAAAAACAAAAATATTTTTTAATGATTGGTATGTTTAGTTTTAACTTCCTTTATATGAATATTGTACTGATTGAGATTCTTATTTATAAAGGTCAAGAACTGTATATCTCAGGTGTAGTTTCTCTTAATGACACTAGTCTATTATAGAAGTTCTTTAACAATACTTTTTCAATTTGTATTGTTATTTTTTAATTTTTTATTATTTTAAATATAAAAATATATAATATATAATTTATATTATATTAATAATATATAATTAATATATTTATTATTATTATTCACGATCAATCTATTACTATTTATAGTCTAATTCATTACTGTTTATATATCAATTTATTAAAAACTTATAAGACACATTCTAAATAATCAGAATTGTGTCTCAGACTAAAAAAAAATTTTAAATCAGATGAATCATTGACATTTCTATCTATGTTCATAAAATAATTATTTTTATCATAAAATTATTAAAAATATAAAAATATTTTTTACTAAAAGAATTTAACATTGAAGGGTTTAACTTTCAAAATTTACTATTAAATAAACCAAATTATAATTTTAATATTTTTTATTGAAATTGTTAAACAAAAATAATTAAGATTATTTGTTTTGTTTTATTTAGCAAGTAAGATGATTAGTTTGGTTCATTTAATGGAAAATAGTAAAGATTTAATTCATTTAATAGAAAAATATGAAAGTTTGATCTCTTTAATACAAAAAATTGAAAGTCTCATTCCTTTAATTGAAAAAAAAAGTTTGAATCTTAAAAAAAAAAATGGTAGTACCTTGATGGCTCGAACTATTCGTATCCCAATCAAACAAGTAGACATTATAAAAGTACTCATGGTCGTTGACCTATACATCTATTGCATTTGCAGTTATTATTTTTTAAAACGTTGAAAGAAAATTACTGAATTTTGAATTTTGTTTGCTGTTAAGTTACTCTACTATTCAATCGTTCAAATATTTAACGAAAACTGATATGAATGCTGATATGGACATTTTGCTAACATGACATTCAATCAATGTTCATATCAACAGCTATGTCATCATCGACACAGTAAAAGCTGACGTGACATACTGTTAGCATCCACTTCAATTTTTATGTTAATTTATGTTGCAGTGATATCACAATAAATGAACTCAAAATTTAATGACTATAGTTGTAATTAGTGAAAAATTTAATGACTTTGAGTACATTTAAAACTTTTTTTTCTTTTCTAATTTATTAAAGTGTTGGACTGTTAATTTTTTCACTCTACTCTCTTCACTTCTTCTTTATTTATCTAAACACATCTAGATTAATTAGTTTATGAGTTGAGAAGTCAAATAATAACAACCACAAAAACATACTAATTTTTTTTAATCAAATAAACAATAAATATTTTTTACTTTCTCTCGTTATTTTCTTTATGACTGATGAGTGATAATGATTATGAATTAATTGTAATTTAGTTTTTTTGTTTAAACATTTGAAACTTCATTTTTTTCATATTTATATGTGAGTTTGTGTTTTTGTTTGAAACTTTACTTTACAGTTTTATCTTATAACTGCTTTCAAAAGTTGCTAATTTATTTATAGAAATACTTTTTTTTTTTGGTAAGTGAAATATTTTTTTTTAGTATTCTCATTTGTTTATTATTTTAAAATTTTTTGGTTTATATCTTTTTTAAATTCTATTTGGTGGCTGAGAAAGTGAATGAGAGGAAAAATGAGGTATCTTCTCTAAGGTTAAAAGCACTTATGGTCATTTAACTATGTATTTATTGTATTTGCAATCATTAATTTTTAAATAAGGTATCTAATTTGCATTTTGAATAAGAAAGTGGACGACAGGGAAAATGAGGTGTCTTCTGTGTGAGAAAGTAGACTAAATACATTCATAGTCATATAAAAGACAACTTATTTTTCCTTTCATCCATTTTCTTAGCCATTAAATAGAATTTTGAAAAAATACAAATTAGAAATTTTTAAAATAATAAACAAATGAGAATACTAAAAATAAGCATTTTCATAAATAAATTCATAATCATTATCACTTATCAGTCATGAAAAAAATAGAGAGAGAAAATGAAAAATATTTACTATTTGTTTGATTAGAAAAAAAATTAGTATATTTTTGTGGTTGTTATTGTTTGGTTTCTCAATCCATAAATCAATCAATCCAAATGTGTTTAGATAAAAAAAGAAAAAGAAAAGAAAATAGAGTGAGAAAATTGATGGTCCAACACTTTAGCAAACCGGAAGAAAAAAAAAGTTATAAGAAATGTTAAATACACTTAAGGTCATTAAATTTTTCACTAATTGCAACTATAATCACTAAATTTTGAGTTATTTGTTGTGAAGTTACTGCAACAAAAACTAATATAGAAATTAACGTGGACGCTGACAGGATACCACGTCAATTTTTACTATGTCGATGATGACGTGGCTTCTGATGTGGACGTTGATTAAATATCATGTAAGTAAAATGTACATATTTAATAAATAATATTTAAATGGCTGAACAGTAAAATGATTTAACAAATAAATAAAATCCAAAATTCAATGATTTTCTTTCAACGTTTTAAAAAATAATAACCGTTAAAATAATAAGTGTATAGTTTAGTGATCATGAGTGTTTTTAACCTTCCGTATTAATTAAATCTATTGAATCAGGTCTAGTTTGTTCAAACTCCGAATTGTTAAAAAAAAATTTGTGCTTGGATTTCAGACTTGATTCATTATATTAAATTAGATTTAAACATATTTGGGGTTTGTTCATATAACTTCTAAAACACTGTAAAAAAAAACTTCTTGCAATTTTAAAAAGCCATTTAATTGGAACTTGAACCCAAGTTTCAATGAGGTTGACTCTACTTTTTTTCTTTTTTGTTTGTTCCTTATTATATCTATCAAATTCCAAAAAAGAAAAAAAAAAAAAAGAGGGCAACGAGAGACAAATATGTGATTCTATATCTCTACTCTTCTTCACCCACCAATTAAAAAATAATTAAGTTAAAAAATCATAAATTATATAACTTATATTTAATATTTCTTAATACTCACACAAACAAGAATAAAAAATAAAAGTTTTAAACTTCAAGTTAATATATATGTATAAGAGACAAATCAAAGAGAGAATCCATCAGGAATATAGCCCTATTTGTCTCTGTTCATAGAGAGCCAGTAGATATATCGCGGAAGACAGTTTCGGTTCAGCATCTCTTTCGGCATGCTCCGCAAGCCCATTTGGCATGATGAAATAGCTAGGACTTGGGATAATGGTTTTCGTGCAGTGTTTTCGGATTATGCTTAGGGTGATTGGGTTCAGCTCAAGTCATGGCACTTGGGAGAAATATGGTACTGTTATAAAGGAGTGCCAAGCAAAATAGTCCAACAAAAATTTCCGCAGTAAACACGAATCTGTTGATGTTGTAAATTGCATTGCCTAGAATGGGTTGGTTTATAAATCATGGACTAAAAGAGAAGTCGCCATTCGATATTGCTTCACTTTTCCTCCAGTTCATTGGCTCAAGGTCTTTCGTCGTTTGAACTCCGGAACTATACTTCTATGATCCATATCGGGTCTTTCTCTTCGGGTGTTTCCTCTTATTGGAAAATGTTGTTGGTTTGAGTGCTGTGATGGTGTCTTAACGTTAGTTTGATTTGAGGTCTGTGTGAAGAAGAGAGACTTTTTCTAACCATGAAAAATGTATATCTTATTCGAACAATCGCAAATTTTTATGCCTCTCAATTGCAACTCTGCGACTCTCGAAACTCCTTGCTCTTTTCCCTTGCTTGTACTGTCCATGCCCACATGATATGCTATGGCTTTAAGCCACGTGGCCATCTACTCAGCTGTCTGATCGACATTTACGGCATATCACCATAACTTATCAACTCTCGTCGACTGTTCGACGACAGTCCCCAACAAAACGGTGTCTCTAGAACGGCTTTCATCACTGCATATTCAGCTTCAGGCAAACTAAAGATGTGCCGTGAAATATTTAGCAAACCCCCATTAGACTTACGCGACATCTTTTTTTATAACGCCATGATCACGGCATATTCTCATAATAATGATGGCCTTGCCGCCATTGAACTGTTCCGTTAAATGATGCGTGATAATTTCAGGCTAGATGAGTTTACATTTACGAGTGTTCTCAGTGCCTTGGCGCTTATTGCTGATGAGGAATATGAGTGTATGCAAATGCACTGTGCAGTTGTGATGTCAGGAACAGACCTGTTTACTTCTGTATTGAATGCACTTGTGTCTGTCTATATTAAATGTGCGTCTTCACCGTTTTTGTCATCAGTTTCATTGATAAGTATGGCTAGGAAATTACGTCATGATATGCCTGAGAAAGATGAGTTATGGTGGACCACAATTACTGAGTATTTGAGGAGTGATGATCTTGATGCAGCCCGGGAGTTTCTAGACGGGATGATTGAAAAGGAAGTGTGGCTTGGAACGCAATGATTTCTGTTTGTGTGCATCAGGAATATTATCAAGAAGCATTAGAAATGTTCAGGAAGATGCTTTCAGTGGGAATTCAGCTGGACGACATCACATACACAAGTTTTATTAGTGCCTGTGCTAATGATGGATTGTTACATTTTGGAAAGGAAGTGCATGTTTACTTATTGAAAATGAAGGTGAAGCCAACACCAGAGTTTTCATTGCTGGTGAATGATGCCCCAGTTACATTGTATTGGAAATGTGGAGAAGTTGATAAGGCAAGAGATGTTTTCAATCAGATGCCAGTGAAGGACCTAGTTTCATGAAATGGAATTTTATCAGCTTATGCGAGTGTTGGTCGTATTGATGAAGCTAAATTATTTGTTGGAAAAATGAACGAGAAGAATCTTCTGACATGGACTGATGATTTCAATATTAGCACAAAATGGGCTTGCGGAAGGCGGTTTGAAGCTATTTAGCCAAATGAAATCAGAGGTTGTGAACCATGTGATTATGTATTTGGAGGAGCAATATCCAGTGCTGTACTCGGAGAATTGGAGAATGAACGCCAGCTCCATGCTCAACTTGTTCGGTTTGGGTATGAATCAAGCCTTTCAGCGGGAAATGCACTGATAACAATGTATGCGAGGTGGGACCTTGTTGAGGCTGCCAACTGTGTGTTCAGAATGATGCCTTTTGTGGACTTGGTATCTTGGAATTGCTATGATTGCAGCTCAACATGTACATGATGTTCAAGCAGTAGAATTTTATGATCGAATGTTGAAAGAAGGTATAATTTTCAGATCGAATAACTTTCCTTGCAATTCTCTCTGCCTGTAGCCATGCAGGTTTATTCCAAGAAGGATGCCATTACTTCTATTCAGTGTGTAGCATTTATGGTGCAACTCCTGGTGAAGATCACTATGCCCGTTTCATTGACTTGCTGTATCGAGCTGGAAACTTCCCAGAAGCAAAGGACGTGATTGAAGGAATTCCCTTGAAACCTGGTGCACCAATTTGGGAGGCTCCTCTTGCTGGTTGGAGTATTCACGGAAACATGGATTTGGGGATTTAAGCTGCTGAGCAACTGTTTGAGCTGATGCCAGAACACGATGGAACGTATGTACTTTTGTCAAATATGTATGCCACTTGGCGGAAATGGGATGATGTGGATGAAGCGTGAAAATTAATGAGGGACAGAGGAATAAAGAAGAAGCCTGCTTGTAGTTGGATTAAGGTCCAAAATAACATTCACGTATTTTTGGTTGATGACACTGTGCATCCGGAGGCGCAAGCAGTTTACAAATATCTTGAGCAACTGGCACTGGATCAGAAAATTAGGCTATGTCTCTGCCACAAAGTTTGTATTGCATGATATGGAATCTGATCAAAAGGAATATGCTTTGTCTACTCATAGTGAGAAGCTTGCAGTTGCATATGGACTAATGAAACTTTCCCACGGAGCAGCAATCGGGATTTTCAAGAACCTCAGGATTTGTGGGGATCGTCACAATACATTCAAATTTATATCGAAAGTGGTTGCTAGATAGACAGTTGTAAGATGGGAGATTTCATCGTTTTAGGGTTGGTGAATGCTCCTGTGGTGATTACTGGTAGGCATACATTTAAGACAGATTAAGTGGCTCATTGCCACTACGCATGCAACTTTTGACGTCGCGCAGGATTTTAATTACGCACAATTACTGCAAAAAGGATGCAAATACGTGAGGCATGTCATCAGAATGTTGCTGTGTGCTCCTCCAATTCAGGTAAATGTCATTTCATCTGAATATTGCTGCACCTACTCCAATTCAGATGAGAAGTCATGTAATCAGAATGTTAATAGTATCTCAGACGGTTGGTGCCGCTGCACTCAGCGTTCCAGGTTATCCTCTTTACCTTGAAATTGAATGAAGTAATGATAAATGACATTCTTGTGATTAAACGTGTTTTCGCACAGTTTCTGCAGAGTTGTCAAAAATTTTCTGAATAATCTTTAATTTGAAGGTCCTTAATATGTTTGTGGCTTGTTGTCATCGGAGAGTTGGAGTGATATGTTTCAATGAAGACGGCTGCATATTTTATCAGCAGAACTTAGGTGGCCACCCAGATGTTGTTCCTCTAATCTGGTTTTGAGGTTTCTTTTCTTCATGAATGTGAGAACCTGCATAAAAAGAACTAATTTTATACTCTCATTTTCCATTAAGATGTCAAGGGCGTCATCAGTCAAAATTTTTTCTTTTTAATAGGTCACTGGCTCCATCGGTAATGTTGATCTGAAACTTTCAGAACTGAATACTGTCGCCAAATGATGATTTCTGGCAAGGAGTTGAACCTGAGATATAATTTTCTAAGTAATCTTAGATAAGAGTCGATACATTTTTACACGTTGAGATTTATTTAACTTAATATAAATAGAAAATTCTATCAGACGTGGGCCAAACTTGTAGTAACCTATTCCTTCAACTTTTAGGCCTAAATTTTGTTCAACCCAAACCCAATTATTTAACATACATCGTTTTCAACAAGGTCCTACAATAAACTGCACGTGCGTCTGCGTAAGCCAATGCCCCACCCCACCCGTCCTCCTCCTAACAAAAACAATGAACAAATGAACAAATGGTTCCATTCTTAATTCATATAGTCTTGATTATAGTTTCCACAGCCAAATTACACAATTACATATCTCAATCTTTCACTACAGACGATGCACTAACTGTTACAACGCTAATAACACTATTGTCTTTTTCTTCTTCAATATGTTGAGCTTCCTGTTTCTTCCCATCTTTGTGCGCAGTTGAAGATGCCGATTCTGCAAAGTTAATGAAAGATCCAAACTTGGGTGTGAACTCAGGAACTGGGGTTGAGAGTTTGGTGTCAAAAGTGAACGAAAAATTGGGATTTGAGGAGGATGATGATAATTGTGGGAGTTTATCTAGACCTGCCGGGGCGCAGCTTTTTCTTCTTCTTTTAGAGCTCGGAGGTTCATCGGAACTGGAATCAGAATCAGAGTCGTCTTCTTCATTGCCTCTCTTGTTGGATTTTGGTGGTGGGTTTGATAATAATTTTGATGTTTGATTTTGATCTGACTTGTTTTCTGCCATTTTCCGGAGACGATGGTAGGAAAGTGACTTTCTTTCTGGGGTGCCACCTCCTGGTCTTTTATATGTGATTGTGAAATACCGATAACCTCCATTTTTATATTTAGATCACCCTACTTTCGCAAAAGAGACCGCTTTGCAATAAAGCCCATATAATTAGTTGTTTCAATAAAATAAATTAATATTAATATATAAAATTAAATATATTGGCATATTAAGATTCATATTTGGGCCGAAAAAAGCCCACAAAATCCAGCGGGAAAATAAATAGAAAATAGCGGGAAGAAAAACGCTTACTCACCGCAGCAAACTTGCACTCGAAGGGGACGACGAAGCTGGCTTGCCGCACAAGCGAGCTCCCACCAATTACACATCGACACGTATATTCCTATATGCAGTTATAAATCAAAACGCCTCACGGTCTTGACTTGATCGTTAGACTTCTTAACTGCAAAATTCAAATCCCTAACGACAGTGAGATGACGATCAGAATTTACGATCGCCAGCTCTCAAACGACACGCACAACTTCTACGACGTGACGTTTTACGACCACCAAATCCTCACTCTCGTCACCCACTCTCCGGCCATGGTCGACTCTTGGATCTCCGACATACAACGCATCCATCGCCGCAGGCTCCACCATCTCATCGTTGGCTTCGACGCCGAGTGGCGCCCTAACTTCAGGCGTTACCATGACAACCCTGTCGCCATTCTTCAACTCTGTGTGGGCCACAGGTGCCTCATTTTTCAGCTCTTGCGAGCACCCAGCATCCCGCGGAGCCTCGTGAACTTTCTCGCCAACAGTGATTACTCGTTTGTGGGAGTGGGAATCAAGAGGGACGTGGAGAAGTTGTACGATGATTACGAGCTTCGCGTGGAGAATGTGTTTGATTTGGGGGATTGGGCTGCTGAGAACAGGGGGGATGAAGGACTTAGAAACGCGGGATTGAAGAGATTGGCGTTGGTCATTTTGGGGAAGAATATCGAGAAACCGAGAAGTGTGACCATGAGTCGGTGGGATAATCCGTGGCTTACGTTGGCTCAGGTTCAGTATGCTTGCATTGATTCTTTCATTTCGTTTGAGATTGGGAGGATATGCAGTAGTTGAGTTCGTATTGATATTTGCTCTTCTGTTTACTCATTTCTTTGAGAACGAGAATGTTGTTACTATGCTAAAATGAGTTGCAATTTTAAGAGACATGTTACTATAATATGGATTCAGATGTTTGGTTCTTTTGATCGTCGTCTCCGTTTTTTTTTCTTTTTCTTTTTGTTTTTACTATTTCAGCTCTGATCATATCATTGTTTGTTAGTTTTTGTGGCCTTGTGTTGCTTATTTTGGAAGCATATTATACCTTTTGAGTGAACGGATTGTAATAGAAGTGGTATCAGTACTTGGTGTTGTTGTCAACCTAAGGCAAGGAATCCGATGTTTAGAGTCGTCAATCCATAATTATTGCGATGGTTTAGCTGGCAGGTTTTTCGAAATGACACTTGCCTATCTTTAGGTTTAGTTCCATCGGTCAGTTCTGCTAGTAAAAATTATTATAGAAAAACTCTTATGTACACTTGCGATGATTTAGGTTTACTTGTAAACCCTTTTTGAACTTTAAAAGAAAACCAAAACCTAGTCGCCCCTCCCTCCAAGGATGGTATTGAAAGAGGTGTTGTTGTCAACTTAAGGCTAGGAATTCCATGTTTGGAGTCATCAATCCATAACTGTAGCAATGGTTTCACTATTTAATGACAGGGGAATGACTATTTCCTATCTAAGATTTGTCTGAATGACATTTTTTCATAGCTAAGTTTGAGAATTCAGTTTTCTTGCAGTTCATTATTTCTGTTAGTAAAATAAATTAATTTTAAATATAAAATTAACCAAAAGATAGAAATGCTTTTATGTGAATGATGCAATAAAAAAATAAAAAAAAGAAACGGAAAAACCAAAACCTAGTTTCTCTTTCTCTAAGTCTTTTTCCTCTCTATTGATCAGAATATTCATCTCGATTAAATCCCTATTTCTAAAAATCTGTGATCACTCCAATCTTATCCAAACTCTTTATAATCAGGTGACTTATACTATAACTGACACTCTTACGTTAGAAGAAAAGAAGTGTTAGAACAAATTTATTGCTATAAAATGCTAGTCAATTTATAGCAATAAATTTGTTCTGAAATCCTTTGATAAATAATTTCTTTTTTAAAGTTGCACCGTGACATGTGCTTCATTTTTATTTTTTTTTAATTGTTTTTTGCAACTGATCCTGATGGATGGTTACTTTTGTTAGTCATACTTTTTACTTGGGACTAGGTAATAGTTTCTCTTTCATGTTCTCTTCACAATAATAATATATCTATTTTAGTTCAGAAATCATTATCAAACGCTGTGTTTTTTTTTTGTTAATTCTGGTGTTGACGTGATTTTACAAAATTGTTGATATAATCTAATTTGATATTACATGATTAATTGGCTTCTAGTGATAAAAAAATATATAATTTAATTATATAATCTCACCTCACTTTTTATAGGTAAATTTGTAAAATGTATATATATAAATAATTTTTATTCATAATGAAAAGGGTGAATAAATGAGACTTAAATTTTGGTATTGATTTCTGTACATTCCAATCTGTGCATATAACTATGACTTTTCCATTATTTATTATTTTTACCATTGTGAAATCAGAAGTGGACGCAGATGAAACAGGTGTAAATTGTGTATTAGCCCCTTTTTTTGTTCTGTTTAAGAATAATGCTGTTTTTGAGAATATATTGCTCTGTGTTTTTTTTTTTTTGTCTTTTTTTAGGATTTTGTATTGTAATTTAGATCAAATTCTAGCTCATAGAAAAAATTTCCTATGCCCTACCTGAAGTAATGATCGAAATTCACTTTGATAAGTTGCCATATAAGATTAGATATTTCAAATTTATACTTAAATTAAAGAGAGAGTGAAACAAAAACATATAAATGATTTGATAATTATGCTGAATTGCCCTATGTGTTTGTTGAATTAATGTATCTGAGTAGTTTATGTGCGTATTTTTATTTTCTAATAGGCCAAAGGACTATTTCCCACCCATAGTTTGAGGCGGAAACAAAATCCCATCCGTTTAAATTTAAAAGCCCAGTCTCTCACCCGTAATCCAATTTTTTTATTAAAAATAATAAGTGTACAATAATAATCAGAGGTATTTTTATCTTTTTAATATTAAAATTTTATAAATTAATAAAATAAATTTTATATAAATATAAAATATTTAAAAAATTGAAACAGCCACCGTCGTCGGCAGCGACGGTGGTGGCCGCCCATAATAGAACTAGGTGACCATTTCCGGCCACTTGGCCTCCCCTTTCTGTGGAGGTGGCCAGATCTGACCGTCTCCGCCCGAAATAAAGGCCGAAAACAGTCAATGGGGCTAAGGTCGGCCCTTTACGATAGTTTCTGGCTCCTAATTTTGTCAGAGGCGACCAGATCTGGCCGTCTCCTTCAAAACTGAAGGTAGCCGATTTGGCGGTCTCTATCGAAAGGGTTCTGGCCTCCCCTAGAATCAGGTGGTTGTTTCAATTTTTTAAATTTAAAATTTTTTTAAAATATTTATATTTAAAAATTATTTTATATTTTTGTTATAAATTTTTAATTTTTAAAAGGATAGTTTAATTATTTTAATAAAAAAATTATAAAAAATTAGGTTACGAGTGAAAGACTGAACTTTTAAACTTAAACAGGTGTTTGTCCCCGCCTCAAATGGGAAATAATCTTTTGGCCTTTCTAATATTCCATTGTGATTAAGTGGTTCATGACATAGGAGGTCTAATACTATTTATAATATTTTATATATTGATTGAGAAAGACTGAACATTGAGACGGTCTTCCTATACCCTACATACCTATGAGATGGAAAGAGTCAGGTTTTCCTAATATTTTATTCATCATAAGTTCCGCTTTATATGTCCTTTAATTTACTGGTTTTTTATGGTATCTAAAGATTTTGGAATCAAAGACTTTGATCATTTTCTTCATGAGAGAATTGTGAAGTGTGTTAGAATGAAATAAAAGCATATTCTATGATAGTGCAAATGAAGTTCCGTTTATTTGAAAAATATAAAGAGCACTTTGTATGTAAAGATATTTCCCAGATACTTTCATTTTCAGATACATTTTATTGTATCTTCTTTGAATATATGATTGGCAGGGAACAAAGGAATGAAATTGAAACAAAAAAGTGTGGAAATAATAATGTTTTGAATTCCGAATGAAACCATTACAAAATGATTTTCAAAAGGGTAGCAGGGAATTCTTCTTCTGTCTTAAATTTACAATAATAATAAAACAAATAAAACAAATAAAAGAAAAACGATCATATCAAAGGATAGGAAAGGAACGGATGGCGTTTTGCCAATCCCTATTTCCATACGGTGTCCCATTAATTTATGTATACGTGTAGATATAATGATTTATATATAGTCTGAACTAATTCAGGTCATTTGGACAAAAATTTACAGTAATTTAATAAAAGTACAAACCCTAATAATGTTATCATTTCTCATAAAGTTAGTGGTTTTCCCTCCTTTGGCATAATATTCCTCAGAACTTGCATGAAGTTGCCAACCTTTGTTTCAATCTCATGCACTTTGTTTCCTCAAATAGTGAGGCAAGCCCTCCTCAAACGCTGCCAAGAACACTTTCCATTCACCTTCACTCATCTCTCCAAAACATATTCCCCCACTTTCATGATTATGACTTTTCATCGAGAAACTCATGCTCTTTGCAAATCCTACTGCTTTGTTATTCTCACTACCGCTCTTTTCTTTGATGGATTTTTTATCACCTTCATCATAATCTGGGACATTTTCCTCGTATAAGGGAGACAATGCAAGGTCTTGCAGCCGCGACATTGATCTTACGGATGAGAACCTGTTGGCTTTGGTTGGATTAGACATGTTAGGTGGGTTCTGTAAAACCTGAGGAAGATTCATAACATCATCCCAAATGTCCTCGTTTTCAATGTCAAATTGAAACATTTTAAACTCTTGTTTAGTTGCTTTTATTTCATCGTCATTGTTGTCTTCATCGTCTAATATTCTCATTACTTTTTCCTTAGCTTTTGCGCAAACAGTCTCGAGCACACTCAAATTTTCTTCACCACTGAATTCCCTAGTCATCATCTCACCTATATCAGCTAGACAAAGGCCAGCAGCAGCAGCTCGCTTCAGGAAAATGGTACAAAGGATAAGGACCCGGATCGACGACTCCCTTAAAGAAGGCAGCTCGGTTCTTAACATCTCTGCATCTTTGAATGGATCCAGATTGCTAATATAGTCGAGTTCAGACTCAGAAAAGGGTACTGAAGCTTGAGGCCAATGCAGCCATTCAAAATATGGATCATCAACCCACTCAGGCAGGCATAATCCATGGTCTATGGGCACAAGGTCTGCTGCCTCACCACCATAATTTTCATGTCCCTCATGTTTCTTAACTAGCATATTTCCAGCATGCCTATCAAGGTTTAAAACTCTTACATCGAAAATACCGATATGATGAATTGAAGCAACTGAGAAGGTAGAAGAACCTAACTCTCCTGCATCGTATTCATGATCTACAAAGCGTTGAAGTGAAGCAATCTTAAAAGGTATGTTTGAAATTGGTGGTGTATCATTAACATTGAACCCAACAGGAGAAATCTTGACTAATGCTGTGGGAGGAACACCAACAAACGCATCATGGTCTAGAAGATAAGCAGCAAGTTCTCGGACGCCAGTTTCGCCTACACGAACTGCACGTTTAACACCGGGCTGGCCGGGCCTAAGACCCCCAAACCCTTTGGGATTATTCAAGGCTAAAGGCTCTTCATCAATTGGTTTTGCCACAGCAATAATGTCACAGTTTCTACCAGGCAAAAAGTAAGCACCACCAAGGCCACTTGAAACTGGAATTGGTTCAACACCAGAGGCCAGAGCTATAGCAACCTCGACAACAAGGGCGCGCACTCGAGGAGCTCCTCTGCCACCTACAATTTCAACATTGTTGTCGAATTCGTCCTCCACATTATCAGCTAAAGAAAGGCAAGGAGTGGAGAAGCTTCTGTGAATATTAGCAGCTTGAAAAGCTTGTTTTAAGGAGTGAGCAAGAATGGTTTGATTAAGTTCAAGAATTTTGTAGTCAAACTGAGTGAGGGATTGGAGTCTGCATTTCTGGGATCGGTTAAATGGCTTGAATCCATGATGTGGATCGATGGCAATTCCCATCTCAATGAGTCTCGTGCAGTTGAGAATGGAAGCTTTTCATGCCAAGGGCATTTCTTCGCACACTAATTTTCCCTGATAATTAGTCTTCCCTGGGAGATGATCCATCACATTTCAACCTCAAACAAACCTTCAATCAATCAGACATAATTCATTGTTCTCTCCCAATTGTTTTCAGCCACAATTTTACTAATTAAACCATTGTGTATTGAACGCGAAGAAGGAATTCTTACTGAATATTGGCTTTCCTGTTGTCAAAGTGCTGAGTTCCTTCTCTTGAATTTGCTTCTGGTGACCTACATATACAAGAAATATATATATATACATATATGTATACTTAACCATGAACAAACACCAGAAGAAAAGAAAGGAAAATAAACCATAGCAAACTAACATATCATTCCCTCGCTCCTCCGCTCACAAATCGCCAAGTTTTCTGCAAGAGGAAAACACAGATATCAAGCACTCAATAACTGAAATTTCACAGAAACAAAGCAGTTTAAAAACAGGCAAAAATGAAGAAAAAAATTTGAAGGAAATTAAGCAGACCCTGAACACTGGCAAAGCATTCAGGGAAGGGGAAGGGGAAGAAGGGAGACGAAGAACACAAGCGCAGAGACAAAACCAAGCCCACTTCAGATTCTTTCCATTCTCATAATCCTCTTTTTTAAAATTCAGTTGAGACTCGTGGGTGCTTCTCTCTCTTACCCGCCACTTTCGTTAACTAACTTCCTCCATTATTAACTTTGTCCAATTAAAAGCGGCCACCTAAGTGCTAACTGGCCTTCCTTTTCTAACCGTTTGTCAACGTCTCTATCACCGCTTTCGGCGGCTGAGATCCGCACTCTACGGCGGAAGGTTTTTCAACAGCTACCACTTTTCGGAAGAATTCGAAGTACCCTTTGAAGCGATTCTCTTCTTTTAGTTTAATATGTCACAAATTATTTTTTGACTTCAGGAATATGAATATTCAATAATTTTTAACATTATGAAAGTAAAAAGATCTGATTTTCAAAATGGATAACATTATTAAATTGTAAGACCAAAACATTGCACATCTCAAAATTTTATCTAAATATTCAAATTATTTTTACACTTCAAACCAAATAAAAGCGAATCTTGCCTCCACCAACTCTGGCATATTAATGTTTTATTGAATACTAATCTGGGTATAAAGAGATTTCTTTGTTTTATTAATTATCGAACTGGAATTATACGATTACTGATTGGTTTACTTTGTGGGTGAAAGTAATTATACTGAGAAGGTCAAACGACTTGTTCCCACTCAAGGTTTCTCTGTTTTTATTTAAATTTATTAATATTTATATAAAATGATTAAAATATTTTTCATTAAAAATATAAATAGTATTAATATTAAAATAAATTTTAATGTAAAACAATATCAATATAATAATAATAATTTTAAAAAATTTAAGAAAATGAAAGATAAAATAAAATTTTAAAAAAACCCGCCACAGTCATCGACAATAATGGCTGTCAAAAACATAACCAGATGACCTGAAATGATCACTTAGTTCAATTAACAGATAGATCTGGTCATATTGATGACGAATGTGACTAGATCTGATTGCTAAAGATCTGACAGAGATTATCAAATCTAGGTATTTTTGTCATCGAAAAAGGCTAAAAAATGTCAGTTGTAAGTATGTCAGTCATTTTCATCCATTTCTAATATTCCACTATCAATTGAATCAGATAACCATTTTTAGCCACTTAGTTAGATTATTGGTTGTCATCGCCATCAGTGAAGGTGGCTGCTTTTTAAGAATTTTTAATTTTATTATTTTTTAAAATTTTTTATTATTATTTTTACATTTTAATTCTTTTTATAAAATTAAGTTTATTATTTTTTATATTTTAAATTTTTTATTAAAAAAGGAAAAAATGTCTTTCTTACTTGTTATATTTAATCGTTGATCATTAAATTTAATCGTTGACTTTAGTCAAGAGTGAGTATTTGGTTTCTTAAAAACTTTTAGGTGAAAAATTGTCATTTAAGGAAACCTTGGGTGGGAATAAGTTAGTTGGCCTAATTTTGTGAGTGGGGCACCAAAAGTTCAGATGGGTTTGAAGAAGTTGGGATGATGTAAGCATTAGAAGGAAAAGAAAGTGATTATATATTCACAACACTAGTCTAGGGTTCATAGTGAAAGAAGATTTTTTGACTGACCATACCATGTAGGGGTTAGAATAATGGAAGAATTTAGAGGTAACATACTGGGATTTAAGCATATTCAGGAATTTCAGAAGAGCATAAGGAGAAGCAGACTATTATATTGATAACAATCTAGGGTTTATGATGGAACACTGTGTGACTGGGAGCCTCAAAACATTATAGAAGACTCATCCACCTGTTAATTTGTTGCATGTCAAGTGTGCCAAAGATAGAGCTCAAGAAGCTTTAAGATTCCAACTGTTCTCTGAAACTCCAGCAAATGAAAAGTGACCTTAGAAAAAAGGAATCCATAAAGGTGAGAATTTGTCATTTTTTTACTTTAGTAGTGGCATATTGTCATTTTAAACAATTTTCTTTTTTCTCTTTTTTGTTTTTCGCATTTTTTTATTTTGATCTCTTTCAAGGAGTCCCAAATGTGTCTAGATTCATTGATTCTCCTGAAAGTTTTTAAATATAATTTTTTATACTATTAAAAGTATAAATGATGTTAGTCTTAGGCTAACATTCTCACCTAGGGTTTCATTAAATGAGACTAAAATTATTAAATATTCATCTCTTAATCAATTTTCATCTAATTTTATTAATATTTTTAATAAAAAAATTAAAATATCTTTTACTCAAAATATAAATAATATTAATATTAAAATAATATTTATATATAAATTAATATTTATATAATAATAATAAAATTTTAATAGAATCAATAAAAATTTAAAAAAATAAAATAGAATTTTTAAAAAAGTAACTACCACTACTAATAACATCGTCTTTGAAAACTTAACTTAATGGTCAAAAATGACTATTTAAGTAAATTGATGACCAAATCTAATTGGATTAGTGGTTGGATTTGACTGCATCGATGATTAAAATGACCAAATCTGACTATCAAAAGTCTAGTAAAAATAGTTATATTGAATCACTTTCATCAGTGAAAAAAGTTAAAAATGATTTGTTTCAAATATACTGGCCGTTTTTTATCATATTTGATAGTAAAGACAATCAAATTTAGCTGCTTTTACTAAATTTTAAACAGTTAAATCTAATTATTTCTGCTATTAAGGTAGTTAAATCTAATTATTTCTGCTATTAAGGCAGTGAAATCTGACGGTCAATTTAATCAAGTAATTATTTTCAATTATCTAGTTAAACCTTCAAAAGCCACAGTTGCAAAAGACGTTATAGGTGGTGGTGGCGATTTTTCAAACTTTTTATTATTTTTTAAAATTTTCATTAATTTTTTAAAATTTTATTATATTTTAATTAAATTTATAAAATTAATTTTATGATTTATGATTTTTTAATTTTTAATTTTTTATTTAAAAAGATAAAAATTCTCCTTTGATCAATTATATTTAATAATTGAACGTTAAATTTAACCATTAATTTTAATCAATAATAGATATTTGCTTTTTTGAAAGTTAATAAATCAGATTTTATCATTTAGAAAAACCTTAGATGGGAATTAATCGTTTAGCCTTAATCTTATTATATATTGTATAAAGTAATAAAAAATACTCTTTAATAGTTAAAATTAATATTTAACTTTTACAGTTAACAGTAAAATGATTTTCTCAGATTTAAAGGGTGTGAAATTCATTTCATCCAAGTTTGAGTGGGACATAGTGATTTGTCTTTGAACCAAAATCACAGAACCATAGAAGCCTTTTCCAATTCAGTAAAACAATTAGAAACTTGATAAAATAATGACAGATATTTTGACTATTTGGAATAAAAAATTGCTATTGAAAAATTCTCCAAGTGTATGGTTTTACAGGCAACTGTACCATTACTAAATTTGAAAATGCGGTATATATAAATTGTATTATGAAATAATTTATTTTATAAATAAATTAAAAAAATAGGCTTTTTAAAAATTATCAGGTTATTTTAACCAATTTTTCTATGAATTACACCAATATAACAAAAAAAAAAAAAAACATTTAATAAAAAATATCCAACTCTCAAATTTAAACATAATAATCAGTGACATGGTCAATGACTATATGTGATAAATAGTATTATGAACAATGATTAAACATGATATATATATTTAGTTTGATAGCAATGGATATGCATGATGTATCTATTAAAATTTTCACATCGGAAAGACAAAAAATCATCATTTTACTGGATTAATTAATCAATAAATTAACAAAAAATAATTTTTTATTATAAAATTGGTTTTTAAGTAGAAGTCTGGAAGAAATTTAGTTTCCAACAGCTTCAAACTGGACAGGTGTTGCACCTTGTAAAGATGGAATGTGCAAGGTTTTGGCAATTGCAGTTAAGCCATTTTCAAGAGATTGATTTATATTAAAATACCAGCCAATATGCAGATAGTGAACTGTTCTTTCTACTCTTTTTTTTTTTTTTTTTTTTTTTTTTTTTTGCAACAAAAATACCAATTGAAACACCACGGATGATGCAGGCACATTATTATAACAGAACATTTTTATTATTGTTTATTATGTTTGTTACAACATACAAGCTGAAAGGACTAACTTTATTGACAACAAGGTTTAGCATAAGCATTATGCCATGTTCATCATCAAATATCTTAACAAAGTATACCATTATTCAACGTAGATGCTGATCTGACAACAGCATCATTAAAGTATGTGCAGTATTATATAGTTACCTGTGTCTACCAGGTTCTTCATGGTTCTTTCAGGTTCACTGCGGCAGAGTTATTCATCTTAGACAACATTACCAAACTTACAAGACAGCTACAGTCTCCTTCCGGGGAACTCCAACTAGAGGATGTACTGATGGGTTCTTCTCTTGAACATCGGCAATCTGGTGCTTATCTGAAGTAGTGGCTGTTGTTGCTTGATCTAATCGAGGGTAGGATCTTCCGCTACCACGCACAAGATCTTTAATGATCGTTTTCAGTTCTTTATCCTTTAGCAATGACTCCAGCGTGACATGTACGCCTGAGTACAAAGGCACAAGATTAAATTCAAGATCTTCAGAAAGGGATACCAGGTTGGCTTCAAACAGTGGAAACCAAAATGTCTACTTGATCACATACTTAAATTCCTAAACAAGCAAATATATATATATACTTACGGAATCTCCAATAGTGCTTTGGATTTGTTGGGTCATTAATTGTCTCCTCTGCTGCTGGGCGTGATGTGTACTCTTCTCTCAATGCTAACAAATCCTGATTATCAAACAAGAGCACATTGTTTGTGTGCAATTCAAAAGGGTAGTCAAGCATAATCCCTTGACATGAAGTTCCTACTGCACAGCTAAAGGGTCATCTAACTTTGATAATATCAGTTCCCAAAGGGCCTGTGTTTGGACACTAAGCAAGGAAGTTTCATAAAAGTACCTGAAGAGGGAAAATTGCCCACATTGATGGAGATTCAACATGCTGTCTAATGATGAAATGTGTGATTTCTGGAACACATTTACTGGGTGGTAATGCGTCACAACCCACTACGGTCTTGAAAAATTGATGTCTTCTTTCCTCATCTTCTTCCCACCAAGCACGAAGGGTGGAGCAATCATGGCAAGATGGAGCGCATACCTGAGTTATATTGAGAAAGACACTAATTTCTATCATTCTTAAAAGAAGATGAGGATCTCCAAAAATTAAGTTGAGGTTCTTTTCCCATATGATCAAAATGCACTACCAAAATCCCCCGTTTTTCATGGTTTATAGTAAAAATAATATACAAAATAGAAGAGGTACTAGACATCATATATTCTTATCACAATTCTTTTTCTCAATACACAAGTCTGCTGTAGTAGAGCATTTAAAAAAAAAAAGGTTTATGTTTGAATCCTTACAAGAAGTTTACAACTATAACATCTTAGTTCACTGCATTCAATGTCAAACACTATTTTATCTATTATTTGATCAATCTTTTGATGTTCTCTTTCTCTACTTAGGTGTTGATGATTTAGTAAGCTGTCAAGCTGACATTCCACATGAATCTACAGTGATATATTAGAGTGCACAATGGAATAACTTAATTCCCAATAGACATCTGTATGCATCTCAGCAACATGGATAGTTTATCATAAAAGCAACATGGCTTATGATCTTACTGTCATGTAGTTATATTGAGAAGGAATACCAAACTCCAGTTCAGGTTCACTGGGCATACGTTGAATGCGTAAACCTATTAACCCCAATTCCTGCATAACCTGAATAAAAACCATCCAGTCAAATTATGTATGTGCAGAAAATATTCTTTAAATATATATATAAAAAAAAAAAAAACTAAAAAAGGCAGGTAAGCTGGGGGAGAGGAGGGGGAGACATTAAGGTTGAATGCATTTACAGGATGAACACAGGAGGGAATGAGGCCCAGATCTTCCCCACAAGCCATCATATCTGATGAGTTCAGGAGGGCAGGTAGTGTCTTCAAGGCATTTTGTCGCCACAGATTTTCTTGCCGATGGAAATAGTAGTCATAGTACAATCTTTTCAGAACATTTTTGCTGCATCACAAGGACAACAAAAAAGCAGTTCCATCAGCAGGAGATCAGGAGACTCATGAAGGAAAATGTCAAAGGGAAAACATCTGACTACTGTGAAGAGAACACTGACATGATTTAAAATCATGAAATTCAAAAAGCATTTGTAATGCATATCATTATATTAATATCTCAGACTGCTTCAAGATCACATGAAAACACAGGCCGATAATCCCAAAATTATCATGACAAAAGGTACCTGTGATCATCCAACTCCTTGAAACTTGAAGTATCTTCAAGATTGAAGCGAGGATAGAATTTCCTTGCATCCTCCAGATCTCTTATAAGAACTACATTCTGCAAGAGCAATAAAATATATGAAAATCTGGGGCAGGTACATGCAACATTATATGGGGCATATATATAGATTTCTGGAAATAATAGAAACATATATTGAATTAGAAGATAATTACTTTGAAATCTAAAATTTATGAACCACTCTGATCCAACATGCTACCTTTAGAAGATCAAAGAGATCACGGCATATCTTATCTTCACTCTCCCACAATACAGATTTCTGTGCACATGACTTCAGCTTTGCCGCAATTTTTTTCTCTGTGTCGCACTCCTCAGTGAACTAGGATATGGTATAAGGAATGAAACACAGATTTTAATTTGGGTACTCAAATATATAGCTGAAAATTACAAAACAACAATAACATGCCATACCGTTGATGCAAATGCAAATAGACTTTAGAATTGATCCAGAATTATTTTCTCTTATATTAAACAAATATCAAAATTTTTATCAACTACAAGATTCATTTTAGATTCACAATCTTAAACAAGTTGCTCAGGATGAATTGTCTTCATCAAAACTCCATTTCTTAGAGTGACCCGAGAGGAAACCATAGGTAATGGCTGAAAGAACAAGAGATATGTGTGGCCGGCTGCCCTGGTGGTAGGGGAAAGGATCAAAACTCCTCAGCACCAGGGTTCAAGCTGCGCCATGGGCTACTGTTTATTTCCTTGGTGTGGGCTGGGCTGTATCCTGCTTGTTTAACTATCAAAAAAAAAAAAAGACAAGAGATATGCAGAGACTACAACACACTCAAGAGCAATGGTATGGAAGCAGAAGTTGGAAACTTTGCATGATCAAAGCACACAACGACCAAAAGAGGCTATTTATACATGACAAAAACCAAAGCTGCACCATTAGGAAAGACATTCCTTAAATTAAAACTCTCTCCTTGAAAAGAAGGGTGGAGAATTAAATAACTTACTGAGAGAACATCAACTAAACACCTATGGCAGAAAAGATGGGAAAAGCCTTGTAACAGAATCTGGTGAAGAGAGCTGAAGACATTTTATTGCAATCTAAAATCCAGAAAAATAATAATAATAATTATGCACTCAACCCAAATTGTGACATAGACAATATATGCTCTCCAATATCAGCATTAAATTTTAATTTACATCATACTTCACCATGCTAATTTGGAAGCCTAGTCAACCTATTTAATACCTAAATGTTTGCAGGAAAATATAAAATGTCATAGGACTAGAGGCACTATTCACATACTCAAATTTAATAAAAATATGTGTATATATTAAAAAACCTTCATTGCCTCATCATACCCCACTTTTTGAAAAAATTCCCACAAAAAAAAAAAAAAAAAGAAAAAGAATGATCAAAGGTCCCTCTCTCATTTTTTTTATATTGTAACTAACACAACTGTTTGGACACACAGCTTCTATAACATGGGGTCACATAAAGGTTGAACAATTTAATTGAAATTTTATCCATTTAATCGGTAAATCATATAGCTTGCAAAGTCAAGATATTCTATAATTGCTTATACTAAAATTCCAACTTCATCCACCACACTGTCATTATCACCTTATAACGGCCCTTCTGAAACTCTTGCAGAAAATTCAGGGCAATATAAGTCCAAGAAGCTCCAAATTTTTCCTGAAACAGGAAATAACAATAAAAAAACCAAAATCCATGATATAGCGACATATAGAGAAAATATTTCACTATAAGGAAGCTAAAATCACAAGTTAAATGACAGCAGGATTTTAGAGGAACTAGATTATAGCCAACAAGGAAATTCAATAACCTGTAAGAACTCCTGTTTAACATATGGATGGGTCAAGCGATCAAAGTCCCATATTCCCTCGCGTTCTAGTTCTTCCTACAACACAAGCATGTTTTTCCATACTATTAATAAATAGAAAATAAGATAGAATTGTTTTGCTTAGAAGATATACTGGAGTATCCCTTATTTATTAGGGATAAAATATATCCCCCTAGGTATAATCAGTTAATAATAATCCCCTTGAGATTATAAAAATAAAAGAAACCCCCCTTCATCAATTTTTTTGTGTTAAAGTAAATGAAAGAAGGGTAATTAAGTAAATATCCATTCATCCATCACATTATAAACTCAAACACTACTCTAAGAGAGGGGGAATTTTTGTTATTTCAGAAATCTCAAGGGAACTTTGTCATTTTATTAAACCTCTGGAGGTCAAGATAACCTATTTATTATAAAAATATTATTTTTTATGAATTATATGGGTGTGAGCTTCACCTGACTCAGAGGAATAGATGGCCGAAATTTTCCAAGTAGCCCCGTCTTAGCATGCTCTGGAAGTTCCCAGATTCTAAAGAAACCCAATATATGATCAATCCTGTAAGCTGTAAAATACTTTGCCATCTGTCACACAAGCACAAAAGGAACAAGATTCAAAAACCAGAAAAAAAATTAAAAAAAAAACAACTGGCAGACAAAAGGATGCTACATGTCAACATAGACAGTAAACATGTAGGAGAGGAAAACCTGTGATAATCGTCCACGCCACCAACCATAGTTGTCTTTTGACATTTCCTCCCAGTTATAAGTAGGAAATCCCCAGTTCTGGCCATTTTTATCAAAATAATCAGGTGGGGCTCCAGTGGATGTGTTCATGCGGAACAAATTTGGATAGACCCAGGTATCCACGCTGTTTCTGTCAACACCAATAGGTAGGTCTCCCTTCAAAATAACTCCCTTCTTTCTTGCATATTCTGCAGCTTCATATAGCTGTAATTGTAATGTTTTGCTCAATACTTAGTGCAGATGAGGCCTAAATTATATAGGCCATACAACAGTTGCACTAACCTGTAAATGCAAATGGTACTGGACATAATAGTGGAAGGAGATAATGTCATAGTGCAAGCTGTCTTCTGAGATAAGTTTCTCAAGCTGTAAGAAATTTGATTTATTATAGCATAATCGCGGGTATTCTTGATAAGGTCTAACCTATAATTCAATCAATCATTACAACTACGATTTCATGTGACAATATAAAATGCAATAACTAATCACCTTGTCCTTCGAATAATGAGAAAATCGACCCCATTGACTGTGGTCTGATGTTTCAAAAAAGTCGCGCAAGAAACAGAAAGCTGCATAGGGTTTTAACCAATCCTTTTACAAATTAAATGAAACGTCAGAATAAATTGGTGTCCTGAGGTTTATAGACAATTAAATTTCAACAAATAACTGAATCAAAAATAACTATAAGACCTCATTCTCAGAAAGAAATTTCTGAAACGAACTGGATTTAAGTATTAAATCCTTCTCTCGATCAAAAATTTTCTTGGCAATTGAAAGTTTAGTAGCCAGAGTAGCCTCATAATCAACATCCTGCATGTATCCAAACTCAAATCAGTAAAGAAAAATGTCAACTACAAATGGATGGATGAAAGCAATTATATCACCATTAGCCATTGTACACTTTGTATCTTTAAATTACTTACAACAAAGAAATTGTAATATAAGTGGATTATATCTCTTGTATGGATTTCTGTAAATGGTTTTCATGATAAACTCAGTTTGAAGAATGGATTGCAGCTCTCAGTTCAAAATCTTTAAGAGAATCTGCCTTATAAATGTATTTATTTACTTTTCATTTGGACCCTGTGAATAAATATTTAAGTTTGGTATTTACATTAGTACAATAGTTGTATAACGTTAGTATCTTATGCTAACATTTTGTAGTGAAAGGGACATCGGCAACATAAAATGATTAGAAATTTTGTTTAAAGATTTAAATAATAACTATATAATTAATGGTCATGATGATATTGGCAAGACTGCTAGGCTTACAATGGCTTGCATTGTAGGGGTGGAAGTTTTATGTGGATGCCTACACTTCAACTAAGAGTGGAAAATAACACAATAAAACCTTGTTTATTACCTGCCTAAAAATAAATTAGCCTGAACTTATGCCATTTGCACAACTATAAAATTTGCACAACTTCATGCAAAAGATACCCATCTTGATGTAAAGAACACAGGAACAAATCATCAGCAGACATCTAGTCACTCAAGCATACATAATTATCAATTATGATAAAATAAATGAACTAGATGGCTCTCCATCGGTCAGCTAATGGAGAGGACAGAAACTGATAAAGAGAAAGAGCTGTAGAAAGGAAAGAGAAGAAGAAGGGAGAAGCAAGGAAACATTCAGGTAATTACCAGGGAGCCTTCAGCCATGGGAAGGACTGGCACCTCTTATCACCAGGATTTCATTTTTTTATTTTTCTTTCAGAGTCTATTCCATTTCCTTTGAATTAAATCCATGTGCTAGTGTGTTGAGAAGTTCTAACTTTAATAAACAGATTGTTTCTTATTTGAATGTTTGTGTTTAGTTGAGTGAAATTGAATTGTTAAGGTAGTTTGCTAACAGACCCCCATCAATTTCTAGCAAAAAAATTCCACTTTTTACTCATGATATTATCCATCAAATTAAAGAAGACAGGCACAAACCACTGTTAGAATTAAATTTAGTACTAGTAATTATAAAACATGGTATGAAAACAAACTTTGAGAAAGAGGCCCTATCACCCACATATTTCATGTCTCACACAAAACATAAGCAATTAGTCCACTAAAAGATGCCAGCCATGTCCTGGATGGCTGGCTCATTACATCAAAAGTAATTCTTTTCTTCTCTTCTATATTTTCCTAACCAAATATATAGCATACTATCAAACCATTAAAAAGATGAACGACATAATGTCTTTCATCATGATTTAAAAAATAATTTTCAGAGGGCTAACCTTTAAATCCAGTTGCACTTTTGCTTTCTCAATTTCTCTCTGCAAGAAAGGAAAAAAAGGTGGTCAAATCAAAACTAAAAAATTAAAAATTAAGAAGGAAAAGAAAGAGAGATACAGGTTACTACTAAAAATAATTGAGATTAACAGCAAAAATTACAGGAGGAATATTATCATTCATTCGGGGAAAAAAAAAAGTGAAGCCATCAAGACTACCTTGACTTCCTCAGGCATGTTTTCAGAAAGTGCTTGTACTCTCAGGTATAAGGGATGCAACGCAAATACAGAAAGTGAGCTGGAATGACAAAGAATAAGTGAGAACCAGCAACCTTTGCATATAAAGGAAACAATCTGGATCTTCATGAATGCTGCACTAACTGATTAGGAGTAACTAATGGAATATATTAGGTAATGTAATAATGTGATACGAAAACAAAATTCAAATAAGCAACTGTATCCTAGATGCAGAAAAAGGCAATAGGCTACTTCTGTGAAATTAGATTATGGAACCAACTATTAGAAGAAATGTTAGGGATGAAAAAATATGCCAGCCAAATGATGCATTTCACAATGTTATGTGAGTAGTAAACATGCCTGAGAAGTAATGAATGGAAAAGCTCATATTTGATTAACGCAATTTAAAATAGAAGTTCTTGTGATACCTGTAGGGATATGAATCCCACCACATCTTATGCACAGATGTATCATTGATTGGTAGAAGTTGAACTAAATGGAACCCAGACTCCACTGACCAATCAACAAGCAATTTCAGGTCAAGCAACTCTCCAACACCAAGATCAGCTTCTGACCTAATGGAGAACACAGGGATTGCGACACCAGCACCCCTCCAAGGCATTTCCTAACAGAAGCATATAGTTTAAGAGAACAATATAATAGCAGATACACATCAATCAGTCAATGATACGATTTCCTCAACATTACCCGCATCATGCCATCCGAAAGGAAGATGTATCTTGGCTGATTGTTAGGGGAGTCAACTGACAGTTCCCGTTGAGGACCAGTTTCCAAAGAAATGCTTCCCGTTTTAATATATTTACAGTACTTATATGTGGAATAAGCGTTAAGGAGAAGAGAGAAAGAACATAGTAATATCCTACCAAACTGCATAATAGAATGCTATAAAGTTCTAAAATTCAAATTATTAGTCCCAAAAGGATATTTAAAAGGAAGGTCACCCCTGCGGATCACACAATCCGCCTCCCAGACTGATTCACCAGCATAACCAAGTTTGAGTCCACCCTCAATCTTCCATTGCCCCAACTTTGAAGTGCTACCAATCACATAAATCTGCATTAGTCAGAATTTATAAATATGAGCAAAGCAACAGTTTCAAACAGTTGAAATTATTAGAAAAATTTAGAAGAAACAATTAATATCCAGTTAATTGTGAAATATGATTTCCAGAGCATAGAAATTACGGAAGTGTCTTCTTCTACATTTGGGCAGCAAATTTTGAAGTGCACAAGGATTGAATCTGTTAATACATTTGCAAAAAAATCATAAATAATGTGTCACAACATTAATATTCCATGAAAAGGATAGTCAAAAAGTCAATCTAATTATAATTTACTTCACTATCTAACTTATCCTGTACTAGAAAATTAGATAAAAAAATATTGTCAAAATCTCAATCCAAGTATTATTACCTTCCCCATCTAACTTATCCTGCACAATTCCTTCAGATCTCTCTATGTTCAAACCAAAGCTTTGGCGAAAGATGACATCTTTGAAGGCGCTTCTGAATGGAAGAGCATCACCACCTGTCTGAATTTATCAAAGACAGAATTATTACTCAAAATTTGATGTAAAAACTAAAAACACTTAATATGAGTAAGTTTTAGCCACCTCCAATCAACCAAAATCAAGCAGTCAACAATATAAAAGAGAGAAATATTTGTCAATATCAACTTTCTAATGACAGATTTTCACAGGTAACTTTAATGATTGAAAAAACAAACTGTCACAAACTATTAGTTGGAACAAGCTCCAAATAACTACAAAATAAGAATGTAATACTCCATTTAGTTGCTGACAGCAAAAGAAGACACAAGTCAAAAAATTCCGAAAATAAAGTGGTAATCATACTCACAGTCGGAGTTTAATATTAATCTAACAGCATATGATTGCAAATAGTTCATAGTATCAACAAGAATTAAGAGACATCAACTAGAACTAATAATAAAAGAGAATATAAATTCTAAAAAATCAAGGAAAATATTACAGAAAATATAGGATGAAGACAAAAAAGACATACATTGAGCCATCAAGTCTACAAAATGCTTCAGTTGAGGCTAAGAAAACTGGAAAGCAAAAGCAGAAGGGAAGAGGGAAGAGGGAAGATTTAAAAATTGTTAAGGAATCTGCAACTTTAGATTAGAATGCTCCATTTTCTGCTTTGGATACCCAGAAATCCCTTTCCAATTTCTTGGGTCCGCTGTGATACGCTTTAGTAATTAGGCTCTTATCACCTTCCCTATATTAAATACTTTAAAATTCAAAATTCCTTTTTTTCCTTTCTTTTCTTATATTCAGCAACACAACTCAAAAGAACAAACAGAAACTTTTACAGCAAAGATTGCCTAAAATTGGCCTTGAACAAAGTTGTCAAAGAATTAACAAATCCCAAATCAGAAATAGAACAAAATTTTAATTTAAACATAAAATCAAGGAATACCCAGCACCCTAAGTTTTGAAAAAGGGAATATATCTGCCACCACAAAAACACAGAAAGCCCTTCAAAATCACACATGAAGCACAGAGATGTAAGAAATTAAACAAGAACAGCACCTGCCAAAGATCACGAAGCTGAACTACTTCCCCATCCTCAATCCCCTTGGGTAACAGCACTTTACGCTTCTTTCCCATCTCCCATCTCAGTACATTTCTCTCATCATCCACAACATAATAACTGTACTCACAAGAAAACCCGCTTTGAACTGCAATATTTCCACACCATATGAGCTGATCACCTTCATGAACAGGCCTCAGTAACAAGCCTTTCTTCACATTCCATGAACCAAGCACCTGCTCAGAGCCGCAAACAAGCAGGCTCTGACCCCAGTGAGTAAAATATGGTATCCTAAAGTTTACACTGGATGATTTCACAGATTTGGTTCCAGAAAGCAATCCCAAATTCACCATTTCTTCCACATATGAAGCAGACCCAGATCAAGGTTCTTAAAATCTAACAGAACCCAAGTGTTTTCTGTTATTCATCATAATATATATAAGTATTTCCAAATTGACATTTGAACAGATTGATTATAGATTTAGAACTAGAAACTAACAATGCCATGACGAAACTCTTACAAAATGAACTTCAAAAGAGAAAAACTAGCAACCCAGATGACTGAAGGTTGCTATTTACAAAATTCAGGAAATTGACTATTTTATAGAGAAATAAACATAGCCCAGATCAATAGCAAGAATAACAACCCTGAAACAAAATATATATAAGAATAATAATAATAAACCGAACAGAGATATAATTGAAAATACCAGTGTAGTGAGTGACCTTAACTTTGAACCAAGCGCATCAAATGCTTGACGGTCTCCTCAAAGCAATGGTGGGTCTAGAATTAAAGGAGAGTAGTAGATGCTAATGGGAACGAAATTTTGTTGGATTCAAAGAAAAGAACAAAGAAACATAGACAACGTGGAGAGATATTTTGAGAGAAAAGTTTGAGGAAAATGATAAAAGAAGAATGATATTTGGTTGAAAAGGAAAGCTCGTGATTGTGTTTAGTTGTTTACAAGCAACTGGTAGCAGCAGTGACGGAAGGGAGATAACACCCACCAGTGACAGGTGGCAGCTACTGCAAATTTTAAGGGAGTTGATATCACGGGTGTTCAAAAATACCGAAAATCGATCGAATCGAACTGATAATCGAGCCAAAAAATCGATCTAAAAAATAAGATATCCAAAAGCCGACTCAGTTATTGGGTTAAAAGAGGCTTTCTTTGAAAGAAAGAGTTTTTTTAATAAATCAAACTTCAAACAAATTGCTCGACCTGACAAGATCTAAACAAAAATATATAGATTTTCCTTACTCTTTTCTACATCATTTTTTTCAATGTCTTTTAAATGATGCGTAGTTGATTATTTAGAGTACAGTTTTTTCAATTTTAAGGGCGTCCTAATTTAAGTAGTTTTTATATAAGATTAAATATGGGGATAGCTAAGCCGTTGAATGATGCGAAAATTTTATATGGTTATTAATTTTTATTAAAGAAAATAGAATCTTACTAGAAAAATTGGATAACCAAAAAAATCAGTTTGATTATTCTGTTAAATCGATTCGGTTTATAACTGAATTTTGATTGAAACCAAAAGAACCAATTCAGTCTCCATCGGATATTTATATGGCCAAAAGACTTAATCCCACCCAAAGTTTATCTTCTTCGCGGATCAACTTTTGGAAAAAAAAAAAGAGAATTAAAAATAATAAAATAAATTTTATAAAAATATTATAATAATAATAATAATAATAATAATAAATTTAAAAATTTAATAATAAATTAAAAAATGCAAAAATGCTCATCGTTATCGTAAAAACAATAAAATCTAATCAACAATTGAATCAAATAATCATTTTCAATTAATTAATTCAATTTTTAATAACTACTACCGTTGATAACGTTATCAATGATAACTATTACTTTTTAAAATTTTTAATTTTTAGTTTATTAATATTTTTATTGAATTTTAGAAATTTTCATATTTTAATTTTTTAACTATTTTTATTAAATTTTCAAATTTTTTATTATATTTTTTATTTAGTACATTTTTTGCTATTTCTTAAAAAATGTTAACAAAATTAATTGAAAAATTTTCATAATTAAGCATTTAACTTTTTAAAAATTAAAAAATAGAATTTTATCATTTAGAAATACCATATTTGGGCTTAAGTCTTTCGGCCAATGTATACCATCTAGGATAGAAAACTATTTATACCATCAAAAATGGAAAACTATTTTTTGGCCAAACCTTAGTGGGAAAATGTAATTTAGTCTAACAGAACAACAGTAAAAATAAGTAGAAAATAATTTATTTCACATCATTTTCTATGTTATTTGTTGTCTTATGCCCTTATTTATGATATATTTTAACAAATTGAGGCAATAGTACCATTAATGAGCAAAGTTCATCAATTGATAAACTAGGTCCAATTCTACAGGGGCTGAAAGCTGTTAGGCACTGCAAGCAAAGGAATGCACATTGGTTGGGCTTTTTTGTTCGATGCTATGATTCAATAGTAGTTTTGGCTGACCCTGAAATCTGTAAAGAGGTCATTTTGTAAAGCACCCCCAAGCTAACTTTAGGTCTGCAGATGGCCAAAATGCTGTGGCAGATACATTCTAATTCAAGAAACTAAAGAGCAGTCCAAGAACCAAGACCTCAAGTTTGTTTCTAAAATAAACACACCGATCATATATCTCAATTTCAGCTGTCTAGACGTTTAAACAATTCAAAACTTGCATTCATCCGGCAGTAGACATCAATATATCAAACTAGATGTCTCATCCCACAAACATCCAACACCATTCACACCCCAAAAAACAAAAGCAAAACTAAATTCCTTCTCCATCATGGTGAGTCCCAATGTAGAGACTGCTAGCACTAAGCTCTTGCACTAGACACTAGTTTTTTAAACCTAGAGACTTCACTTAAACAAAATCTATCATGGAGTTGAAGAAAGAATGAGGGCATGCATATGTTATGATGTTTAGTAATATGCTAAAACATGAACTATAAAAGCATCACTGAATTATATGTTAACAGAATTTTACACTTAAATATTGTCCAAAATACCATTGATCAAGATACACTTTGGTTTAAACAAGCCAACATGAGTGACTTTTGACAGACTGCAGAGAACAAGAGAATAGAGCCATAGTTTGAGGTCAAAATTGCATACCTGGTTGGCTTTTAACAATGAGAGATAAAAACGTAATGTGATACATTTGCAACTTTTAACCCCTTACATTTCTGCAGAAGAGAATACACAAAACAGCAGTAATGCACATAAGCAAGGGCCTGTCACCTCTGTGACTTTGACCTGATAATTATCTGCCAGCTTGTTTTTTTTTTTTTTTAACCCAAATATTTACAGGCACAAAAACATGTATCCACTCAGATGTGAGGCACGCCCTTTGTGCTGCTCTCACTTACAAAGCTCCTCCAATTTATCTGGTGCATATAAATTTGAAAAATACAATTGGTTCCCTCGAATATCAGAGAAGCAATTTTATCTCAACTGTAGGTTATTTCACCTTCGTTGTTAAAAATGTAATACAACAGCTAACAAGAGTGAAAACGCCAATTGAACAGTTGTATGGCCTTCAGGAGCTGCAAAAATAGCAAACCCATAACTATTAATTGATATTTGTTATCAACCAATTAAGGTTGTATTTTTATGGTAATGGACATCTGTGATAATATTACCTGCAATTTTTGGACAAAAGACACTTAAAATGAAATAAACATTTATTTTAAGTATAGATCAAAGTATCAAACAGAACCAATTTAATGATTCATCAATCATCAACAAAGGACCTCTTAGAGAGAAGGCAAATTATACAAGAACCCAAATGAACAATCATATCATTACACAACAAATCCACCAGCCAGTGATTGCATGAAATGAGTTGAGTCTGATTCAAAATATTTGGAGCATAAAATTACAATTATAGGAGATACTCACATGAAAAAGGAGACTGTGAAACTGGCGGCATTGTGTCATGATGCTCCGCATCTGAACCACTCTTGGATGGAGGTCTGACATGAGCAAAAGCTACATTTGGTAAAGGACTTGATGCGGGATGTGGATGGGAGAAAGGTGCAGGCATAGGTGTTGGTGGAGCTATATGTGCTTGTGGCGAGGTAGCAGAATGACGAGGGGAAATAGTGGGAGCAATGCTAGGGGCCAAATGGGGCTGCGTCCTTCCCTTTTTCGTAGAACCCCCTTTATTCAGACTAGGACAACCAGGAGGCTGTGCCTCATGACTTTTCTCAGGTGCAGGCGAATTTTTTATCGGGGCAGGTGAACCATGTGCTGGCACAGGTGCAGCTATTTGAGTTACAGGTGTTGGAGAAGTTGCAGGAGCTAGATGGTTATTGTGGTGATGGTAATGGTGATGATGGTGGGAATGAGGTAAAGGAGCAGGAGAAGGTGATGATGAGGGGGCACTGCCATCACCACCATTAAGAGAGTGCTGCAAGATAGATGAAAGTCGTACTTGCTTAACCCTACCAAATACAGTGTTATTTAGGCCAAGGTTTTTGGAATTTGAACCAGTGATTGTCTGAGCCAGCTGCTTCAACCTTGGGGTTGAGGGAGTGTTTCCAACTGCCAAAAGAACAGAAGACTGAACAATTGTGGGGGGAGCCACTGTTGAACCTTTGGAATTCAACAAGCTTATATACAAGTTCTGAAATCAACAAAACAAAACAAATTAGATAATCACACTCATTATAAAAGATAAGAATATCTCCAGTATCTAGCCATAGAGCCCTACACTAAAATATATAGAAGTTTCTTCTTTATTAATGGTGATTCTTTATTCTAAGATATATAAAATCAAGTATATGCAAACAAATAGACCTACTTAAATAATACTATAATCATGAAAATTATATATGCTTAACAGAGAAGACAACAAAATAAAGTAAAGATTATCAACCTCATAAGCTGCCAAATGTAATCCGGACTTCAGCTGGCTTGTCAGTTCATTGAAATTTACTTGTATTTGATAAATAGAGAAGTTCAAGGTAAATTTGAAAAGGATTTGCCCTTTCTGCAGAGGAAAAGCACTCTGTAGAGGAATCACAATAATTCCTCCAGGGAATTTCAAAACCTCAAAAGAGAGTGGGTCCCCAAACAAAGATGTAGTCAGGTGAAGGAATGATTGGTTTATAACAAAAGATACAAATGATGACCTGATCAAGCTTTGAGAATATAAAGATATTTTTGAACTTTTTGCATCTGGATCCACTGCAAACACCACTTTCGTTATGTTTGATCCAGCTACAGGTTCTAGAGATAAAATAACCACCTGACAAAAGTTAAATATAAGTCAATATATGGGGAAGCGAAAGAGAAAAGTAAATGATGTATAACAAAATACATAAAGTGATAAGGATTAAGAGAGAAGATACTTTGATGGTTGGAAAGCTAATCTCATTATAAATGTCTAACTCAAGCTGTATAATATTGTCTTCCAGCAAAGAAACTGGCTTCTCAAGATTGAAACTTGCAACAATGTCATGATCTGCATTAGCGAATACTATGAGTACATCGTATCAAAAACATAATGCATTTTTCATTCACGAAATCACTGACTGCAATTACAGCATCAAAGATGTCATATTTATTAAACAAAGAAAGCATAAAATGATTTATAACTTCTAAAGATTATCACACAAAAAATAAATAAATAGAACCCACACCAGTGTCATAATTCAACAAAGAAAAAGTACAAAACACCTAAAATTTTATCAACATCGAAGTGCAGTGACAAACATCTTCAATCTTCTATCTCCCAAATACACTCAACTCTTCATGCTGACATTACTAAAAGCAATGTTATGGCAGTCTACACAAGCAATGAGGGCTCTAATACCCAAAGGGACATTTTGTCTTCCATGAACACCACAAAGCCCAGATCATAAAAGCACACTCAGATTGACCTTCGGTACAACAAGATACAAAAAATGTCAAGCCTCAGCACAAGAGACCAGTGGTTCACCACAGCATCTTCTAATACCATAATATTCAAGATATGCAGGTAATTTCACACATTCCCATGTAGCATTGCACTACTGGTGATGAACACCAAGCACCACAGCCAACAGAGCAAAATATCAAATATTGCCTACAGTGATAAAATTTATTGCATCCAAAAACCATTCTACACGCAAGAAGTTTTAACATGTGAAGGAATTTACAAGCATTTAGTGCTAATAAATGATTTAAATAATTAAAAGATAACCAGAAATCTTGAAAGAAGTTCCAATCCTTTTCAAAAAGACAGAACTTGGATTGCTCTAAGTGAAATGTCGGACCAACTCAGTTAATAAATAGCTCTGAATGCTAAAGAGTGGGATACATCTTAGATGTGGCAATTCTATGTTCCATTCCACTCATAAGGGTAAAGAAGCCAATTCCAAAAATCATAAGAACCACTGAAATAATTGATATCAGGAAATTTTTGGAAATAACTGATTTATGACAAACTGTATCACTAAATATTATTGAATTTTTCAACATTGATCACTATCATTTGCTTCAACATTTATAACTAAACTCTGATATAGAGAACTTTTATCCCAATATTGTTTGCCTAAGTCCTGCTTCACTTCACTTGCATTTTAATCCGTGTTCCTTTTAGAAAGGATCCAATGTTGAATTTGCCAACATTAGTCTGTGTGAATTTGGAAGAAGAAATTATATTTACTTAATCACTTTTACAATGAATCAATGATACATTTATACAATACTTAGAAACTAACTATGGAAAATAAAATATTTGTTAGCCTATAATCTTGCTACTAAATCTCCAGCTTCTATATTTGTAACTAATCTATATCTACAACATAGGAAAGTTAATCTCCAGCTAATTAGGAAAGTTAATCTCCAGCTAATCTACATCTGTAACACTCCCCCTCAAGCTGGAGCATAGATATTAATCATGCCCAGCTTGTTACAAAGATATTTAACTCGAGTCCCATTTAGTGCCTTCGTGAATATATCACCTAATTGCTCGCCTGTTTTCACATATCCAGTGGAAATCAAATTTTCTTGAAGTTTTTCACGGATAAAGTGACAGTCAATCTCAATATGTTTAGTCCGTTCATGATACACTGGATTTGAGGCAATATGAAGAGCAGCTTGATTGTCACACCACAATTTTGCTGGTGATACAGGCTTCAAACCAACCTCAGCTAACAAATGATGTATCCACAAGATTTCACATGTTGACTGTGCCATTGCCCTGTACTCAGATTCTGCACTAGATCTGGATACAACATTTTGCTTTTTTACTTTTCCACGATACTAGATTTCCTCCAACAAAAACACAATAACCTGTAGTAGATCTTCTGTCACTTTTGGATCCAGCCCAATCAGCATCTGCAAAGCACTCAATGCGACTGTGCCCATGATTGCTATATAATATGCCAAGTCCAGGAGCTCCTTTCAAGTAACATAAGATCTGTTCCAAAGCTGCCCAATGTTTGATTGTAGGAGCGGTCATAAATTGGCTAACAATGCTAACAGCATAGGCAATATCTGGACGAGTTACAGTGAGATAGTTTAATTTTCCAACTAATCTTCTGTATTTCTCTGGATCATCAAATAGGTCACCATCATCTTTCATAAGGTGCACATTAGGGTCCATTTGTGTACTGCATGGTTTAGCTCCCATTTTTCCAGTTTCTGTAAGCAGATCAAGAACATATTTCCGCTGAGACAAAACAATCCCCTTCTTGCTTCTTGTTACTTCTACTCCCAAGAAGTATTTTAACTGGCCTAAGTCTTTGGTATGGAATTTGGTGTGTAAGAATGACTTGAGAGAGGAAATTCCTATATCATCATCTCCTGTAATAACAATATCATCAACGTACACAACAAGAAGAATGATGCCAGCTACTGATTGTCTGTAGAAAACTGAGTGATCACACTTGCTTTTTTTCAACCCAAACTCTTGAACTACTTCGCTAAACTTACCAAACCAGGCACGAGGACTTTGTTTCAAACCATACAGAGATTTCTTCAAATGACAAACCTTCCCATACTCCCCCTGAGCAACAAATCCTGGTGGTTGCTCCATATAGACTTCCTCGTGGAGATCACCATGAAGAAATGCATTCTTGATATCTAGTTGATGTAAAGGCCAATTTTGAGAAGCAGCTAATGAAATGAATAGACGAACAGAAGTCAATTTAGCCACAGGAGAAAAAGTATCAGAATAATCCACCCCATAAGTCTGTGCATAGCCTTTAGCTACAAGTCTAGCTTTGAGTCTAGCCGCCGAGCCATCCGGATTAACTTTGACTGCGAAGACCCACTTGCAACCCACAGCCTTCTTACCGGTAGGTAAATCCACCAAATCCCATGTATGATTTTCATCCAAGGCAGTTATCTCCTCGAGCATTGCAGCATGCCAACCAGGATGAGATAAGGCTTCTTTAACTGTCTTAGGTATGGAGATAGAGTCTAAAGAAGCAATGAAGGCACTAGACATAGGAGATAAGTGATCATATGAAATAAAATTAGCAATGGGATATTTAGGAAAGGTACACTGACGTTTACCTTTGCGGAGACTAATAGGTAGATCAAGATCATTCAGTGGAGGATCAGATGACGAAGAAGTTGGCGCAGGACATGTATCAGTGGTCTCCTTTCTTCTGGAATAGACTTGAACGATAGGCGGTTGATGTAGAGCAGAAACCGAAGAAACATCATCCGAGGGCTCAACTAGAGAAACACCATTATCCGGTTGCTCAGTAGAGGAACTCGAAGATACATCATTATCTGGGTGCTGTGTGAAGTTATAGATAAGCCATTCATCTTCCTCCCCCTGACTAGTAGGATTGGATGGTGGGTAAAAGAATGGCTTGCTTTCCAAAAAGGCCACATCTGTTGATACTAGGTATTTGTTGAGATCTGGAGAATAGCATCGATAACCTTTTTGAAGACGAGAATATCCTAAAAAGACACACTTCAAAGCTTTTGGATCCAATTTGTTAAGACAGGGCCGTACATCCCGAACATAGCAGGTGCTACCAAATACTCGTGGCTCCACTGGAAACAATGACTTGTGTGGAAACAAAGTTTTATAAGGAATCTCACCATCCAAGACAGTAGAAGGCATGCGATTTATTAGAAAACAAGCTGTGGAGACTGCATCAGCCCAAAATTGTTTAGGAACTTTCATTTGAAACAACAAAGCTCGAGCAGTCTCAAGTAAATGTCTGTTCTTACGCTCAGCGACTCCATTCTGAGAGGGGGTATCAACACAAGAAGATTGGTGAAGGATACCATGTTGAGTCATGTAAGCCTGAAATGATTCTGACACGTATTCTTTGGCATTATCACTTCTTAATGTATGCACAGAAATATTAAACTGAGTTCTAATTTCAGCACAAAAAGCAGAAAAATGGTGAAATACTTCAGAACGATTCTTCATAAAATAAATCCAAGTCATTCGAGAAAAATCATCCACAAAGGTGACAAAATATCTGAAACCAGTTTTGGACATCACAGGACATGGGCCCCAAACATCTGAATGAACCAATTCAAAAGCAAACTTAGCTCATTTATTAATTCTAGGACATAATGAACTACGATGATGTTTAGCAAAATGACACGATTCACACTCCAAAAAAGGTACATTATGAAACTTGGAGCATAACTTCTTCAAAATAGGCAGAGAAGGATGTCCCAATCGACAATGTGCTTCAAAAGGAGAGATGACACTAGAGCAGGCAACAGATCGAGGTACCCATGCATCAAGTATGTAGAGACCATTAGATACATGTCCTTTACCAATAATCTGCTTCGTCAAAAGATCCTGAAATAGACAATGATCAGGAAAGAATAAGATACAACAATTGAGATCTTTAGTGAGCTTACTGACAGAAATCAAATTAAAGGCAAGATTGGGTAAGCTTAAAACAGATGACAAGGTGATAGATGCGGTTGGTTTCACAGTCCCAGACCCCACAATGTTATATGTTGATCCATCAGCTATGGTTACAGGAGATGATGCTTTGTGTGATTGAAAACTAGTAAAGGTCTTAGGATTACCTGTCATGTGATCTGTGGCACCAGAATCAATGACCCATTTGTTGGAAGAGGAGATAAGACATGTGTTACCTGATTCTGCAAGAGCAGTGACTGGATTAGACTCTTTCAATGAATCTTGATATTGAGAGAACTTGGCATATTCATCAGCTGAGATAGTAACAGTTTTCTCAGATGATGAATTCGAAGCAGCAGTAGCAATATTAGCAGCTTGTATTCTTTGATTCCGATTTTGCAGCTTCTTACAATACCGCTTAGTATGGCCAGTTTCCTTGCAGTAATAGCAAACAATATTATTGGTGTCATTATTTCGACTGTCTTTGTTTGCACCCCGGCTATTTCCGTTCTTCCCACCATCATTTCCCTTTCCTCCTTTGGCAACAAGAATACTAGGCTGCTGATTCGAGAACGCATTCTCCGTTCGTAATACCCTACTGAAGACTTCTTGGAGGGAAGTAATTTCTGTACTCGAGAGAATCTGAGATTTGGCTGTTTCAAATTCAGAGGGGAGACCAGCCAAAAAACTCATTATTGCCATCTGTTCTCTTTGAGCTTGTTGTACTTTGATGTCAGTGCTGAATGGCAAAAGTACATTCAACTCTTCATATGTCTTCTTGAAATCCATAAAATAAGCCGTGAGTGATTTAGAGTCTTTCTCGGCACGATAGAAGTCTTTGCACACTTCATAGATACGAGACACATTCCCCTTTCCAGAATACAAAAACTCTAAATAATCCATTAATTCCTTAACAAATTCACAATGATTAATTAAACCAATCACCTCACCATCAATTGAATTCCGAATTTGCAAAAATAGACGTGCATCATCCCTTAACCAAACTTGTCTAGTTTCATTAGTAGGTGGGTCTTGAATTAAGTGATCATATTTATCAACACTCCGTAAATAAACCCTAATAGTTTTGCTCCATCCCAAGTAATTGGTACCATTCAATTTATGGTCAGTAATTTTAGACATTGCAGGGACTATTTCATTCACATAAGCCTTACTGTCATCCATTTTAATTTACTAAATAGTTTATAAACAGCAATAAAGGCAAATACCACTCCAGAAGCCAATATACTACCACAAACAGGAGCAGCACTCAGAATAAGAGGCAGAGAATGCAGTCTGGTTACAGAAACAGAACCTGTTGACGAAGATCTATCTCAAACAAACTCTGATGATCAGAATACCAACCAAAACAGATTGCTACTGAGAAGACGAATCCAGGGAACCAAATCGGGTCGTCAACAGCCAATCCACGCGCCCTCACGCGCCGACGCGTCTGAAACAGTTGGTCGAAGAAGGTGGCGCGTGTAGCTCACGCACCATCCACCCAGTCGTCGGAGATGTCCAGTCCGGCCGGAAAAGCGATTCCGACTCCTTCTGTGATGGCGGTGAGGCAAAAACTGGTCACTTGTTATAGGTGACCCACAAAGGCTCCAACCCTTACGAGTAAATTCTCAGAAACAGGAAATTTTAATTGAACCGCGCTCTGATACCATGTGAATTTGGAAGAAGAAATTATATTTTCTTAATCACTTTTACAATGAATCAATGATACATTTATACAATACTTAGAAACTAACTATGGAAAATAAAATATTTGTTAGCCTATAATCTTGCTACTAAATCTCCAGCTTCTATATTTGTAACTAATCTATATCTACAACATAGGAAAGTTAATCTCCAGCTAATTAGGAAAGTTAATCTCCAGCTAATCTACATCTGTAACAGTTTGAAAGCTTACTGCTTCTCTCACAGCACGGAACAGAAGAAAAATTGATAACCAAGTATGGCACAACGCTCAGAGATTCCGCATTAACAAGATGGTCGTGTGGAATCTCGTGGATTCAAGCCACTTGAAGCTTAAAGCAAGAAACAATAGATTGAAAGAATTATTTATTAATGATCATTCAAATTAAGAAGGGTCATCTAGGTTGATGGCATGATCACTGCTCACACAAATCTGAATCTGGGTAGGACTACGAGCCACCAAAGAAGTTGACAGCATAGCCAATAAATCACATGTACTAAAAAAGATAGATGAGTTGACTGTTTAGTGATGCTACTATTTTTCAGTCATCAGATGTATGTATTTTTCAGTCATCAGATGTATGCAGTTTGAATATATACAAAGGCCAAAGGATTTATACTCACCCATAGTTTGAAGCGAGGACATAAGTCCATCCTTTAAATTTTAAAAATTCAATTTTTCATCTTTGATCAAATTTATTATTAAATATAATGGTAAATAATAATTATTCAGCAATAATTTTATTATTTTAAGATTAAAATTTTATAAAATAATAAAATAAATTTTGTATAAATATAAAATTTTAAAAAAATAAAGTAACCATCGACGACAGTGGTCGATGATAACGGAGTCAAGTGGTTTTTTCTAATCACCTGGCTCCTGACCCTCCTATTCGATGGAGACAATCAACAATTTTGACAGAGATGATTAAATCTGGTCACCTCTATCAAAAAAAACAACAAAAAATGACGAACCTTGATCCCATCGACCATTTCCAATCTCTCTTTCTGATGGATCTAACCTCCGTAGCCAAAACTAAAGACGGCCAGACCAAACAGGGAGGCCAGACTGGAACTAGATGACCTAAAATAACCATTTGGTTCTATTATTGACAGTGACTGTTTTGCTTTTTTATTTAAATTTTTTGTAAATTTTTTATATATTTTTTAAAAATATTTATATTTAAAAATTATTTAATAATTTTATTATAATTTTTTTCAAAAGAGTATCTTAGTCATTTTAGTATAAAAATTATAAAAAATAATTTAAATGGTGAGAGATTAAGTTTTTAAAACTTAGAGGGTGTGATTTTGTCCCTGCCTCAACTATGGGTGGGAACAAGTGCTTTGGCCTACATACAATTTGGAATAAGAATGTTGCATACTAGATACCTCGCTGCAAAAGCAAAAGCCTTTACCATAGCATTCGAAAAATTACACATTTTACTGGTCCGTGTACCAGATTGCTTCCCTATTTATTGATACATAGGAGCGACATTGTTAATCTCAACTCCCATATGTTACACCGAGACAGAAACTGAGATCATGATGACTTATGAGAGTTAGGAATGCACCGTGCTGGTTGCTCACAACTCATCTCTTGAAAATTCTTCCTTTATGTGCTGAATATAAGATGCATAAGCTTTAATAATGGACTCATAAACGTCAATGCCTTTCAGGTATTCAGCTTGGTTTAGAAACTGCAACAAGGTGAAATAAGAACATTAGATCACGAACAGTTGGCATGCATATTGGGTTTATCTGACATCACAACAAGAAGACATATATTATGATGGTTAGATACCATGCACATTGAGTGCAAGTAGGATTTTATCACACAGAAAAAATAGTTTTGTTCTCATGTTTAGCAGTGTAAAGCTAATGAAGAAGAAAAAGAAAAGAAACAGTTAAGAATTTGGAAACACCAGAGGAAAAGATGCCCCCAGGCACACCATGATAATCAAGCAATGAAGCTATCAGTGGAATTCGTGTTCAACACTAGTAAGTATTACTTTAGTTTGCCCAATGTTATGGCAGCAAGAGACATGCTATTAGTTATCCACCAGGAATATACCAGTGTTCAACAAATGTCAAGAATCAGATCCCAATTCCAAAACAACGTTTTCCATTTTGAGGGATAAAATCCATAGACACATACAAACCATATAATCAACAGAAAGTCAAAACAACAGATTGACATTCACCTCATTATGGTCATGAAGCAGAATAGGCGTATTTGCTATAGGAGAGAAGCCAATGGCTGGCAGGCCTTGTTCTCGGAAATAACGAGCATCTGTGGAGGCAGGAAAGATCTCTGGCTTTCCTAGTTTTCCATTAGCATTTTTAACTGCTTCTTCCAGAAGGCCCCACCACGGGTTTGAAATATCAGTTGCAGTTATTATTAGTTTTCCAAACTTGTCACGTGCAGAATTTTTTTGCTTGAACTGTCAGAAGCTAAAGACAAGTTAAAGAAAATGACAAGGAAGAACAACAAATATGAGAAATTACTTCAAGTCAGTTCACAAAGCATACACATTCTGCAATAATTGAACCAAATAACCTTCTTCATTCAGTGATCAATGGCAAATGCACACTCATTCTTTTGGTTTTATGTAATAGAAAGACTTTCAATACTAACACTAAATATATCAAATGAAAAGCCGCATTCTGTAATCATATAAATTGTCATTTTGTTAAAAAATTTCTTCAGATCACATAAAGTCATAACAAAGGAAACCATTTTTTCTTGTACCGACTGAAATGATCTGAATTGGTAAGAGTCTTAAAAAATTATAACCTCAAATGTCATATTGCGTGAAGCAGGTGCCCATTCTTCAGCAATTCGTCTCTCCAAAGCTTCTGCATCTGCAGTAGGAGGGACACGAATATCAAAACCAGCTTCTGCTTCAGATGGCTGCAAATTCATGACAAAGCCCTGGTAGACACAAAGAAGGATAATCATTTCAAAAGCTTAGGGCACATATCATTGTAATAAGTGATGTATATATTCTGGCAGAAGAAAAAGCTACTATCATAGTTTGGTAAAATATAATGTACAATACCCTCTCTTTTTCATCTTTTTGTATGTTTGTAAACATTTAGGCATTTGTAGAAAGAAGATTATGCCTGGCATCTTGTTGATATAACTTACTTGTTTTATGCCTGATATTTATCACCATTTAAAATAGGTAGTCCTTACAACTGGCTAATTTTTTTTTCATAAAGTCGTGTTGCAATTCAAAAACAAGATTTACAATACAAATTGAATAGAACTCTTCAAAAATAAAATTAAAGAATAATTAGTCTCATTATCTATTGATGATACAGCAAAATTGATAGTCAAGTAATCAAAGCAAACAAAATCATTAAAAACCCTAGCTCCAAACTTGTTAAAGAACTTACAGTTGGTGATGGAGTGCCAGCCTTAAGAAAGGCCATGTTAACAGAAATGACCTCCCCTTCACCCTTCAATCCAGCCTTCACCAAATCAAACTGTGAAGCTCTGAACCTCCTCACACTCTCAATGCTTTTAAACAAGTTCTCCACGGCACTATTATCATACAGTTTGGCCCCATGCCCCGGAGCTCCTTTGGCCTTGATAACTAGCCACCATGGAGACCTCTCTGCATAAAATGCCCTGTAATTCTCACTAGGAGAAGCCAACCCTGAATTCCAAAGTAACCATCACAGTTAACAAACCACTCTACCTAAATGACCTAAAACTGATATTTAAGACTAAAAAACCTTCTCACTTTCAACAAACAATTAAACATTTATAGGTTATAGATGAATGGATTGAATATAAAACCTTAAGCTGTTATACCATATTAA
>JAJEJH010000829.1:0-38613 GCA_026122585.1 Anacardium occidentale
CATGCACAAATTTCTGAACCCTGGTGATCTCTGAAGTTGCCATGCCTGGCACAAATCTCACCAGCTGATTAAACCTAGCTGCATACTCTTTCACTGAACTGGTGCCTTGAGTCAACTCTATGAACTCTTGAGCCTTAGCGTGCACCATATCTGCACTACGGTATTCCTCATCGAATAACCGTCTGAAATCAACCCAAGTCATGTTACGCACATCTACTGAGGTCTTAACGAGGTTCCACCAAACCCTCGCGTCACCTTTAAGCATATAGACTGCATATCTGACTCTCTCTCTGTCTGTCATGGGAAACAACTCCATGGCATTCTCTACTGATTCGACCCAGTCTTCTGCGATTGCAGGATCTCCTGAACCAGTAAATCTGGGCGGCTGATGGGCTCCTGGCAGACTGTAAATCGGATGCAGCCTCGCTGAACCACTACTACTAGCTGTGCCTGCCCCTGAACTCTGGCCTGGCAGATACTCATACCCTGATGCCTGACCATACCCTGGTGCCTGAGCGTACACTGGTATCTGAAACTCCTCAGGTCTCTGCTCATACTGATCTCTACCTCGCCCCTGACGGGCTCTACCTCTGACAGGCTCTGGGGTCTCAACCTGCTCTGGAGGCTGTCGTTCTTCTCTTAACACATCTCTGACGATGTTTATGACATCCTCTGGCTGAAGAGATGCTCTGGAGTGCTGGGACCTTCTGCGGTCACTAGTGTTCATCGGCCTAATGGAGGCACTACTCTACTCACTCACATCTCTATCTCTATGGGATCTCCTATCTAGAAAATCACACACAGAGGATAAATATAAAACATAACTGAAATTCATACATTCAAACTTACGCTGAGAGGAAGCGAGCGACGGCTGCTGGGATAGGCTGGCTCTCGGCTCATGCAAATTCATAAAATATGCATATGAAAATACATTTTCTGAAAATGATTTTCTCAAAATCTACTAAATGGCTCAAAGCAATGCTCTGATACCAACACTGTAGCAACCCCCGCCTCAGGTTACTGTGCGCTACGGAAAATACTGTTCATATAATAATAAAATATTCCTGAGACGGGGACCTCTACAGAAAACCTGCTGTTGAAACTGGTATAACAAATTTCTTTATAAAAGAAACTGTTAACATAAGTAAAATACTGAAATATACTGAAGCGTGAAAGCCCCAGGCTGCTCATGTATAAAAATAACTGATCATATAGTGTACTAGGGTATAATACACACATATATACATGAGAATACTAAAGCATGCGAGCCAACATGCTATCTGCTGCTGCCGAGCCACATCCCCAAAAACTCGCAGCGGTCTCGCTCCAGCTCAGCCTCGAACTACTGACCTGCAAAAGGAAACAGGGAAAGGAGTGAGTGACAAAGTCACTCAGCAAGCGTTTCCAAACACTACACTCGCAGGTCAAACAACTAATCGACTACGTGACTCGTCACGTAGAAGATTCTACTAGACAGTTTTCTTATTCTGATTTCTGTTATTTTTCTGTTCTGATACTGTTCTGTTTCTCATCTGTTCTCATGAGATGCTGTACATGACAATGAAATGTATATGCTGATGTCATGTAAACTGAAAAGCTGTAAAACTTGCCCTCAGGCTTGTTTTTCTGAAAAAAACTGTCTTTTCTGAAAACTCTTTCTGATAATAAAACTGTGATCCGAAGATCCTGAAAATATACGTATAGTATATACTGAAATCTGTATCAGAAAGTACTGAAAATCTCTGAAATATCTGAAAATATTTGCTATGCTGGCCAGACTGATGAATACAGGGATTCGGCACCCTGGCCGTGTGAGTTCAAAGTCCTACTGAATCTACTGATGCACAACCAGCACTCTCTATTGAGCTTGGTCAGTGACCATGTCTTCTGGTGGACGCTGGTTTCCCTCTCTAGCGGGTGTGCGAACTCACAGGTGCCCCCTCGTATCCACCCCTATCTGATATATATGAAAAATCATATATGTATATCTGAAAATCATGCTATTGGATCCTTGGATCCAGTCTGAAAATATCTGATATGGCATGCCGTGCTAATGCTGATAATCATGCATGAAATGCTGATTTCTTAGCTGATTACTGAGTTCTGTGTGCTTAAAACTGGCTTAGAGTGGCTTAAATAGCTTTTAATCTCTTATTTCTGAATTTCTGAAGGTGCACGGGCGTGTGTTCTGGGACGCACGGGCGTGTGTCAAGGCACACGGGACCGTGTCCCCGTCGTGCTGCTGGGCGTGTGCGATTCTGGAATATTTTCATGCAAACTGGGCAAGGCACACGGGCGTGTGTACTCGGGCACACGGGCGTGTGGCTGCCATCTTCTTCTCCCCGTGCTTCAACGAACACGGGCGTGTGGAATTAGGGGAGAAAGCACACGGGCGTGTGTCACTCGGGCACACGGGCGTATGTCTGGGTTTTCAGACGCACACGGGCAGCATGCACGGCCGTGTCCCATGTAGAAAAGAGGACGCACGGGCGTGCCTCCGGGACGCACGGTCGTGTGCTCGACCCAGAAACTGCAGATGGCATCTGGAAATCCAGAAATTCCCACACTCACACTTCCACACTCCAAATCAACATACATAAACACATACTACTACTGCTAGTACGCAAATAATCATCAAATCATCAACTCAAACACGCCAATCATCATACTGAAAGCATATATCATCATGTATATTCACATACATGCACATAAACATGGAAGCCACTCAATCATCCAAACATGCATCATATCAAGCTCAAGCATACTGGAAAACATCTCAAACAAGCACACATAACATTCTCATAAGCTGGAAATAGCCAAACAGGCTCTGAACTCAGCGGAGGAGGTAAGGAAAACACTTACCTCGCGCCATGGAAGCTCTATCTCTCTCCCTGGAAGACTCTGGATCTCTAATCTGAAGCTGAGCTGCTGGGGGATCTCTTTCTGGAACTCTAGGGTTCACTGGAGCTGAGGAAGAAGAAGAGAAAATAAGCTGGGAGCTGACTGCGCGCAACTGAACTGAAAATAAACTAATAAAGCTGGCTGGGTAAGACACACGGTCGTGTGTACTGGGCACACGGTCGTGTGTAGTGGAAAATAGCCATTTCCACCCCCACAAGCGCAGAAACTCTAACTAAGCCCCAAAGGACTTCTACAATGACTCTTCTACCCCTCAAAACTCTCTAAAATGATAATTCTACCCCTTGGGTCATTACATGCATGGGTGTGCATATTTGGACGCACGAGCGTGTATAAACATGCATAGGTTGTATGTTAGCCATGCAACCTGGTCGTGATAGGTTTTGAAATTCTACTTGATTTCTCCTCTATTGCTTACGCATAGCCGTGACCCTCAGGCGCACAGTCGTGACCTTCTTACATTGTAGTCATGTAGTAATCATGCACACAGGCATGACCCTACATTTGTAAGGGTGCACGGGTGTGCATCCCACTCTGTTTTGGCATATTCATGCCTAAAACTCACAAAACCCTATCCAATGCTTAGCATATCTACAATTAACCCAATCCATCATCATTCAACACTCCTAATCACACATATACACATACCAATTCCACCAACGGCATTCAATACCAAATCAAACATCAAAAACCTTTGAAAAATACATACCCATACATATAACACATTAAGCATGTTCAAGGGCAAGAAATACCATCACAATCACTTTATTTTCAACATATCAACATATAATCAAATCATACAATCACAAAGCATGCCAAAAACACTGACATACCTAAAAAATCAACAAACCCATGTTGGCAAACTCAAGAAAGAGGTAAGAAAATACTTACCTCATGCTATGATTGTTTTCTTCTCTCTTTCTACCAAAATTTCTTACTTTCTAACTAGATTGGGAGCTTTCTACTGCTGATTCACACCCCTAGGGTTAGGATTCTCTGAAAATAAAATGGAAACTTACATGAAGAAATGAATCAATGATGGGTGAGAATTTTTTTAAGCTACCTTCTCTCTCATTTTATAAGCATGGACGTCATACATAAGGGAAAATGAAGAAACTTTATTTCTTGCACTTTGTATGAAAGAAACCTCCCAAAGAGACTCATGTGCAAGCCACACTAACTCTGAAAACTCACTATTTCACCCATAAACTCTTTTAACTCCTATTCTATCACAAATTCTTACATCTAACCCCTATTTCTAACTAAAAAGACATTTCTAATCCAGGATGCTACATTTCTCCCTCCTTATAAAAATTTTATCCTTGAAATTACCTGAACAACTCTGGAAACCTATCTCTGATCTCAGACTCAACCTCCTAAGTAGCTTCTTGTAATAGCCCGTGGGTAGAACTATCTTTTAGGTTTTGAATCCAAGGGTTAAAGAGAGATTTCCTTAATAGGAAAGAGTTTTGAAATGGTTAAGGGGTAGAAGAGTCTTTTAAAAGCCTTTTATGGCTTGTACATGGATATTCTGGGAGTTAATTTTATGTATGCATGAAGGTGGGTGGAAATTGAGATTTTCCACTACACACACGACCGTGTGCCTAGCACACACGATTGTGTGTCTTACCTTTTAGCCATAAATATGTTTTATTTTTCCAGTTGTGCAGTTCCCAGGTTATTTTATTCGCTTCTTCTTCTTCTTCCCTCAACTCCAGTAAACCCTAGGGCGAGTGAGAGAGATCCCCTAGCAGCTCAGTTCCAGATTAAAGATCCAGAAGCTTCTAGAGAGAGAGGTCTAGCTTCTATGGCCAGAGGTAAGTGTTTCCTTACCTCTTTCACTGTGTTTCTAGCATGTTTTGCTGTTTTGAGTTGTGAAGAACCATTGTGTGCTTGTTTGAAATGTTATCAGCATGCTTGAGCTTTGAAATGATAATTTATTGGATGATTGAGTGGCCATTTCCATGATTTATATGTGTATATTTTGTATACATGTGTTATATTTTTTATTAATGATATGTGGCATGATTGAGATGATGATATGATGATTTATGCATGCTAGCAGCAGTATTGAGTGTGTATTGTTGTTGGATTAAAGTGTGGTTGTGTTTGGAGTAGGAATTTCTGAGATTCCAAACATTTTATACAGAATCTAGGTTGATCACACGCTCGTGTACCCGAGTGCACACATCTGTATGTCTATTCCCAATTCTACACACCCGTGTAGGCAAGACACGGGATGATGTTGAGACAATTACACACCCGTGTAGTGTGATACATGCCCGTGTGCCCAGTTTATGCACGCCCGTGTATTTGCACCACATGCCCGTATGGCTGGCCAAAGTTTGATAAATTGATACCAGAAGCTAGCACGTCTAAGGACATGAGAAGCACATGGTCTCGTGTGCCTTGACACACCCCTATGCACACAAAAACACATGTCTGTGTGGCTTAAGAAAGATAGAAAAAGAATATTAAAGCAAAAAGCCATTCTAAGCCATTTCTAAGCACACAAAACTCAGTAATAAGACGATAAAACATCATGCATGATTATCAACATTGAGCATGACATGCCATATCAGATATTTATATAAACGGATATAAGGATCCAATAGCATGATTTTACAGTATAATTATACGACGTTCTGAACATCAGTTAGGGGTGAGTACGAAGGGGCACCTGTAAGTTTGTACACCTGCTAGAGAAGGAAACCAGCGTTCGCTAGAGAGGACATGGTCATTGACCAAGCTCGTTAAAGAGAGTGCTGGTTATGCATCATAGATGCAGTAGGATTTGAGCTCACACGACTAAGGTGTCAAATTCCTATATTCATCAATCTGGCTAGTATAGTAGATATTTTCAGATACAGTTTTCAGCTTATACTATATGTATATACTCAGGATCTTCAGATCATAGCTTTTATTATTAGAAAGAGTTTTCAGAAAAGAAAGTTTTTCAGAAAATCAAGCCTAAGGGCAAGTTTTATAGCTTTTCAACATACATATGACATCAGCATATACATTTCATATCATGTACAATATCTCATGAGAAACAAAACAGAATACAATAAAACATAACATAGAAAACAGTAGATAGAGTTTTCTACGTGACGAGTCACGTAACCTGTTAAGTGTAGGAGCTACGAGTGTTTGAGGTAGGAAACTCTTGCTGAGTGACTTTGTCACTCACCCATTCTTCATTGTTTCCTTTTTGCAGGTCAATGATTAGAGAGCGGCTGAGCTAGAGCGAGACAGCTGTGAGATTTTGGGGATATGGCTTGACAACAGATAACATGTTTGGCTCGCATGCGTTTACTTATTTTCTCATGTATATATGTGTGTATTATACTTTAGTATACACTGTATGATAGTATATTTTATACATGAGTAGTCTGGGGTTTTAAGCATTTATTTCTGTATTTTTGATTTACTATCATAATAAATGATATTTACAACTTTCTTTTATAAAGAAATTTTTAATTCAGCAGCCGTAGCAGTCTTTTTACTATAGAGATTCCCATCACAGGTATATTTTATTTATTATCTACAGCATATTTCTATAGCATATAGTGACCTAGGGTAGGGGTCGCTACACTTCTTCCATTCTTTGACTTCTCCACAACACTTTTACTAAAGGAATCTCTTTATTTTTAAGGACTTTAACCTTATAATCCAGAACTTGAACTAGCTTTTCTTGATAACTTAAATCATCTACTAAATCCAAGCCTAAGAACTAAAGCACATGTGATTGATCCCCAACATATTTTCTCAACTGAGACACATGAAAGAAATTGTGGATTCTTTCCAAACTAGTTGGTAAAGTAAGTCTATAGGCAACCTCTCTAGTATCTCATACAGGCCAATAAATCTGGGGGCTAGCTTTTCTTTCTTACCAAATATGAGAACTTGCTTGCAGGGAGTAACTCTTAGAAATACTTTATCACCCACTTGAAATTTTATTTCCTTACGTCTCAAATCAGCATAATTTTTTCTGTCAATCCTGAGTTTGTTTAATTTTCTACTTGATTATCTTGATCTGCTCAATCATTTTATGAGTCATCTCTAGACCTATTATAATCTCCAAAGAATCCCTCTCTCCAATCTCATCCCAATGAAGAGGAGATCTACATCTCCGACCATAGAAAGCCTTAAATAGAGCTATCTAAATAGTTGTTTGATAACTGTTATTATATACAAACTCTATTAAGGAAGTAACTTTGCCCAACTGGTCTAGAAGTCTATACAATAGACTCTTAACATATCCTTTAGATCTAATTTACTCTTTCAGTTTAACCATCAGTCTGAGGATGATATGCAAAACTAAACTGTAACCTAGTCCCCAATGATCTCTATAAACTCTTCTAGAAAGTTGACAAAAACCTAGTCTCTATCTGACACAATAGTCCTGAAAACCCTATGAAGTCTGATAATCTCTCTAATGTATAACTACCCCAATTAATCTGTAATCATGCCTTGTCGAATAGGTAGAAAGTAAGTCGGTTTGCTTAATCTGTCTATAATCACCCAAATATTGTCATATCCTCTCTGAACTCTAGGAGGACCTAAAATAAAATCCATAGATATATCTTCCTATTCCACTCAGGAATACTCAAAGGATACAATAACCCCAATGGTCTCTGATACTTTACGTTAACTTAATGACATACCAAACACCTAAAAACAAAGTTTGCTACGTCTCTCTTTATCCCTGAGCACTATAAACTCTTCTTGAGATCTTGATACATTTTTGTGTTACCTGGATGCATAGAATACACTATGCTATGAGCTTCTGATAAAATCTTTTAAGTCAGTTCTAAATTTTATGGTACATAAACTCTGTCTCTAAACCTTAAAATCCCGTCTCTAAACCTCAAAATCCTATCTCTAACTTCAAAGTCAAGCACTGAACCCTCTAAAATCTTTTGAATCATATCATGAGTCCAACCATCTATCATCTGACTAGCTTTAATCTCATCAAACAAAAACAATACAATCTGGAATCTGAAGAAACACACAGTCACTATCTTAATCTATTCTTTGACAATCTCATCCTACAACTATCTCTGCATAAAAATTCTTAATAAAGCCACTCTCTTACTCAATGCATCAACCACCACATTGGTTTTACTTGGGTGATACTTAATCTTGCAATCATAGTCTTTTACTAATTCCAACCATATTTTGTGCCTCATATTAAGTTCTCTATGAGTGAAAAAGTACTTTAAACTTTTATGATTTGAATAGATGCTACACTTAACCCTATAAAGATAATGTCTCCAAATCTTCAAGGCAAAGACAACTATAGCTAGCTCAAATCATGGGTAAGGTATCTCAACTCATGATCTCTTAATTACCTAGAGGTATAGGCAATCACCCTATCAAACTACATCAAAACAACATCAGTCCCTTGGTGGGAAGCATCTGTATAGATATCAAACTTTACTCGTTCCTGAGGTAGTGCCAAATCTAGAGTGCTAGTCAATCTCTACTTTAACTCCTAGAACCTCTCCTTGCACTTCTTAGTCCAAACAAAAGGTACTTCTCTCTTAGTCAAAGTAGTTAAAGGTTTCATCAATCTTGAGGACCCCTCAATGTGTCTCCTATAATAACCTACTAAACCCAAGAAACTTCTTGCCTCCTTAACAGTCTTCAGCCTTGACCAATTCAAGACAACCTCGACCTTATTAAAGTCCACTAAAATGCCATCTGTTGATACAATATGTCCTAAAAAAACCACTCTATCTAACCCAAATTTACACTTGGAGAATTTGACAAACAAATATCGATTTCTTAACCTCTAAAGCACAAACCTCAAATACTCTTCATGCTCTTCTTTGCTTTTTGAGTAAACTAGGATGTCATCAATGAACACTACCACAAATCTGTCAAGGCAATCTTGAAATATCCGGTTCATTAGATTTATAAATATCACAAGGGCATTTGTCAAACCAATAGGCATCACCATAAACTCATAATACCTATATCTGATCTTGAAAGTAGTCTTGGGTATATCTTTGTCTACCACTCTCACTTAATAATATCCTGATCTCAAATCAATCTTAGAGAGTATAACTGCTCATTTCAACTAGTCAAATAGATCATCAATCCTTGACAAAGGATACTTGTTCTTTATTGTGACTTTATTTAGCTCTCGATAATCAATACACATCCTTATTGACCTACTTTTCTTCTTAACAAAAAGAATATGAGCTCCTAAAGTGAATAGCTCGGTTTGATAAATCTCTTGTCAATTAGCTCTAGTAATTACTTATTTAACTCTTGAAGTTTAGTTGGATCCATCTAATACAGAGCCTTAAAAATTGGAGTCATACCAAAAATAAGTTCGATACTAAACTATAACTCTTTGTCTGGGGGTAACCTTAGTAATTCATTTGGAAAGACGTCCTAGAACTCTTTCACCACTAACACCTTATCGATACTTGGCCTAACTAAACTCCTACATATAAATTGGCCAAATATTTCATACAACCCTTACTCAATAGTTTTCTCGCCTGAACACAAGAGATTAACATACTCTTAACTTTGCCCTCACCAAAGACAAATTGATTAGGGCCTACATGAAATCTAACCTTTTTGCTCCCACAAATTTATCTCTTGTAGGACCCGCCGCCCCGAGTACTCCTGCAGTTGAACAATAAATCTCTTTCTATTAATAAACTGAAAATTAGGTACCCGAGACGGGAATCCTACGGAAAAGAAACCCTACTGCTGCTACTGTACAAACTGAACACATGCGGAAGCTGGAAAATAAACTGAAATATACAATGAGCCCAAACTGGCTTTCCATATATGCAACTGTTCTTTACACTGTTCTGAAAATATACATCATATACATGACCTCACAGGTCCAAACTGAAAATAAAATACAACTGATCTCTAGTGTGTGGGGTCCCCTCTCGCAAGCCTCGGTCCACCCGCTCCTCGCCAGCAGCAAAACCTGAAAAGGAAGGAAGAAGGAAAGGGATGAGTGATAAAGATCACCCAGTAAGAATTCCTTACTTCCCCCGCCCAAACAAGCGACAAACAACACACACACTGACACTTGGCCTCGACCCTATCCATACATCTAGTCGCTTGCTGGCGCTGAAACTGATTATTCTGCTGTTATCTGGATTACTGTTATCTACTTATTAATGAGTCATGGCATGATGAATGTCATGACATGCTGAACTGAAACTGAAACTGTATGCTGATGCATGTATCTGAATCTATCTGACTGTACCTGAAGGTACCTGCTGTGCTGATCAGGCTGATGAACACAGGGATTCGGCATCCTGGCCAAGTAGGCTAAACATTCTAGCTACTGGCTAGAATCTGCTGAAACTGAATACTGAAATACTACTGCTGAGCTGACTGACTGGTGTCAGAAAGCTGGGTCCCACAGATGCCCCCTCGAGTTCACCCTAAACTGAAACCCATAACTTGGGTTCTGACTGCTGAAATCTACTGAATTCGGATCCCTGGATCCTCATTCAGGCTACATGCTGTGTCATGCTATGCATATGCTACATTATTATCTGAATTCGCTGTTATCTGATGTCATTTAGGCCTTGGATGGATAAACAAACCTTTAATCATTCATTTCTGCTCATTTTCTGGAAAAACTGGCGGACGCACGGGCGTGTGGGCCAAGCACACGGTCGTGCAGGAGAGACACACGGTCGTGCCAAGCAAAGCACACGGGCGTGTGCCTAGACACACGGGACCGTGCCCCGGTCGTGTGTCTGGCCGTGCTCTCCTCTGGAATCGCTGCGCATTTCTACTGAAGAAGCTGGCACACGGCCGTGTCCCTCAGGACACACGGTCGTGCCCACTGCAAATCTGGTCGTGTGCACTTCGTGCACACAGGCGTGCCCTTGCAGAAACCAGGGCACACGGGCGTGTGTCTGCGGGCACATGGGCGTGTGTCCGGTTCTGCAATACGAGCACCCACTTGGAACATGCAGGAAACCCATCCAAACACACACAATCCTCAACCGAACTGAAATTAACTGGAAACATGCATTCAAGGCACTTCCATATACACATAGCATGCATCAATTTCATCATCCATCTATCTCTACTGAATCCACCATAAAAATCTATATTTCTCTCACTAACACACACAAGCAAAGCAAGCATGCATTTTGGGTGGAAAATAAGCATCTCAATCAACATATAATCATCATCTCATCATCATATATCAACATACAAACATAACACAGCAAACTGGAAACGGAAACACCGTTTCCAGCATCATCAAACCAGCTGGGAAACTGAAGGAGAGAGTAAGAAACACTTACCTCTCGCCATGGCTGCTGGAAACTATCTCTCAAGCTAATCTCTGATCTCTCTAACTGAATTGGGAGCTGCTGGAAGCTGGAAATCTGATCTAGGGCTGGGAGCTGCTGAGAAGAAAGAAACTAAGCTGAAAATGGGAAAGCTGCTGGGTGAGAAACTAATAAATCTCCCGTCTCTCTCTCCTGCACCCACCTGCACGGGCGTGCAAGGCACTGTGCACAGGAGTGCACCAGGGAAAATGAATAAAAATCCATTTCCCGCGCTCCGCATGATTAAAACCTCCCTAAAGGCATCATACGAAGGCCACTCGGCTCTGAAAAACTACCATCTCACCCCTGAACTCCTCAAGACCCCCACCCTATTCCTGGACTTATTTCTAACCCCAGAACTCTATCCCTAAGGGCTTTTCTAGAAAAACCTGGGATGCTACATCTTTGTATTATACTTTCCCAGGAAATTTATACCTAAGATCATATCGAAATTGACTAACTTCAACATGATCAAATCTATCCTTAGGCTCCTACCCAAAATCATGACTTTCTGATCTACCAAGACCTGGTCACTCCCTATAAATCCTCTATCTAGTATTTCCACACAAATACTCTTACTAGCCATACTAGGGGTAAACTCTAACCTCTCCACTACACTCTTAGCTAGAAAGCTATGTGTGGCACCACAATCCACCAATACGAATAAAAGAGCATTAAGGAAAAGTAACTTACCAGTTACTGCATGTGGTATGGTCTCAGCCTACTTCTAGAGAATAATATACACTCTAACTCTGTTTCTGCCTCTGTCTTTGCCTCTGCCTCTGCCTCTGCCTCTTTCTAAAGGACTTGCACATCTCCTAAGTGCACCAACATCAAGCCTATGAGTCTCTACTCTAACTCTCTCTACATTAGCACCACCTCTAAGTAGACCTGCTCTACCTCTAAATGGACCATAACCACCTCTGCTCGGCCTTGTATAAACTTTAACTCTAGATGGACACTTAAAGATCTTGTGCCCTGGGTGACAACACCCAAAATACATAGTCTGATAGACCAAACACTCACTAGAATGTTACCTACCATATCTAACACACTGATATAACTGAGTTGTAACTCTCTGTCTTTGATCCCTTTTAAATGATTTCCTGGCTGGTATTGGTCTTTTACCTTTATCTCCAGTCTTTTCAATTGATCAAGCCATTACACCCATACACCGTAAACCAGTCTCTAATCTAAGTACTCTCCCCAATACATCACTGAGCTTCTAGGAAGGATCTGTTCCAGTCATGATGTTCTTGGTGATGGTAGAATATAGCCCATGTATAAATTTCTATAGATTGCCCATCTTTGTCCTTGTTAAACTAGGAACAAATCTTTCTAAAACGTTAAGTTTAGTGGCATACTCCTTTACCATACTTGACCTTTATGCCAAATCAATGAACTTTTAAGCCTTTGCATATAATATCTCTATACTCCTATACTCGATATCAAATAGTCATCGAAATTCTACTCAAGTTAGCTGATCTTCACTAATTGAAGCTTTTACAAGTTTCTACCAAACCTTTACATCACTTTTAAGTAGAAATACAATATATCTGACTTTCTCTTTCTTTGATAGAGTAAAAAGCCTCATTACACTTTTACTGACTCAACCCACTTTTCTATTGCTACTAGATCTCTTGACCCACTGAATTTTAAAGGTTGAAATAACCTTAGCAAATTATAAATAGGATATAACTTATTTGAATTACTTGTACCTGTTGTCTCAATACTCATACCTTGACTTAAACCACTGTAAACTACTAGAAACTGAAATTTGTCTCAAATTGACTCTTATTGTCTTCTTTTTCTTGGTATCTGACAAGTTTCATGTCTAATCGATTCATCTCTAACAGGTTTTTAACCAACTGTCTTCTTCTTCTTGGCATCTGACAAGTTTCATGTCTAACCGATTCATCTCTAATAGGTTCTTGACCACGACTTATCTTTGCTTACTGAAGACCTTTTTTTAGTACCTCTCTTATAATTTCCCTCAACTTCTCTGATCGAAGGGACACATAGGATAAGCCCTGAGATCGCTTCCTATCGCTCACACTCATGGGTCAAGCTGAGGAAATACTTTCTTTTTTATTTATAAATCTAGGGATATAATCTCTTATATTTATATCATTATAAGCAAACAAGAGGGGTTAAGATTACATAAACTACATAAATGAGACAATACCTTACTTATGTTGAGATGAGGGTGTGAACTCTGGCTGTTGGGAAGGAAACACTAGCTCTTTACTCATAAAATTATGTAAACAATGCATTTAAAATCATGAATTTGAAGAAAAATGGTTCAGAGATTTGCTCTGATACCAAAAATGTAAGACCTACTGTTGTATATGCCACTATTACTAGGTCTTATACTTATTTATGCAAATAAGGAGCTACTTATTTATTTAACATTGAGAAAAGTGCTAAAGATTGATATATACAATAGGAATCCTACGAAAAAGCTGGTTGAGTATAAAACACAAGTTAACAGAAGCTAAAAACATTTAATAACATAGTGGTAGGTTTAAAAGGAAACTTATATATATATATATATATATATATATATATGTATATATGTACATGTGTTTTGTATCAAAATGCATCCATGCATCTGTATAATGATTTCTAAAAATTTACATACATATAGAAATCCCACAAGGGGTTTTGCAAGTAAAAAACGGGAGCCTTTTGCCTTTCAGCCATAGTCTACCCAAGCCTCAACAACATTTATCTACTGACCTATAAAAAAAAAGGAAAAAGAAAGGGATGAGTGATAACTGACTCAGTAAGCATTTTCTACTTTTTTCTAACCCAAGCAAATCTTAAAGCTGAACTCTTGTTTAAATTTAATTATTCTTATGATCTAGGTATTCTGAATTATGTTCATTCGTTTTGCTTTATTCATGCTATGAGATAAATGTCATGGTATGGAGCCATATTGAAAACATGCTATAGGCTATTAGCCAGTTTTTGAAATCACTGTTGGTTTATTTGAAAATAGCTATAAAGATCCGAAGATCTTAAACTGAGAAAGTATCTAAAAATAATGCAATTGAAAGATCTATACTATTGATCAGACTGATGAATACCAGAATTCGACATCTTGCCATACGGGGTAGAACCATACCAGCTAAGTGTAGCATCCTATGTTAGAAAAGCCCTTAAGGGTAGAGTTTTAGGGTTAGAAATAGAATTCAAGAATATTTTGGGAGTCTAGAAGAGTTCAGGGGTGAGTTGAAAGTTTTCCAGAGCTGTGTGACCTTCGTATGATTCCTTTGGGGAGGTTTCAATCATGCGAAAAGCGGAAAGTGAATTTTTATTCATTTTTCCTGGTGCACTCCTGTGCATCATGCCTGCACGGCCGTGCAGATGGGTAGAAAAGGAGAGAGACGAGAGATAAATGCATTCTCACCCGTTTTCAGCCAAATTTCTTCTTTGTTTCAGCAGCTCCTAGCCCTAGGCGTGAAATCCAGCTTCCAACGACTCCCAATCCAGTAAGAGATCAGAGAGAATAGCTTGAGTTAGAGCTTTCCAGCCGCCATGTCAAGAGGTAAGTGTTTCTTACTTCTTTCGTGAGTTTCCAGCTTGCTTTGATGATTGATGATTGTTTGGAATTGTGTGTTTACATGTTCAGCATGTCATATATGTTTGGTTGTTTCCATAATGAGGATATGAGGCATTGTATGTTGATTTTTCACCCAGATAACATGCATGCTTGTTTGTGTGCGTATAGTGAGAGAAACATTGGATTTTCATAGTGGATTCAGTAGTTTTGGATGAATGATGAAATTGATGATGAGTATGTGTTTGTTGGAGTGCCATTGAAGTGTGTTTAAGTTTAATTTCAGATTGGATATGGATTTGCATGGTTTCCTGTAGTTTTAGGCGGGTCATGTCTGAGTAGGACAAGGCGCACGGTCGTGTGCCCGCAAGAGCACGCCTGTGTGCCCTTGTCTCTACAAAGACACGACCGTGTGCACAAAGTGCACACGGCCTGAAAAGCAGAGGACATGACCGTGTGCCCTAAGGGACACGGTTGTGTGTCCTTCTTTTTACGTGAAATGGCCAGTTTTCTCTAGAAGCTTGCACGGCTAGGCACACGACCGGGGCACAGTCCTGTGTGTCTGGGCACACGCTCGTGTGCCCTTGCCCAGCACGATTGTGTGTGCGTATGCACGACAGTGTGTCTCCTTTGCACGGTTGTGTGTCAGCTTATTTCCTCAGAATTTTCAGAAATTGATTGATAAAGGCTTGGTAATCCATCCAGAAGCTTATTAATCACCAAATAATCTAGATTTCAGATAAGAAATGGTGCATAAGCATACCACAGCATAGCATGTAGTTTGAAGGAGGATCTAGGGATTTGAATTCAGTGGATTTCAACATTCAGAACCCAACGTATGGGTTACAGTTTTGGGTGAACTCGAAGGGGCATCTATGGGACCCAACTTTCTGACACCAGTCAGACTGCTCAGCACAGTTCTCAGCTTTGTAGCCTATAGCTAGAATGTTCAGCCCACTTGGCCAGGATGTCGAATCACTGTGTTCACCAGCCTGATCAACACAACAGGTACCTTAGGGTACAGATAGTTTCAGATACATGCATCATTCCCAGATAATTTTAGTTCAGCATGACATGCATTCTTAATGAAATACAAAAAACAATAATCGTTCAGATTAAACAGTTTCAGCGCCAGCAAGTGACTAGATGTATGATTAGGGTCGAGGCCAGGTATGTGTATATTTTGCTTGTTGCTTGCTTGAGTCGAGGGAAGTAAGGAATGCTTACTAGGTGATCTTTATCACTCATCCATTTCCTTCTTCCTTCCCTTTCAGGTTTTGTTGCTGCTGGCGAAGAGCGGGTGGACTGAGGCTTGCGAGAGGGGACCTCACACACACCGTTTCAGTTGTATTTCTTTTCAGTTTTGGACTTGATGGGTCTTGTATGTATTTTGTACATTCTCAGATGTAAAGAATATTGTACAGAAACGATTATATGTATGAAAGCTAGTTTGGGCTCATTGTATATTTCAGTTCAAGTCTCAGCTTCCGTATGCAATGTAATTTAGCAGGTTCTTCTTTTTCGTAGGAACCCGTCGCGGGTACCCAATTTTCTAGTTTATTAAATAAAAGATCAGTATCTTTTAGCAGCAGGGGTACTCGTGGTGGCGGGTCCTACATTGTTGGTATCAGAGCGTTCCTCTGTGCCATTTTAGTAGATATTTGAGTTGTAAGTGTGTGGTATCTGTTTTCTCTCTTTCGCAGCCATCGTCCAGACCCTCCTCACAGTACAGTTAGGTATTTCTTTCCAGCTTTTAATGTGATTTGTGTTTCTAACCCCATTTGCTTGTGATGCTTTAGATAGAGAAGAGTATGTCTCTAGATACGTAGATGAAGCCAGTAGTAGTCCCCCTGTCCGTCCTATAAGTGTGAGTGATAGGCGGCGATCTCAGGCTGTCTCCCATGTGTCCATCAGGCCAGATCAGCTCAGAGAGATGATTGGGGAAGTTGTCAGAGATAAGGGTAAGAGGTCGATGTCGGCCAAGAGATCAGCTAGGGGTGTTCAGACACAGAGGACTGCACCTCAATTTTCCTTGCCACAGTGTACTCGATGTGGTAGACGACATTCAGGAGAGTGCCTTGCTGGCCAGATTATGTGTTACTTGTGCCGTCAGCCATGGCACAGGATGGTGGAGTGCCCAGCTAGAAGTGGAGCTGGTGTTGGGCCCAGCAGAGGTGGCGGTGGTCAGTATAGAGGCAGAGGAGGTCCACCCAGAGGCAGAGTTGGAGCAGACTTTCCCAGACCTGGAGTTGGGGCACCTAAGGGAGGTGCTGGTACGTCAGGAGGTAGTGGCGGCCGAGCCAGAGTTTATGATGTCTGCCAAGAGCAGACAGATGCCATACCCCATGCAGTGACTGGTCAGATTCTTTATCTCGGTACTCTTTTGTTTATTTTGGTTGATTGTGGGGCCACGCACAACTTTGTTTTCAGGGGAGTGGTAGAGAGATTAGGGGTTGACCCTAGTGTAACCAATAGGAGTATCCTAGTTAAGATGCCAGATGGGAGTTATATGGTGAGTGATAGAGTCCTGATAGATTAGATGATAGAGATTATGGGTAGACAGATGAGCATCGATCTGATTCTGCTGGAGTTAGCAAACTTCGACATGATCTTGGGGATGGATTTCTTGGGAAAATATGATACAGAGATAGATTGTGGAAGAAAGAAGGTTAGATTCCACATAGGCCCTGATTGCTTTGTATTTGGTGAGGGCAGAGTAGAGAGTATGATGATCTCGTGCATCCAGGCGAGTAGATTGATGAGGTAGGGTTGTGTTGGGTACTTGGCCAATGTAGTGTGTAGTAGTTCAGTGAGGCCAAGTATCGAGGAGGTGCCCATTGTCAGGGATTTCAGAGACATCTTTCTAGATGAGTTGCTAGGGCTACCTCCAGATTAAGAATTGGAGTTCAGTGTCGAGCTTCTCCTTGGTATGGCTCCAATCTCCAAAGCTCTGTACCGGATGGCTCTAGTTGAGCTCCAGGAGTTGAAGAAGCAGTTGCAGGAACTGGTAGATAAGAAATTTATCAGACTAAGCTATTCACCGTGGGGAGCTCCAATTTTGTTTGTAAAGAAGAAGGATGGGTCAATGTGGATGTGCATTGATTACAGGGAGCTGAACAGAGTGACGGTGAAGAATAAGTATCCCCTACCGAGGATTGACGACCTTTTTGATCAGTTGAAAGGTGCAGCGGTGTTCTCCAAGATTGACCTGAGATCTGGCTATTATCAGGTCAGAGTAGCAGAGAGAGATGTCCCCAAGACTGCATTCAGGACTCATTATGGGCATTACGAGTTCGTGGTCATGCCATTTGGGTTGACCAATGCCCTAGCCATCTTCATAGACTTGATGAACCGGGTCTTTTATGACTGCTTAGACTGGTTCATAGTGGTATTTATCGATGACATTCTGGTTTATTCCAGAAATGCAGCAGAGCATGAGGAGCATCTGAGATTCGTACTTCAGAGGCTGAGAGACCAGCACTTGTTCGCCAAGTTCTCCAAGTGTGAGTTCTAGCTCGACAGAGTGGCATTCCTAGGCCACGTGGTGACAGCAGAGGGTATTTCAGTGGACCCCAGTAAAGTAGAGGCGATTCTGAGTTGGCCAAGGTCGAAGACAGTGAAAGAAGTCAAGAGCTTCCTTGGGTTAGCAGGCTACTATCGGAGGTTCACTAAGGGGTTCTCCAACCTAGTAAGGCCTCTCACTGCCTTGACTAGGAAAGAGACTCCATTTGTGTGGTCAGAGGAGTGCGAGGAGCAATTTCTGGAGCTTAAGCAGAGGTTGACCAGCGCTCCAGTCTTGGCGTTACCCCAAGAGGGGTTAGAGTTTAACATATACACAGATGTATCCAATCAGGGGATCGGGGTCATTCTGATGCAGAGTGGTAGGGTGATTGTCTACGCCTCTAGGCAATTGCGAGATCATGAGTTGAGATACCCTACCCACGACCTAGAGTTAGCAGCGGTTGTATTTGCCCTGAAGATCTGGAGACACTACCTCTACGGAGTCAGATGCAGTATATATTCATACCACAAAAGTCTGAAATACTTCTTCACCCGGAAGGAGCTCAACATGAGACAGAAGAGATGCTTGGAGTTGGTGAAGGACTACGACTGCGACATCAGATATCACCCGGGTAGAGCCAATGTAGGGGCTGACGCCTTGAGTAGGCAAGTGGCTCTATCCAGCCTATCAGTTCAGAGAGAGCTGCAACATAAGTTAGTCAGAGAGCAGATTGAGGTTATGTCTATGGGTTTCTCCAGGCTGCATATCAGATCTTCGTTGTATGATGAGATCAGAGAGGGGCAGATGTCAGATGAGTGGACTCAAAGTATGCTTCAGAAGATGTCAGAGAGAGCAGTGCCAGACTTTGAGTTCAAAGATAGGATCTTGAGGTTCAGAGGCAGAGTCTGTGTGCCCCAGAGTTCAGAGTTGAGACAGAGGACTTTGGCAGAGGCACACAGTGCGGTGTACTCAGCGCACCCAGGTAGCACGAAAATGTATAGAGACCTCAAGAGAAGTTTCTAGTAGTCAATGATAAAAAAGGACATAGCAGACTATGTTTCTAGATGTCTGGTATGTCAGCAAGTGAAGGTAGAGCACTAGAGGCCCTCAGGATTACTTCATCCCTTGAGTATTCCTGAGTGGAAGTGGGATGACATCTCTATGGATTTCATCTCTGATCTTCCTAGAGTCCAAAGGGGATTTGATGGCGTATGAGTGATTGTGGATCGGCTGAGTAAGTCGACTCATTTCTTATCGATCAGACCGGGTATGTCTACTGAGCAGCTTGCCCGACTCTATATCAAAGAGGTGGTCAGACTCCATAGGGTTCCCAGGACGATAGTGTCAGATAGAACTCCAGAATCCTGTCAGCCTTCTGGAGATCTCTGCAGAGAGCATTGGGAACCAGGCTGTAGTTTAGCTCAGCATATCACCTTCAGACAGATGGCCAGACTGAGAAGGTGAATAAGGTATTGGAGGATATGATGAGAGTGTGTTGTATGGACTTCCAGACCGATTGGGCAGAGTTAATCCCTCTAATAGAGTTCACATACAACAATAGTTATCAGGTGACTATTCAGATGACTCCATTCGAGGCGTTGTATGGTCGAAAGTGTAGATCTCCTCTCTATTGGGATGAGATTGGAGAGAGAGATTCCTTGGAGACAGCAGTGGGACCAGAGACTACTCAGAGGATGATTGAGCAAGTCAAGATCATCAGGCAGAGGATGAAACAGGCCCAGGATCGTCAGAAGAGTTATGTTGATCTTCGGCACAGAGAGATAGAATTTCCTGTGGACGATAAGGTATTTCTGAGGATTGCTCCCTACAGGCAAGTCCTCAGATTCAGTAAGAAAGGAAAGTTGGCGCTCAGATTCATTGGTCCCTACGAGATACTTGAGAGGGTAGGGATAGTCGCCTACAGGTTAGCACTGCCAACCAGTATAGACAGAATCCACAATATTTTCCACGTGTCTCAATTGAGGAAGTATGTGGGTGATCCATCACATGTCCTTCAGTTTTCAGAGGTTGAGTTGGCAGAAGACTTGAGCTACCAAGAGTTGCCTGTTCAGATCCCGGATTACAGAGTCAAGGTCCTCAGAAACAAAGAAATTCCTTTGGTCAAGGTTTTGTGGCGCAGCCAGCGTGTGGAAGAAGCTACTTGAGAGGTAGAGTTTGAGATCAGGGATAGGTTCCCAGAGTTGTTCAGGTAAATTCCAAGGTCAGAATTTTTATAAGAGGGGAGGAATGTAGCATCCCAAGTTAGAAAAGCCCTTAGGGGTAGAGTTTTGGGGTTAGAAATAGAATTCAGGAATAGTTTGGGAGTCTAGAAGAGTTCAGGGGTGAGTTAGAAGTTTTCCAGAGTTGTGTGGCCTTCGTATGATTCCTTTAGGGAGGTTTCAATCATGCGAAGCGCGGGAAGTGAATTTTTATTCATTTTCCCTAGTGCACTCCCGTGCATCATGCCTGCACGCCTGTACAGGTGCGTAGAAAAGGAGAGAGACTAGAGATTAATGCATTCTCACTCGTTTTCAGCCAAATTTCTTCTTTGTTTCAGCAGCTCATAGCCCTAGGCATGAAATCCAGCTTCCAGCGGCTCCCAATCCAGCAAGAGATCAGAGAGAATAGCTTTAGTTAGAGCTTTCCAGTCGTCATGTCAAGAGGTAAGTGTTTCTTACTTCTTTCGTGAGTTTCCAGCTTGCTTTGATGATTGATGATTGTTTGGAATTGTGTGTTTACATGTTCAGCATGTCATATATGTTTGGTTGTTTCCATAATGAGGATATGAGGCCATGTATGTTGATTTTTCACCCAGATAACATGCATGCTTGTTTGTGTGCGTATAGTGAGAGAAACATTGGATTTTCATGGTGGAATCAGTAGTTCTGGATGAATGATGAAATTGATGATGAGTATGTGTTTGTTGGAGTGCCATTGAAGTGTGTTTAAGTTTAATTTCAGATTGGATATGGATTTGCATCGTTTCCTACAGTTTCAGGCAGGCCATGTCTAAGCAGGACAAGGCGCACGATCGTGTGCCCACAAGAGCACGCCCGTGTGCCCTTGTCTCTGTGAAGACACGACCGTGTGTCCTAAGGGACACGGTCGTGTGTCCTTCTTTTTGCATGAAATGGCCAATTTTCTCCAGAAGCTTGCACGGCCAGGCACACGACCGGGGCACGGTCCTGTGTGTCTAGGCACACGCTCGTATGCCCTTGCCCAGCATGGCTGTGTGTGCATATGCACGACTGTGAGTCTCCTTTGCACGACCGTGTGTCAGCTTATTTTCTCAGAATTTTCAGAAATTGATTGATAAAGGCTTGGTAATCCATCCAGAAGCTTATTAATCACCAAATAATCTAGATTTCAGATAAGAAATGGTGCATAAGCATACCACAGCATAGCATGTAGTCTAAAGGAGGATCCAGGGATCCGAATTTAGTAGATTTCAGCATTCAGAACCCAATGTATAGGTTACAGTTTTGGGTGAACTCGAAGGGACATCTGTGGGACCTAGCTTTCTGACACCAGTCAGACTGCTCAGCACAGTTCTCAACTTTCTAGCCTGTAGCTAGAATGTTCAGCCCACTTGGCCAAGATGTCGAATCCTTGTGCTCACCAGCTTGATCAGCACAGCAGGTATCTTAGGGTACAGATAGTTTCAGATACATGCATCAATCCCAGATAATTTCAGTTCAGCATGACATGGATTCATAATGAAATACAAAAAACAATAATCGTTCAGATTAAACAGTTTCAGTGCCAGCAAGCGACTAGATGTATGATTAGGGCCGAGGCCAGGTATGTGTATATTTTGCTTGTTGCTTGCTTGAGTCGAGGGAAGTAAGGAATGCTTACTGGGTGATCTTTATCACTCATCTCTTTTCTTCTTCCTTCCCTTTCAGGTTTTGTTGCTGCTGGCGAGGAGCGAGTGGACTGAGGCTTGCGAGAGGGGACCTCACACACACCGTTTCAGTTGTATTTCTTTTCAGTTTTGGACCTGATGGGTCTTGTATATATTTTGTACATTCTCAGATGTAAAGAATATTGTACAGAAACGATTATATGTATGAAAGCCAGTTTGGGCTCATTGTATATTTCAGTTCAAGTCTCAGCTTCCGCATGCAATATAATTTAGCAGGTTCTTCTTTTTCGTTGGATTCCCGTCACGGATACCCAGTTTTCCAATTTATTAAATAAAATATCAGTATCTTTTAGTAGCAGGGGTGCTCGTGGCAACGGGTCCTACACTAAGTGCCAGTATGCTAAAATACTATACCATACCAGTCGTTTGACCAGTAAGCTGAAACTGAACCAATCTGATTGTAGTCAGAAAGCTAAAATCCCATAAATGCTCCTTTGTATTCATCCTTATTAAATAACTTGAATGTTGGGCTTTAAATGCTAAAAACTAATGCAAGTGGATCTCTTGATCCTCTTTTTTGAAAATACTATTTGGCAGTTATGCTATGATATGCTTATGATGCACCATGTTATCTTATTTCATTGTCTTATAATGTCTTACAATAGTTAGAATAGGTTTCCCAGGCTTTGTGCTTTATTTTACTCAATTTACCAATTTCTACTTATGCACGACTGTACATGTCTGGACGCACAGGCGTGCATGAAGATGTACGGGTCGTGTGCCAGCTGTGCATCTTGGTCATGCTAGGTTTTGAAATTCTACTTGATTTTTCCTCTATTGCTTATGCACAATCGTGACCCTTAGGTGCGCGATCGTGACCTCCTTATATTGCAATCATACACTAATCATGCATACAAGTATGACCGTGTACTTGTAAGGGTGCACGGGCATGCATCTTGCTTTGTTTCAGAAAATCCATGCCTAACACTCATAGAATCCCATCCAATGCTTCGTGTATCTACAATTAACCTAATCCGTCATCATTCAACACTCCCAATCACACATATACACATACCAATTCCACCAATGGCATTCAATATCAAATCAAACATCAAAAACCCTTTAAAAATACATACCCATACATATAAACATATCAAGCATGTTCATGGGCAAGAAATACCATCACAATCACTTCATTTTCATCATATCAACATATAATCAAATCATACAATCACAAAGCATGTTGAAAACACTAACATACCTCAAAAATCAGTAAACTCATGCTGGGAAACTCAATAAAGAGGTAAGGAAATACTTACCTCTTACCATGGTTGTTTTATTCTCTGTTTCTACCAAAATTTCTTACTTTCTAACTAGATTGGGAGCCTTTTACTACTGATTCACACCCTTATGGTTGGTATTCTCTGAAAGTAAAATGGAAACTTGGATGAAGAAATGAATAAATGACGGGTGAGAATTGTTTTAAACTATTTTCTCTTTCATTCTACAAGCATGCACAGACGTGTACACTAACATGCACGGTCATGCATGATGGAAAATGAAGAAACTTTCTTTCCCATGCTTCGCATGAAAGAAACCTCTTAAGAAGACTCATGTGTAAGCCACATTAACTTTGAAAACTCACTATTTCACACATAAATTCTTCCAACTCCAATTCTATCACAAGTTCTCACATCCAACTCCAATCATGAGATGCTACACTTGATACTTCCTCTAAACGCCTTTTTTATCACACTATGTCTTATTTTATAAATAGGTTTTTCCATTCGAGTCAAGTAGTATGGTTGCTTCCTCTATCCTTCATTCATCCTTTGATCCTATTGGACTTTTGCTCCCTTACTCATTACTGAAACATAGGCTATTCCATGCTCCTTATCCACATTTTGCATTGCTTTCTCATACTTCCCTATTACCACCTATCTTATCCTATCTACCTAATTCTTCATTAGCTACCCCACTAATTGCCACTTGTCATACCTTCTCTGTATGCCTCCCTTGTGTCCAATAGTCCTCTACACATGTCTAACAACATACCCTACTTATCCTTTGAGGTTGACTCTCACTCTACCATTGCACCATTTATGTCTCATACTCATATCAATAGTAAACACACTCATCCAATGGTAACTCAGGCACAAATTGGCAACTTGAAGCCCAAGGCCCTTCTTCATGTTCCCACCAAATCTAAACCTTGTATTCATGTTGTTGCCATGAAAGATACAAACTGGCAAGCTGCCATGGTTGATGAATATAATGCCCTTATTAATAATGGCACGTGGGTTCTTATTCCAAGCCCTTCTTCATTTAATGTCATTGGTTACAAATAGGTTTTTTGAATCAAACGTAATCTAAATGGCACTATTAATAGATATAAGGCGAGATTAATGGTAAAAGGATTTCGTCAATGTCTTAGGATGAATTATACTGAAACATTTAGTCTAGTCATCAAACCTATAACCAATCACTTGCTTTTACTCTTGGATGGCATGTTAAACAATTAGATGTATCAAATGCCGTTCTCCATGGTAATCTCTAAGAGGAAGTTTTTATGGAACAATCGTCAAGCTTTATCAATCGTGATTATCCAAATCATGTTTATTCTTTAAAAAAATAACTGTATGGGCTAAAGTAAGCTTTTCAAGCTTGGTTTTGATGTCTCACTGATTATCTTCTTCATTTGGGATTCCAAAGATTCAAAACTGATACATCTCTATTTTTTTTTATCATTCTCATGACACAATCATGTAGTGTTTAATCTATATTGATGATATACTTTTCACTGGCAATTCCCCGACCCATATTTCTACTTTGGTTCGCAACCTACAATCTCAGTTTACCTTGAAAGATTTAGGATGCCTTCATTTTTTTCTTGGTATTGAGGCCATATGGGGACAATAGGGGTTTTTTTTATGCCAACATAAATGTAAAATCCCAGGGTTAGAAGTCTTTTAGGTAAAAAATCTAAGGTTAGAAGTGAGAATTTATGATAGAATTAGAGTTAAGAGAGCTCAAAGGTGAAATAGGTAATTTCAAAGTTTGGATGGCAAGTGCATGAATCCTAATAAAAGGTTGATTCATGCGTAGGGTGGGAAAATGGAATTTTTCCATTTTTCCAATCATGCATGACCTTATGTGCCTAGTGTTTCAGCCACTATACTTTAAGTTGATCTTATCTCTTTTCTTCCAACATTTTTTACCTAAGGTTTCTTTCCATTTTAGATAATCCTAACCCTGTAGGGGAAAAGCATTAATCAATGATCCCCAATCCAGCTAAAAAGTGAGATTTCCATAGAAAGAGAAGCTTGGTTGACTATGGCAAGAGGTAAGTGTTTCTTACCTTTTTCCCTTTTTTTTCCCTTTGCATGTAATGTTTGTTTGATTGAGTTTGAGATTGATTCTGGCATGCTTATGATTTCCTTGCATAATAAGTGCTAAGATTAGTGTTATGAAAGTGATGATATTGATGATTATATATGGTTGACTTGTATATTTATGTATATATGATTTTTAAGGAGTTTTAGGTGATTAAATGTGAGAATTGATGATATTGGCATGATAAACTTATGCCTATGAAGTGTTTTGAGTGTGAGATTTTAATTGATGATGATTGAGTTGCATTTGATATGAAAATGGATGGGAATAAGCATGATCAGCCACAACCATACTAAAGCAGAGTAAGATGCACACCCATACAGTCATGCTTTGCATGGTTAAAACCATGTATACGAACTCATACACAGCTAGATTAAGCAAGGTCACGACCGTGTATGATAATGTCATAACCATGCATATGCCTAAATGGGAAAATAAAGCTAAAATCACAGAAGCTCGCACGACCAGGCTACATGATTGGCACATGACCCTTGCAAGCGTATGCACGCTTGTGCATCTAGTCACACATACATGTGCATCAATCACAAATTGAAAATTTATCCTAGAACAAGCACAAAACATAATAAACCCAATATAATAGTTATGATATAGTGTAATAAGATAAGATAAGCAAACATAATACATCATATGCATATCATGACATGTCATACATATTTTCAGAAAGGGATCCAAGGATCCAAATACATATTTTAAAATAAGAAAGTATGATGTTTTAGACATCTTTTAGGGGTGAATATGAGGGGACACTTGTGAGTTTTGCACACCCATCATTTAAGGGAACCAACATTAAGGTATATGACTATACCTGCCACTATATATAGGCATATGCTAATGTGCATTTAGCTAGCAACTTAGGATTTGATGATTAGTATGTAGTTCAGATTCAATTTTCAGATTTAGTAGTAGCATGTGTACTAGACAATTGTTATTCATGTGTCAACATATGAAACTCATATGGTCAAGGTGACGAATCTTTGTATTTATCAGTTTGATTAACACAACAATTATTTTCAATTATAAAGAAATTTTTAGTTATAGTATTTTATTCAGCATGACAACCATTTTAAGATCTTCGGATCACAGTTTTATTCAAAAAAGAAAATTTTATAAATAAGCCTAAGGGCTCAGATATTATTTTCAGCATGTCATTTTTATATGGCACCCATAACATAACATAATTCAACATATGAATAGCTAGGAGAAACTGAAATCAGTATAGACTCAAAATGTCTAACAACAACATTGATGAGACACGGATCATAGATATAAAATCTAAAACGGTATAAGAGATAACCAACTTGATGTGTTGACAATGATGTCCTAAGAATGAGATTACCATAAGGTTAGAAATAGGAATTACTTATTGGGTGACCTTATCACTCATTTTCTACTTTTCCTTTCTCATGCAGGTTAGTTTCATAGGGGCTAAAAAGAGAAGATAACCACTATCTAGGATCTAACATCAGTTTTGTAGCATGCTTATGGTTCGCATACTCGCACCGTTCCGTATTTACATGTAATTATACAGTGTATGTATATGTATGTAAGCATATCTACTTTGTATGAGCTTTTAAGTATATAAAAATCTATTTTGGGCATTATTAGCTTATTTATGTTACGTATTTTCCACTTCTGTATTTTAGCTTAGTATTTTAGGTGTTTTTACGGTATATTAGTAAGACTAGTTATTATATTTCAAAAAATATAAACATATACTAGTATATACATATATCAACTTATGTACAATAATATACAATAGGAGTGTCTACAATAAATACATTCTGGATCTTTAAAGATGACACATATGGACCAGGCTAACTTTATTAGCACTCCATGTTGTCCTCAATAGAAACTATGTTTGAACGATGGTAACCCATTTGATGATCCAACATTATATCGCAGAATTACTGGTGCCCTTTAATATTTCTCTCTCACACGACCTAAACTCTCTTTTGCTATTAACAAGGCTACCCAATTCATGCATAATCCGGCATATTTGCATTGGATCTTTGTCAAGCGTATATTGCACTATCTTCAAGCAACTGCCTTTGAAGGCTTATTATTAATTACAAAATCTTCATCTATGACCTCTCGGGTTACTTAAATTCTAATTGGGGGTGGCGACCCTAATGATTATATGTCAACATCTGGCTATGCCATATTTTTTGGGCAAACTTTAATATCTTGGTCATCACAAAACAAAAAGTTGTCGCTCGATCCTCTACTGAAGCAAAATATAAGGCCTTAGCATCAGTCACCTCATAAATTATCTAGCTTCGATCCCTTATGACTAAAATTGGTTTCCCAGATTCTTTGTCACCTATTTTGTGATGTGATAATTTAAGTGCTACATATTTAATAGCCAATCTAATGCTTCATTCTCGCTCTAAGCATCTGGAAATTAATTTTCATTTTCTCCGTGATCATGTGTCCAACAAGCAGCTAAAAGTATGCTACTTATCCACTAAGAATCAACTTGTAGTGTCTTCACTAAAGCTCTTAGCTAAACATGTTTTCAATGGCTACGTTCCAAATTGAAGGTCTCACATCCTCCCTTCAACTTGCGGGGGAGTGATAAGGGAGAATAATTTTTAACGTTCAAAGACCTGTAATTAAGGTAACTTTTGGATAATATCTTGGCTGTTGTATATTATAAATTTGTATCATGTTTATCTTATATATCTTTAAAAATGTATATTTAAACACATAAGTGAATACAATATTTAACCACTTTAATTAACATTTTAGGAATGTCTGCAGAAGAAGAGGGTCGGTTCAAAGAGAACATGGGGTTTCAGATTGGGAAATGTGTCACCAAATTCAAGTAGCTAGGACCTCCTATGATAACAAACTAAACCTGGCTTTATCATAATCATCCTCATCGTCAGATCAAGATCTGAGCGGCATGTGGGTTAAAAGGAAAAACTAAAAAATAAAGGATAAAGGTGATAATGATAATATACACAAAAGAGAAAGGCTAAGGGATAAGTGGGATCACAAGGCGAAGCCCAAAAAGCTAAAGACAAACCACATGGGTGATGAAAGGCTGATGAGGCGAGTGAGGGTCAGCCTCACCCCAATTCTCAAGATTGGAATGGAAACCCCACGTATCAGAATATAACTCCAAGTCGTCCTATTTGCACGTATTTATACTGTGAACACTCTTTCTTAAGCTAGCCCTCTGTTTGGGTTTGGGTTTGGCTGCCATCAACACTGTTTTCCTTTCCATTCGGGATACATCTTTCCAATCCCTCCTGCAGATTATCTTTTTTTTTTTTTCTTTTTTATACATACTGCTACCACCTGTCATTATCCTACCTAGCTACATATGCATACATTACCATTCCCGTCATAATTAATTAAGAGAGAATAAATGGCACTGTGTTGCAAACTCCATAGGGATGATCCCTTTTTTAGTTTGTTTTTTAAGGGTTTGAGATTTACATCGTCTTCCAGGCCAAAACTGAAAGTTATCATTAATGGTTTATTTTGAGTGCATTAAACCCCCGTACATTCGATATTCAAATCTCAGTATTTAGCGACCCTATAGTTTTAGTCTGCTAAGTTCTGGTCCTGCAATTTCGGCGACAAGGACCGCCTTTTTAAGGGTTTGAAGAAGGCTGGCCAATTCCATCCTCAACTTTGATAAAATATTTTTGGTTTGAAAAATATAAATAAAAATTTTTTAATTTTACTATAGATTACTAGTTTATCATTATTAATGAAATTATTAAAAAAAAAACTCTTTTTTTTAATATTTAATATAAAGTATTAATTAAAAATTTGTATTATAAATATTTTAAATTAATTGTATATATTAATTATAATTATAATTATATAATTACATCATTTTTATTATTTTCTTAAACCCTTTGTTTCTTAGACAACAAGATATTGAGTACCCTCCCTAGGAGTGTTCCACATTATTTGATAATTGAATTGGATCCATTGGATACCTATTCAAAGATATAACAAAATCACTTTTGGATTTGATTATTAATTTGATTATTTTTTTTAAATTGATTAACCAAACCGAATTGACTTTTAAAAAATTGAACAAAAAAAAAATGTCAAACTGGCTTTGAAAAAAATTGAACCAAAGAAATATCAAACTGATTTAAAAAAAAAAAAAAGAACAAAAAAATAAAGTGAACATTAGAAATTCGGTTCAAAACCGAATAATAAAAAATTTTAATTTAATTTAAATTCAATTAATCTATAATTATTGATTTCAATTTATAATATTCTTCGAATTGAAAATTAAATATAATTCAAAATAATATCAAATTGAGACACACGTACCAGTCGCTCGCGCTCAGTCACAATGCATTAATTGCCCAGCCACCCGTCCACACCGTCCCACATCCCTTCCCAGTTTTGTCACCCCCACCACCATCAACAATCTATCCGTTATAATATGGCCAAATTCATTCGAAGACATGTCCTGCCTCTTAGTTTTTAATAATCTAAATATCCATTCTTTAATAATTTTTTATCTAATATTTCTAATAATTTTTATAAAATTATAAAATACTCTTATTAAAAAATAAAAATTGATGATAAAATTATAAAATAATATTTAAATAGAAATATAATTAAAAAAACTATAATATATATAACATTTTAAAAAATATTTAAATTTTTAAAAATAAAAAAGATAACCACTATTGTCAATAATAATAGTTGTTAATAATTAAATTAAATAGTCAAATTTAACCATCTTAACTAGTAAAGACAATCAGATCTGACAACTTTTATCAGCAATCATGATTGAAAATGACTAATAAGGTGAAAACCGATTATTTTCAATCATTTTCGACCACTTTTGCTAATGAAGGTTGTCTCATTCTAAATGAAGAACCACCTCTACTAAATGAGACAATGAAATTTAGCGTCACTTAAAACCAAGTGGTTGATTGCTTTTAATTTTTTTAAAATATTTTTTATATTTTAAAATGTTTTTAATAATTTTTAATACTTAAATAATATTTTTATATTTTTTATAACATATATTTTATTATTTTATAAAATTTTATAAAAAGTGGTTAAAATATTATTTTAATTATCAAAATTTATTTATTAAATTTTAAATATAATTAATAAATAAATGTTTGAATTTTTGAAAGTTAGAAAATGATGAGTGGAAATATGTCTTTTGGCCTATCAGGTATTTCAAAACATGTAACCATAGTCCCAAAATCTCATCTTTAGCACAATAACAGTTAAACCCTACTCTTAATTTAATAATAAAAGCAGCTAAAACTCCAAATCTATCGCCAAAAACCCTCGACTATGTTTATTCATTATATAATAAATTTCCGTTGAAAAAAGCATGTTCCACCACTATCTCGGATGTTGTCGAGGAAATTGAGAACAAATTTAACAAAGGTGAGAAAGGTTTTCAGAGGAGGTGGATTACTCGTCAATGCGGAGACATTCATCTTCTGCGAAATTTTATAATAACAGCCAAACACAAAGCCGATATAAAGGTTTCAAAATCAAACCTACGAATTGAGACTGAGAACACAATTCCTGTTTTCTTGAACCAAATCTGTAAAATAAGAGTAAATCTCATCACAGCCACAAATCTCTCATAACAATCAAACACAAATTAACAGAGGTTTCCTATATCTATCTAGCTATCAAACGAAATTAAACAAAAATGCTTGGATTTAACCACTTGGGTCCTCAAATTGAGACTGATAAAGCTTCAAGTTATAAGTACGGAATTTTATGTTTATAAATTTACTCTGATATTCCCCATCTTCCATTCCACCCTGTGAAAAGCACTAGCACTCGGTTTTCTTTCTTTTTTCGTTTTGGTTCAAGCATCACTCATCATCTCCTTGAAACAAGAGAGGATAAGAACCTCGCAACAGCAACGAGCCATCGCAACACATCGGCCTCATTCTTAATTACGTAGCTCCCTTATCATGGCTGTAACTCTAAATGAACGCCACGTGGGCAAACGGTGGAAGCGGTGGATTGTTGCTGGGTTCAATTCCCGAACTTCCGTCGGGTAATTTTGGTGAGCCAGAGGGTCGCAGAGAGAGAGAGAGAGAGAGAATTCAACTGAGTTTATGAAGTGCCACGTGTCTGCTAAAGCTGAGAAAATTTCCCATACTGACAGGCTAGCCTAGCCTGGCCTAGCCTAGCCTAGCCTAGCCTAGCCTAGCCCAGCCCAAGCCAGGCCAGCCTACTGATTAACTATAAAATAAAATCACAAAATATACTTTTATTTGCTCGTGATTTATGTAACTTCAGAAAGGCTTTAAATTCGCTCATATGCACTCAGTGATTGCCCTAAAGCCACAAGACAATTAAAATCAGTCGATAGGCTCAAATTCAAATTTACATCAGATGTAGTAGAATTCGAATCTAAGAATTAGACTCTTTTTATAAACAGTTGAGTTTTAATCAATTTTATTTGAGAACCAAATTCAAGTTTTGTCTATACTCTTTTAAATTTGAGTTAACAGATGTTGTTTGAATAGAACCCGAATTAAATCCACCCCCAGTCAATGTATCTGAGATAGTAGGCCGTCAACCGTCACAGATTATTTGAACAGAGCGTGTGTTCGCCGATGATCATTACGCGCACGAGACGAGACGGCAAAATGAAGAGGAGGAGGTAGGGGTTGTTTGGAGTGAAATGGTCAACATTCAAACTTGCTATATTCAATAAACTTATTATTTGACACGTGGATAGAGTTCCCACGGAAGTCCTTAAAAAATGGGACGAAATGAACATCTCAAGTCCATTCTTGCTGGACGACCCCAATAGGCCCGATCCGAAACTAATCCAAAGACTTGTTTGAGCCACTTTCGAAAAAGTGAAGGATAATATCTGTCTTTTTACCTGACCCCCTTAGCCTCAACTTCGGCAACCCTTTGAAAGGCCAGAAAAGCGGGAGCCACAGAAAGGCACTACCAAGTTGCAGGGAGTGAGAAAGAGATAGAAAAGAATGTAGTAATGGAGGTTGAACAGTGAAGCAGAAAGATTTTTTTGAAGAGAGAAAAAATAATTATTTATAAAGACTTGAGAGAGGAGGTTAACTGTAATAAATAATCCGAGGAAAAAATGATGACGGGGATCATTCAAGAGCAAAATCTTGAGAAACAGATTGAGAGGCAAATGGGTTGCATGGCTGGTTTATTTCAGATCTTTGATCGCCAACAGCTTCTCACCGGAAAACGAATCTACTCCACCAAGCGCCTCCCTCCTACTCCTGTCAGTTTTTATTTTCTATATGCTCTGCTTGGTTGTTTACTTTATTTTTACTGATTTTTTTTTTTATTTTTTGTGTGGTGGACTGTGTATTTCAGGCCGTCGATTCCACAGTGGAAACAGAGAGCCTTGTTGGGTCGTCTTCGGCCGGTTCAAGAGAATTGGAGAAGCCACAGAATCAGCGGCAGCAGCAGTATCAAGGAAGATCAATGCCTTCACCGAATCGGTTCAGGCAATCTCCATTATCGGAGCTTCTGCCTCCGGAACCGGAACCTACAACGATTCCGGTGGAGATGCAAACCAAATTGACGCTTACTCTTCCCATTTTTGAATTCAAGGAAGGTGCAAGATCGTCATGGAAGTTCTGCAAAGAAGCTCCTCGCCTTTCTCTCGATAGCAGAGCCGTTGTCGAGGCTAAAGGAAGCCTCAAACCGAGAGAGATCCGTTCAAATGCGGCAGTTTTATCATCAAATCGTTGCGACAACAACGAAGAAGGAGGCGCCGATGATAGCGACAAGAAGCGGCGGTCGACAAGTGTAATCGCGAGACTCATGGGACTCGAACCATTGCCAAATTCGGATCCAGAACCGCCTAAATCGGCTGAATTAAGAAGATCGGCTTCAGAATCTAGGGTGTCCGAGGACTTCCATCAATACCGGTTCATCGATGGAGTTAATTTTCAGCTAAAACAATCGCATACGCAGGCCGTGGACTCGCAGAGCTACATTTCGAGCAATGTAGTGAGACAAATTAGTAACGCAGGTAGAGAAGAGCTTGAGCGTGCAATGAATGGAAGACAAGTAGATCCAAAGCAGTTCACCGTACGAAATGTAAGAGGCGAGCCAACCAAGGCACCGCAGAGAGGGGGAGGTATAGGACAAAGAAAGAGCTTCTTTGACTCTGCGGATTTTTTCTCTGAGCCAAAACAGACTGTTACCATTTATGGGGAGATTGGGAAGAGGCTTAAAATTAGAGGAATCGACGAGCCTTCGAAAGATCTCGAAACGCTAAAACAAATCCTTGAAGCATTGCAGCTGAAAGGCCTTTTACACCCCAAGAAACAACCCTCTACCGCCCAGACGAATCTCAGAAACTTCGTCTACGATGAGTCTCCCATCGTTGTCATGAAGCCGGGGCCTAATCGGCAAGGCCGAGTCAGGAACGTCTCATCTCCTTCGAATTTTAGATCGAGAATGATTGGACCACGCCGGAATTTAAATATCTATAACGAAATGTCCCCAGCGGTGAGCCCGCGGTGTGACAGACCGGAGTTTGAACGTAATGTGCCGAACCAGAGCCAAAGCAAAGGCCGTTGTTCAATTTCTCCGATGAGGAGTGAAACCGGAATCAGGAGTCCGAGCGGGAGACGACCTTTGAATGTTGAGACTCAGAGGAAATGCAACAATGAATCAGTGGGACAGAGAAAAGGTTCTCCGAAGATTAACCTGAGGAGTGTATTGGATCAGACCCCAAACCGATCACCTAGAATGAGGAAACCAACGTCCGAGATACGTCAGAAAGACGACAAAGTTTTTGCTCCGGCTGAGAATGAAAAATCGACCATTTCTGAGAGCAGCATAAGTCCTCAAACCGATACCGAGGTAAACCCATAAAAGTCACACTTAAGTTGATTAAATTTATTTAACTGTGTTTTTTGAGTAATTGATTTTAATTTTGACTGGCATTGTTATTACAGAGATCGCAAGCTGAGGAATACAAGGAAGAGAGGAGTTTGTTCGAGAGATATGATAAACTTCTACACGGTATAGCAGAGATAACAGCGAATGAGTTGCAACCTAGTCCTGTTTCCGTGCTTGACTCGTTCTTTTACAAGGAGGAGTCATCTCTTTCCCCCGTTATGAAAAGGAGCATTGATTTCAAAGGTAACTCTCTTTAATTTCTGTTCTCTTTAGATTCTGAGTTACAGATTTGCATTAGATTAAATTATGTTGACTTCGTAGGTTGGTTTGAGCCTATCATAGCCCTTAAAAAGCCATTAAAATAGTGAAGTAAATTTGCAGTTGAAATAGGAAGTTCTTCTGACGATTGAGACTGAGCGCTCGATGTTCTCAAAATTGTAAAATGTCACGTGAAACTGATAATTGTTGGTTGGATGAATTGAAGAAGAATGACGATGATGGGCAAATGCCGTATTTTTCAGTCAAAATTTAACTGCAATGTACTGCAGCTGTGATGAATAAGAGTCATAAATGGAAAACTCGTGCGAACCCACTTTTTATTTTCTCTGCAAAGCTTCCTGATGCCAAAGAAATCAAACCCAGTACTTTGTTTAGTAGCTTAGTTGAAGGAGAATATCGTCGCTGAACCTGACTGGACTGACAGGTGTCGGTCTTCTTCCGCCCATTCCTAGTTAACAGTAACAATATTTCGTTTAAAAAGACCCACCACCATGTTAACAAATCATTGACAGCTTAGTTTGGCTTCTTTTGATGATAGATTTTCTTGACTGTGTCAGTTTATTAAGCTTCTGCAATCTGCATCTGGGCATGTTGTTTAACTTGCTGTCAATGGTGTTGGTGGGATCTACGTTATTGTTTAGTTAATACTATTTCTGTTAGTGCCAATGTGTTCGGACTTAATGGTTTTATATAATAACAGAGTTGCAGATTGAATCGGACGCTATCCTGTCTGTTGAATCGAAATCTGAGGACGATTATGATTTTGTTTACATTTCCAATATCCTTCGTATATCAAATTACCTGCCCGAGGATTCAGATGTGTTTTTGTTACTAGAGAAGCAGCAATATCTGAAGGGAAAGGACACTTCCAAGGTCGCAACACTCCAAAGGAAGCTCGTTTTCGATACTACCAATGAGATTCTCGATAGAAAGAGACAACTCCTTCCATGGAAAGTTATCTCTCATACTGACTGCAATTCCGAGCATTCATCCTTGCAACAAATCTGGTCTGAATTTCAGAAAATCCGAGAGAGGGACACTTCAGAGGACTTGTTTAATTTCATCTGTGGTGCGCTGAGAAAAGACCTTGCCGGGGATGCAATCAATGGGAATTGCCCGATTGAGATATCGGAGGCTGTCCTTGACATCGAACAATTAATCTTTGAAGATTTGATCAGGGAAACCATCCGAGATCTTGCGGCATTTTCTAGGATTTGCAATCCAGCACCGTTACTCCGAAGAAAGTTGATATTCTGAAAGTGGGGGAACGAAAAAGGCTGAAGCATTCTGCTCTGGTAGTAATTTTTTATGTTTTTTTTTTAAGAACTTAATTAACTTTGACAATTTTCTTAGAAGATTTGGGACATGTTTGGATGTTGATTTACCGGAAATCCAGGCAAATCTAACGTTTCACTTTTGGAAGATGTGAAAAGGTGCCAAAGTGTTGAAGACAAGAATTGAAAATGCTGATCAAAGTACTGAGAATGTGTAAGCTTTTAAGCATAAATTTAACTATTTAATATTAAGGACATTATTTTTAGCGTCAAAGCAGAGGGGATTTGTCAAAAAATTCGGTGAGAATAATCTTCCTGCTAACCGGTGTTGGGTGGGTTGGTCATAGGTAAGCACTGTTGACTGTAAATGTAATGGTCCATTTTGCTCACATTTGCAATAAATTGCTTTGATTAAGAGATGAGATAACCCCATTTGGTAAAAACATTGGTCCATAATGTTTCTTGGCCTAATTAAAAATGAGTTGGATTTCTTCATAGCAACAATTTCTAAATCCAAAATGTGAGTCGTCCCATGGAAGAGAGTCGAGGCCATGCATTGTAGTACCACTCCATATAAACTAGTTTTATATCATTCATATTTTGAATAGTAAACTACAAGTTTTTATTTAAAGTTTAGCCTAAAAACCTTTTTTCACCTTTTAATAACATAAATATTATTTTTCTATTTAAAATCAAATTCCATTCAAAAAATAACATTGTAAGGGAAAAATAGTAATTTCATTAGTCAAATATTTAGAAAAATTAAAATAATATTTAACAAATGTAACTTGAAAGTTAAAAAAATGACAATTTAGTTGGTTGTGATTGTGTCAACACTAGAATCAATTAAGTCATCATTGTAATCTTATATCACTAATAAAGAGAGGGGAGAAAGAGAGACCGACAAAGATATGAAGAAGTAGTGATATGAGACAAAGGATCAATTGAGGGGTTAGGAGTGTGGGTGGATGTAATAGTCCAGGGGTAGAACTATCAATTTAGGCTTTGAGATTAAAAGTAAAAGAGAGATTTCCAGTTAGGAAAGGATTCCGAGAGGATTCAAGGGGTAGAAGAGTTTTTTAGAAGCCTTTCGTGGCTTATAAATGGATATTATGGGAAGAATATTCCATATATGACACGAGAAGAGAGATTTCAGATTTTTGAGGGGCACACGCCCGTGTGTCCGAGACGCACGCCCGTGTGCCAAGTGAGAGCGTGATAAATGCTTTAGTTTTCCCTCATTTCACTCAGTTTATTTCCCTCAGCTTCTTCTCTTCTCCTTTTCCAACAAACCCTAGACCAGAATCCATCCAACCAGCAGCCATTATTCTGGTTAGAGATCTAGGAACAGCTAGAGAGAGAGATCCAGATGCCATGACTAGAGGTAAGTATTTCTTTACCTTTTTCACTTAGGTTTCCAGCAAGTTTTTTTTATTTTTAAGCTTCTTGGATGGTTGCTGTGTGATGAGTATGTTTTCCTAGCATGATATGATGATAATGAGATGCTTTGAGTGATGATTTATGAGTTTAATATGCAATGTATAATGTTTATGTGATTGGGTATGCTTTTGTTGAGAAATGCTTGAGATTTGGTATGTGAAATGATAAATGTATGAGATGAGTATGTTTATGGGCATGAGAATATGCTGTGTTTATGTTTGATTGAGAAATGGTTGAGATTTCGATGTGTTTGAGTGGAATTTTCTGGGTTTTCAGATACATCTAAGATTCTGGGTTGAGTGCACGACGATGTACCTGAGGGGACATGCTCGTGTGGCCTCAAATCTGTATGAGACATGGCCTTGCATGTTGCCCGTGTGCGTATGAAAATCCAAACACATGCCCGTGTACCCAAGTGCACACGCCCGTGTGTCTAGTCCCAAATCTACATTCTCGTGTAGGTAAGACATGGGATGGTGTTGAGGCAGCTACACGCCCGTGCAGTATGATACACGCTCGTGTGCCCAATTATGCACGCCCGTGTACTTGCACCACACGCCCGTGTGGTCAGCCTTTTGTTTGATAAATTTTCTAGAAGCTTGCACACCCTAGAACACGAGAAGCACACGGTCCCGTGTGCCTTGACACACACCCGTGCACATTGACACACACGCCCGTGTGGTTTAAAAAAGACAAAAAAAAGAATTTTAAAGCAAAGATAAGCAACCCTAAGCGAATTCTAAGCATCAGAAACATAAGAATGATAAGATATAACAACATATCATGCATAATTATCAAGCATTGAGCACGACATGCCACACATGAGATGTTTTCAGAAAAAAGATCTAAGGATCTAAGAGATGTTTTAAAAGTATATATATATACGATGTTCCGGATATCAGTTAAGGGTGGATATAAGAGGGCACCTGTGAGTTCACACGCCTGTTAGAGAGGGAAACCATGGTCGTGCACGACCATGTCATCTCTAGCGGACCATGGTTTCCCTCTCTAGCAGGCGTGTGAACTCACAGGTGCCCTCTTATAGCTAGAGATGACATGGTCGTGCACGAGTAATTTTCTTATAGGTTTAAGCTCACATGGCCAAGGTGTCGAATCCTTGTGTTTATTAGTCTGGCCAGTATAGCAGAGATATTTTTCAG
>JAJEJH010000829.1:38628-53786 GCA_026122585.1 Anacardium occidentale
CAGATACAGTACTTTTGATACTGTTTTTAGTTATACTATATGTATATGTATGAGGATCTTCAGATCAGAGATTTTATATCAGAAAGAGTTTTCAGAAAAGAATGAGTTTTCAGAAAATCAGGCCTGAGGGGCAAGTTTTATGATAAATGAGCATTTACATGACATCATAACATACATATCACATCATGTACAACATTCATGAGAAACATATGGGATAAAAGCAAAGTATAAAGCATAAAACAGATGAAAACTCTGAGAACTCAATGATTAAAGAAAGTAAATAAAAAAGAGATAAGAAAGGAATGATATAAGTTACTGTAAAACAAGTATAACAAGATGATAAGAAAATAGTAAGCAGAGAACTCGAGGTCTGATCTAGGATCAGCTTTTGCTCGATGACCTATCTGTGTAAGAGATAGGAAATACTTACTGAGTGATTTTGTCACTCACCCCTTTTCCTTCCTTTCTCTTTTGCAGGTCAGTGAGTTGGGGACTGAGATATGGCGATGTAGCTGTGAGGTTTTGGGGACATGGCTCGGTAGCTAGTTTTGTATTTTATCTCGCATGCTCTGATAACTCGTATCTCATGTATTTATGTGTGTGTATTAAATTGTAGTATGCATTGTATAGATAGCATGATTTTTATACATAAGTAGCTTGGGATTTTCAGAAAAGCTATTATGACTTATTTTATTATAGTATTTGTATTTTATGCTTCCGTATTCAGAGTTTTCAAGTATTTTGAGTAGTAATAAATGTTCTTTTCCTTGTGGGGATCTCCATCACAGGCGCATTATTATTATTATATATATTATATATATTTATATATATATTTAATAGCTGTGCACAGTAGGCCTAGGGCGGGGGTCACTACAACATGGTCACTAACCAAACTCATTAGAAAGAGTATTGGTTATGCATTAATAGTATTGAACTCACACAACCAGGGTGCCAAATGTTTTTATTCATCAGCCTGATTAGCATCATCATTTTATATTATTAGCATTGCATTATTAGATATCATGCACCTAGTAACCCCCACCACCAATTACTATAGATTGTTATTTATAATGAAATATACTAATAATATGCCCATAATAAGGATCTTTACAGTAAAAGCTGCTACTGAATAAAATCTTTGCATATGGAAGTTATAATTATAATTTTATTATTAATATAAGGAAAGGAAGCTGATAATGCATGGTAAAATCCTAGGTTTCTCATGTATAAAATATGGTACTCATATAGTATATACTAATAGTATAATACACACATATATATTATCAAAACTATGCAAAAGCATATGAGCCATGAACATGTTATCTATTACTAAGCTATATCTCTAAAATCTAAAAGCTGTCAAACTCATACTCAACCCTCTATACTCACCAACCTATAAGATGGAAACAACAAAAGAGGGGTGAGTGATAAAATCACTTAGAAAACATTTCTTATCTCTAACACAAGTAGGTTTCAAGCTCTACCAAATTACGTGACTTGTCACAAATATTTCTGCTTTACTATTCTCTTATTTCTTCATTTATGGAAATACATTTGTTTTTGTAGTATTCTTTACCATTATCTTTTTTGTTTCTCATGAATGCTATACATGACATAATATGCATGCTCTAATGCCATATTAATGCTAAATACTTATGAAACTTGCCCTCAGGGATGGTTTTCTAAAAACTTTGTTTGAAATAAAAGTTGTGATATGGAGATCTTGAATATATACATATAGTATATATTGAAAATTGAATTAGAAAATATTGTATCTGAAAATATCTATTATGCTGGCTAGACTGATGAATATAGGGAGTTAACACTTTAGCCATGTGAGCTTAATCCTATTGAAATCTACTGATGCACAACCAGTACTCTTTTTAACGAGCTTGGTTAATGACCCTGTTTTCTCTAGCGAACGCTAGTTTTCCTTTCTAACAAGTGTGTGGACTCATAAGCACCTACTCATAACCTCTAACTGATGTTTGGAACATCGTATATTTATACTTTAAAAATATGTTGTAAAATCCTTAGATCTATTTTTGAAAACTCTGATATGGCATGTAATGCTCTATATTGCTGATCATGCATGATATACTATTTATATCGTGTTATTTATAGGTTTCTTATGTTTAGAAATGGTTTAGAGGGGCTTAGCCTTGCTTTAAAACTGTTTTTATGTTTTTCTCAAGTTACATGGGCGTGTGGGAAGACATACAGGACCATGTATAGGTCGTGCTAGCTTCAAGAATTTTTTTATAAGAATTTGACTAGCTACATGGGCATGTAGTATAACTATACAAGTGTACAGTCAAGGCACAAGGCTATGTCCCACACTTACATGGGTGTGTAGCTACCATCCACTACTCCCGTGTCTTATTTACATAGGCATGTGAAATTGGGTTTAAGCACATAACCATGTGCCTACGTTTTCCAGGCACACACGAGTGCCATGCAAGGTCATGCTTATACAAAAATGAGGCCACATGGGTATGCACCTATAGGTGCATGGTCATGTCCTCTACTCGATTTCTATATATGCCATCTAGAAACCTAAAAATCCTTACTAATTCTCAACCAAACACTTTTAAACTTTAATCAATCATTAATATACACTCAAAGATACTACCATCATGTATACATTCATTAAAATCTCATCTCAATCATGCCACATCTTATGAATAAAGCATGAAACACATGTATACAAACATATACACCCATTATCATGAAATTTGCCACTTAATCAACCATAGAATCATCATTCAATCACTCAAACAACCTAAACAGACCTCAATAACATAACAAGTATACTCAAAACTCAAGAAACAAAGAAACGTGCTATAAAACAAGGTGAAGAGTTAAGGGAACACTTGTAGCATCCCAGGATTAGAAAAACCCTTAGGGGTAGAGTTTGGGGGTTAGATGTGAGAAATAGAAAAAGATTGGGAGTTAGAAGAGTTTAAGGGTGAGATAGTAAGTTTCCTGAGCCTGTGTGGCTTTCACATGATTCCCTTTGGGAGGTTTCTATCATGCGTAGTGTGGAAAATGAAGTTTATTCATTTTCCCTTGTGCACTCTCGTGCACTGTGCCCTACACGCCCGTGCAGGTGAGTTAGAGGAGAGAGACAAGAGTTTTAAGTGTTTTCTCACCCGTCTCACCCATTTTTCAACCAAAGTTCTCTTGTGTTTCAGTTACTCCCAGCTCTAGAATAGATTTCTAGAATTCAGCATCTCCCAATCCAGCTAGAGAAGGAAAATATTAGATAGAAAGAGATTTCCAACAGCCATGGCAAGAGGTAAGTGATTCCTTACTTATTCCTTGAGTTTCCCAGCATGTATGTGATGATGTGTGCTATGTGTTATGTTTCCAACATGCTTATGAGTATATTAGATGTTTATATGCATTGATATGTCGATGAGATGATGCTTGAGTTGATGATTTCCACCCTTGAACCATGTTTGCTTTGCTTGTATGTGATTATGTGAGAGAATGAGTTATTTTCATGGTGGAATGAGATGTGAATTAATTTCCACCCTTGAAGTGTTAGAAATGCATGCTTTCAGTTAATTTGAGATTGGTTGATGTTTGATAAGGATTCCTATAATTCCAGGTATGTGTCATCGGTGTAGAGTAAGACACACGCCCGTGTGCCCGCAAGTGCACGCCCATGTGCCTTTGTTTCTACAGGGACACACCCATGTCCATGAAGTATGCACCACTTGTTTGTAGAGGACACGCCTGTGTGTCTTGAGGGACACGGTCGTGTGCCTGATTTTCAGTGAAATACGTAATTTCCTCTAGAAGCGAGCACGACCGGTTACATGGTCAGCACATGACCCCGTGCGTTTATGTACACGCCCGTGTGCCTTTACCTTGCACGCCCATGTGCTTTGCCCACATACTCGTGTAGTAGCATAAGTTTCTAGAAAAGCATGAAAATAATTTTAAAATGAATTATAAAGCATGGGAAACCAATTTAAAGGCTAATAAGCATCAGATAAAAATGAAATCAGATAATTAATACTGCATAAGCATTACATAGCATGACATGCCAAGACATCAGCATGGAAAAGGATCAAGGGATCTAATTCCCTTAGTCATTTAGTATTCAAAATGTGATATCCGGGTTAGAGTTTTGGGTGAACTCGAGGGGGCATCTGTGAGATTCTAATCTTCTGACTACGGTCAGATCGTCCAGTTTCAGTATATTGAGCTTTCTAGCCCTTAGTTAGATTGTTCAATCACATGACCAAAATGTCGAATCCTTGTGTTCATCAGCCTGATCAGCACAACAAGTATCTTTGGATACGTAGATATTCAGATGAATGCATATATAGTTTCCAGTTAGCATGACATGACTCATATTTCATGGCATGAGTTATTAATGAAATCCAGATAACAGAATAAGCAATATAATAAGTTCCAACAAGCGAATAGTTGAATGTTAGGGCGAAGGCCAGGTATGTTTACTATTGTGTGTTGCTTGCGTGGGTTGAGGGAAGTAAGGATCGCTTACTGGGTGATCTTTATCACTCATTCCTTTTCTTCTTCCTTCCTTTTCAAGCTTGTGTGCTACTGGCAGAGAGTGGGTGGACCGTGGTTGATAAGAGAGGACTCCACATAGTTTTTAGTGTATAGTTTTAGCCTGGTGGGAATTAAATTGTAAATTTTATATTTACTTAGTGTATTGTACAAAACAATATATGTATATATGAACATGCCATTTTGGGCCCATTGTATATTTCAGTTTAAGCTGTCGTATCTGTATTTAGTTTGTATAACAACAGGTTTCTTTTCGTAGGATTTCGATCATGTATATCGAATTTTCAGATTATTAATAAAATAAAGAGATATTATTCAATAGTAGCGGTGTACATGGCGGTGGGTTTTACAACACTTACCTCGAACCATGAAAGCTTACTCTCTCTCTTTCTCTTTCTAAGAGCCTCTAGATCTCTAATCTGACGTTGAGCTACTGGTAAATCTCTCTCAACAATAAGGTTCACTGGAGAATGAAGGAGAAGAAGAAGATGAAAGCTGGGAACTACTGGACTAAAAATAAAACAAATATATATGGCTAAAACATGCAACGCACGGTCGTATGTTTCATGGAAATCTCAATTTCCTCTCTTTTCATGCCATACATAGAATATTCTCCCAAGAATACCTATGTGCAAGCCACATATAGCTTTTAAAGGACTCTTCTACCCTTGAACCTTCTTAAATCTATTTTCTATAAGGAAATCCCACTTTTACCCTTGATTTCAAAGTGTAAAAAGATAGTTCTACCCTTGCTCTATTAAGGCATACATTTGGATGGTTAACAAAATCCAGAGTGTTTAGATGGAATTATATTTGATTAGGACAAACTAATTTAAAATTCAACTAATCTATTGATGTATGAGCATACATAGATCATGTATGAACCTGCATATATGACTATAAACATTTCATTCGTAGGTATACATAGAGGTTTCATAGGCATACGTTTTTAAGTCATGCTTGTGACTAGGTTTTTATAAAAGAAAGTATAATGATTTCTTCATCACTTATTAGTAAATTCAAAGAGTTATACTCGTACACTTATAGCTCACAACTGTATATATATAGGCACTAGCATCCTTAAACTATGTGTACCCTCCTCCTATTACTCTGTATAAGTTGTTGGAGTTCCATTGGCCTATAGGACATTAGGTAGTGAGGTTTTCTATCTATATAAAGAACTAATAAAGTCAACAACATAGGTGTGAATTCAAAACCTTATTTGACTATTATATTGTTTCATTTTATTTTTACATGAAATGAATGATGATAATTCGTTATAAGATTCATTAAACTATGTTTCTTTTAAATTTCACTACATAGTATGAATGATGATAATTCATTAGCTTTGTTCCTTCTCTTAATGCTTTCCTTTCTCCCTCTTATGTTCACCTTTAGTTGCTTTTATCTTGGGTGGTCTCTAGTATTGGTCAGTATGGCTATTGTATTTTACTTCTACTTACTTTTTGGGTGGTGTCTTGTGTGTGCTGAGATTATGTTCGTGTTTAGCTTTTTTTTTTTCCTTTTATTTATGTATTGGGTGTAGTTTTTTTACATTTGGGTGGGTGGTATAGTTTAGTCTTTTTGGGTACATTTTTATTTGTGTTTTGGTGTTCTTTTGTTGTTTTGTATGCCTAAGTCATTTATAGATGGTTTTGGTACAGGTATAAAGTGTCCTAAGAATGACTTTGGCATGTTAAAGGATGATGTTAAGGTTAGTTTTGAAAGTTTAGGTGTGAAACCTTGGAACAAATTATTTAGAAGGAAAATAATTGCTTTAAATTTGAAATTCACTCTTCTATTGAATAGTAGCAAAGGAGGGGAAAAAGATTATAGACCTTCTTGAAAAGCTTACTTTTGAGAGAGGCAAAAAGTGGGAAACATGTGTTTTAAGTTTTTTTTTAGAAATGAGGCCTCATTTTTCTATGATCAAGAAATTTGCAAAAATAATATGAGGTAGTATGGGCCTTACTAATAACACTTCTAATAGGTAAGGCATGGTTATTTTAAAATTTAAATATGGTAATGGTTTAAGCAAAGTTATGGATAATGATCTCTAATTTATTGGGGGTCAACTATTCTTCATTAGGAAATAGACAAAGGACATTACAATGATAGTTTATAAAATTAAAATGATAGCAGTGTGGGTTAGAATCTATAAAATTCCCTTGTAATTGTAAACTTTAAAGGGTTTTAATTATATTGCCAATGGTATTGGTCATCTTTTAAGAATTGACTTAAACACAGAAGAGGGTTTGTGACTTGACTTTGCAAGGATCAATATTGAAATGGAGATTGAGAAAGAATTTTCTGATGCGATGGAAATTAGACTCCTAAATGGAGAAATTGTAGAACTCAAGATCAACTAAGTTAGAGGTCAATAAATTTTCAGATTTATAGACTATATGGTCTTGCTAGAGAAGAGTGCAAGTTAGGAACTTAAAGGAATGGTTTGTTGAAAGAAATCTTGCAAGTATTAAAAGTGAATGAGATTGGATAGAAGAAAAAAGCATGAAAGAGAAAATCCTCCCCCTTCCCTCTAAAACTTTTTCATTTTTCATTCTTTTTCATTACCTACTTTTTGCTCCATCTTCTGGCCACTAGCTTTCTTTTATAATTTCTTTGAACAACCAGCATATTTAGTCTGGTTTCTATTTTGTTTGGTTTTGGCCCCCTTTCTTTTAATATGGCATTTTTTTACATGTTATTATGTTTTTTTCTACCTTATGTATTTTTTCATGCATTTTTCCTTATGTGTCTTTATTTCTTGACATTTTTATGTACTCATTAACTTTCTTGGGGTATGTATGTTCCCTTCTTTCCTCTAATAGTATGTTTCCTTGAGTGGAGCATATTCAAGAGTCTCAATTCTTACCCTTGCCATGGTTCTAGGTATCATCTTTCTTTTTGTTATACCTCTCCTTTTACTCTTATCTTATGATCTTCTTTAGGTTAGTAGGGTTTTCAAATGCTTTGGGTATTAGTGTTTATGTTGTGTTTTCTATGTTGTTATTTGGTGGTGTGTGTGGTTTGTGTGTCGTTATTTGCATGTAGCTAGTTCTTTTTTATACGAGTGTTTAAAGTGTGTGCTTTTCTTTATCTTTTTTTTAAAGTTCATGAGCTTTACTTTTATGGTTAATGTTTTGACTCCTTTGTGTATGGCTAGTGTTTCTAGTCCTTTAAAGGTTGTTTTCATGCCAAGTGGTGATGAAAATGGTGTTATTTAAAATATGATGGCTAGGCTTTGGAAAAAAATTTTAGTAGTAGGAAAGCATATTCTGACCTTGAATCCATTCTTTTTGCGAGTTCTAGTAAGTTGGAAAAAAATTGGTTAAACTCCCAAGAGAGCTAGCATGCGAAGGTATAAAAAGTAAGGAAACACATGTAGTAGGCTTTCTCTTAAGGAGAAGACCATCTTTCCTTATAGTTAAATTTTTTTTTTGAAATGATATAAGGTAACAAAAGCCTTGTCGAGGTCACTTCTAATGGTCAAGGAATGGTTACATTGAAATTTAAAGATGTAAAAGATCTTAACAAAATATTATATAATGACCTATAGTTTATTAGGGAGCAACCTTTCTTTGTTAGGAGGTGAGCCAGGAATATCACCATGATCAAAGAAGAAGAAAAAATAGTTGTAGTTTAAGTAAGAATATTTGGTATTCCTTTAGAGTTTTAAAATCATAAGGTTTTTAATTACATTGCAGGTGGTATTAGAAAACCATTTTGATTAGATTTGATAACAAAAGAAGGCTATTATCTTGATTATGCAAGAATTAACATTGAGATGAAGTTAGGTAAAGAGTTTTTGGATACGTTAGATGTGAAGCTACCCAATGGTATATTAAAGAACTTAAGATAGATTATGCTTAAAGGCTAGTTAGATCAGCTACATCAAAATTATGGCCATGCGAGAGAAGAGTGTCAAATAGGCTCATTCAAGAATGAGATCAATAGAAGAACCTTAAGAGTTAACCACAAGGTTCAAGAAAATATTAAGGTCACCCATCTTATTAAGAGTAGTAATAATATTAGAAATATGAAAAATGAGAGAAAGGAACTTACTTGTGAAAAAGGCTTGAGTTCCTCGCAAGAGTAGTAGGAATTTGAGATACTAAGGCCAATGAGGAAAATAATGATAGGTTGCTCATTATGGATAAATGTCTTATAGATAATGGTAGATCTTTTGACCATTTGATAGAAGATTATCCTTTTCTGGACATAAGAAATAAAGCTAGGTCTAATAGAGGTATGGAAAATCAGAGGCTCAATATGGCAAATGATGAAAAACCCTTGAGTGAAAGAGAAATAATACTAGAGGGGGGGGGGGGGGGGGAATAGGATTATTTAAAATTTCTAAGGCAATAATCACAATTAACACTATAATACACACAATGCACAATAAAAGCAATAAAAGGAGAGAGTTCAGAAGTTGCTCAGCCAAGTTTAGAGAGGTTCGGAGCTTTGAACACAAGCGTCCTACGTCCTCTTCTTCAATCAAACCCGATTGAAGTTTCCACTATCTTCAAACCCGAAGATACAATAGTTTTTCTTATAAGGGAATTTCGCCCTTTTTACAACTGAAGTAATAATGAAGAAATTGATTATAGTTGCCTCTGAATAGGCTGGAAATCAAGTGTTTAGTACGAGTTCTCTCAAGTATGTAAGTGAATAAGCTTAGAGAGAGAAAATGTAATCAAAAATTGAAGAAGATAGCTTGAGCTTTTTCAAATGCGTTTCAGTGACCTCTCCAGTTCAAATGGCTCTCCTTTTATACTTGATTCTTTGCCTAGAATAGGTAGGAGCCGTTTTGCTAGCTTTGTATCCGTTGAAGTAGTTGGAAAAAGAAGGCTCTGCAATAAATTTTCCAAGCGCACGGTCATGCTCCTCAAGTGCACGGTCGTGCATGCTGCATTTATTGCTCGTTCAGACTCCCAACGGTCGACTTAAAAGCTTAGCGCCAATGATGCACGGTCGTGTGTCCTTGACGAACGGTCGTGCTTCGACCCTTCATGGTCGTGCTCATTAGATGCATGGTCGTGCATTGATACTTCAAAGTTTTGTCCAAAAATTCCAGAAGCTAGCACGGCTTGACTGCACGATGAGCGCACGAGCAGCACACGGGTGAGTTTTTGCTTGCGCACGGTCGTGTGCCATTTCTGCATGGTCGTGCGTGAGATGAATGCCTTAATACCTTTGCATGATCAGTCTTGCACGATCATCCCGGTAGTGCTCTTTGGTAGTGCTCCTTATTTGCCATAACGCACGGTCGTGCGTATTGAGCGTGCACGGTCGTGCGTTGACTCATTTTCTTTGACCAGCTGCACGGTTTCATTTGCACGGCTTGATCTCCCATGCTCTTCATAAGTTATGTACACGGTCGTGCTTCCACTACGTACGGTCGTGCTTCAATGACTTTTGAGTTCTTTGATTTCACACGATCAGGCTGCACGGTTGATGTGGTAGTGCATTGCCCGTGTTGTGCATGCACACGGTCGTGCATCATTCACGCACGCCCGTGCGGGTCTGAGATTTTTCTTCCAGAAAATCACAGAACCTTGCACGGTCAGGCGCACGGTCCCGTGTTTTGGACACACGAGGACCCGTTTGGTCAAGCACGGTCGTGCTACTAAAGCACACGGTCGTGCGAGACCTAAAACCTGCAAAAATAAAATTTTCTTCCCTTCTTTGTCATGAATTACTTCATGCAAGGGATTGATTAGCACTTTAAACATATTGTTATTACAAATTAACAACTAAATCATATTTTTATCATCATCAAAACATCAAGGGTTCAACAATCTCCCCCTTTCTGATTGATGACAAAAATATGTTAAAAATGTTAAAATTGAGTTTTAAACTAAGGATAAAACATGCTCCCCCTCACTTTAAGCACTCCCCCTTAGTTTGAGCCTTAATTACCAATATAAATTTATATCAAGTATCAATTTTTAACTTGCTAATCATTTCATTCTTTCTCCCCCTTTTTTGCCATAAATCAAAAAACATTTGACATGGTTTCCTTTGTTTTAGCAATATTTCCCAAAACAATTCATCAAAAAAAAAAAAAATCACTTCCAATATCAATCCATCATCCAACTACCCGTCATCAAACAATCAACCAAGCAATAGCAATATCATCCAATCAATAGCAATTGACATATTCCAAAATATCAAGAAAATTCAAAAGATTAATATAAGTTGAAATATAATACTAAGTCAAGCCAAATCCAGAAAATGATAACAAGATAAAAAATATGTTCCTCAATGATAAGGTTTGGTAACAAAATCATGCAAATGCAAATGTAAAAATGGTTCAAGGTTGAGGTGGTGGCTGAGGTGAAAGATCCGTCATGTTGATAAGAGAAGCAAGGCTGGACTCAATCCGGGTCAAGCGAGATTCTGTACTCTCCTGAAAGGCTTGAAAATTATGGGCAAGCTGAACCATGTTTGCATCAACTTGCTTGGTCAGCTCAATTAACACTTGAAGCTCGGATGTTGACTGAACCTCAGGACCAGCTTCGGGGCGAGCTCGTCTTCCTCTTCGGACACTGGTTTCAGCCACGGAAGGCATGGCAGATGGTTCGGCGGATGGCTCATGATCTCCAACAGCAGCAGGCAATCTCCATCCATCATTGCCATCTTTCTCAATCACCCTCATCCGAAAGAGAGCATCGACATTGAGCATATGAGACTCTTCGAAACCGATCCGAAATTCGCCATAACCTTCAACAGAAATTCCCAATTTCTCAGCAATAAATGTAATCAGCATACTAAAATCGATAGGGACCTTTTCTTTATCGCTGAGAGTCTGGATGTCACTCAGTTTGCTGATCAACCATCTCGCCGAATCCAGTTGGCGTCCATTCATGGCAGCTTCCATTACTACCATGTCACGAACACTGACATTACCATTGGTGTTCGTGCGAGCGTTTAAAGTGTACGTGATCATCCGATGGAAGATTCTCATGGCCGGATTGACCAGGGAGGAGGCCTTCGCCTTTTGCGCTTCATAGAATCCGGAACCGCCGAGGGATCCCCACACAGCCTGAGTGCTCAGATCATGCGAAAAATCCCGTATACCCTCTGAATTACAACCCAACCACTCACCCAACTGTTCGGCCGGCACCGTCAAATCCGAATTGGCCAACCGAAATTTCATAGTAAAATCCGTAATATTTCCCCGTACATCCTTCGGAATTGACAGGGAACTATAAAATTCGTAAACTAAATTTTCGAACGCATCAATTCGCATAAAAAAGATTCCATTCAACCTAGATGAATTGACTAAACCCATTATCTCATCTAAAACACCAATTTCTCGCAAAATCCGTTTATCCAAACAACGTCCAACATAAATTGGCTTTTTCATGAGTTTCGACAAGAGTACCTTTTGCGCCCGATTGGAACACATGATTCCAAATGGATTTTCTGCTCTCGAAGTACTCCTAGAAGGCCCGGAACGTGTTGGCAATTTCATTCGTGGAGGCATTTTAGATTTGGGTAATGGAAATAATTGAAAATGGAGATTTGGGTTGAGTTTTGGATGCAAAATGATCTCAAATGATGAGAAAAGTGAAGAGAAACTTGTAAAAACAAGTTTGAAAGCAAATGGAAGCAAGAAAAATGAGAGATTTGGACGAAAAATCGAGAGAGAATTGAGAGAAATTGCGGCTAGGGTTTGAGAATTTTGTGAAAATGAAGAAAATGAACAGTTTTCTTTATATAGATGCGAGCGCACGACCGTGTTTCTTTACGCACGATCGTGTTTTCCCAAATCAGCACGATCGTGCACATGATAGTTGCACGGTCGTGTGTTCGCAAAATTTTTAAAAAAATTTGTTTTTAAAATGCATGACCATGTGCGTTTGGATAATGCGCGTGCAGGTAAGCGCGAATTTTAAGCGAAAAACACACGGTCGTGTATCATGGGACACACGGTCGTGTGTTCATGCAGAAGCACGCTCGTGCATGCTTGGAACACACGGTCGTCTGTGACCAAAATCACACAGACCTGCATTATTTCCAGAAAACTGCAGATTTTTCAAAACACACTTCAAACCACCACAAGTCATGAAAACTTGGATATTTTGATTCAATGAGGTTTTATTATTTGAATTCAGTTGCCGGATGATGTCAACTATAGAGTTGCATCGATTCGACTCGAATTTACATGCCAACCAAACTCATTCAAGCATATATATTCAACCACTTGCATTCATCATATTGCATACAACCAATCAATAGCATTCATTCAATAGCATTCATGCATATTCAAATATTCAATCAAAACATCAATCCTTCAATCAACTCATCATGTAAGCATTAAAAAGGTAGAATTTTTAGACACTTACTTGGCTTACATCAATCATTCCAAGCTCCCTCCTTATGTAGGCAAATCTTTCCTTGTCCAGAGGCTTGGTAAAGATGTCAGCTAGCTGGTGGTTAGTGTCAACAAATTCAAGCACAATATCTCCTTTGCTCACATGATCACGCAAGAAATGATGTCTAATATCTATATGCTTTGTCCTAGAATGCAAAATGGGATTTTTCGAAAGTTGAATTGCACTAGTATTATCACAAAATATAGGAGTTTTTATTATTTTGAAACCAAAATCAGAAAGTTGTTGTTTCATCCAAAGAATTTGGGCACAACAACTAGCTGCGGAAACATATTCGGCTTCCGTAGTAGAAGTTGCAACCGAATTTTGCTTTTTCGAAAACCATGAAACTAACATGTTTCCTAAGAATTGACATGTTCCACTAGTGCTTTTCCTATCAATTTTGCAGCCTCCGAAATCAGCATCTGAAAAGGCACGTAATTCGAAAGTTGAGTTCTTAGGGTACCACAATCCAACATTCGGTGTCCCCTTAAGATATCTCAAGATTCGTTTCACTGCATTCAAATGTGATTCCTTAGGATTTGCTTGAAAACGTGCACACATGCATACACTAAACAATATGTCCGGTCTAGATGCAGTCAAGTATAATAATGCACCTATCATGCTTCTATATAACTTTGTGTCAACATTTTTACCTCCCTCATCTTTATCAATCTTTGTTGAAGTGCTCATTGGAGTTGGTTGCTCCTTGGCCTCATGCATGTTGAACCTTTTGAGGAGGTCTTGAGTATACTTTGATTGAGTGAGCAATGTCCCTTCCTTCATTTGTTTGATTTGCAGCCCAAGGAAGTAGTTTAGCTCTCCCATCATACTCATCTCAAACTCTCCCTGCATCATCTTAGAAAAATCTCTACATAGAGATTCATTAGTAGCACCAAAGATGATGTCATCTACATAGATTTGAGCAATTAATATGTCATGCTTATGTTTCTTTATAAATAAGGTGGTATCCACCTTTCCTTTTGAAAAACCATTTTCAATCAAAAATGTGCTCAATCTTTCATACCAAGCTCTTGGAGCTTGTTTCAAACCATAAAGAGCTTTTCTTAGTTTAAAAACATGGTTTGGAAAACTTGGATTTTCAAAACCGGGAGGTTGTTCTACATACACCTCCTCTTGAATAAAACCATTTAGAAAAGCACTTTTGACATCCATTTGAAAAAGTTTAAAATTTAGATGGCAAGCATAAGCAATCAATATCCTAATTGCCTCTAATATAGCTACGGGGGCATAGGTTTCATCGAAATCGATACCTTCCTCTTGAGAGTAGCCTTGGGCAACTAGTCTTGCCTTGTTTCTTGTAACAACTCCGGATTCATCCACCTTGTTTCGGTATACCCATTTTGTGCCGATGGTGGGATGATCCGTTGGCCTAGAAACTAGCTCCCATACATGGTTCCTCTCAAATTGGTTCAACTCCTCTTGCATGGACAACACCCAACTCTCATCCTTCAAGGCTTCATCTACCTTCTTGGGCTCCATTTGTGACAAGAATGCCACAAATTCGCAAGTGTTCTTGATTGAAGCTCTTGTCCTTACTCCTTGGGTTGGGTCACCAATGATCCTTCCTTCTTTAACCTCATCTTTTACCCTTGGGAAGGAAGTCTCTTTTTGCACTTCTTGTGGCTGCACAAGCATGTCATCTTGGGGTGCTTCCACAATTTGATTTTCTTCTTCTTTAGGAGTGGAGTCATCCTTTAGTTTGAGGTCTTCCATGAGCTCCACCACTTCATCATCATGAGATTTATCTACACACTTAGAAGAAGATTCATCAAATAACACATGTATAGATTCTTCAACAGCAAGTGTCCTTTTGTTGAAGACTCTATACGCTTTGGAGGTAGAAGAATATCCTAGGAAAATCGCTTCATCCGATTTAGCATCAAATTTTCCTAAGTTATCCTTTCCATTGTTGAGAACAAAGCATTTACAACCAAAGGGATAAAAATATGCAATATTAGGCTTTTTCCCTTTAAACAACTCATAAGGAGTTTTCTTAAGGATTGGCCTAATCATGGCTCTATTGATTATGTAACAAGAGGTATTTATGGCTTCACCCCAAAAAGATTTTGGTAAATCATTTTCACTTAACATTGTCCTAACCATTTCTACAAGAGTTCTATTTCTTCTCTAAACAACTCCATTTTGTTGAGGTGTCCTAGGGGCTGAGAAATTATGTTCAATGCCATGCTCATCACAGTATGCTTCAAA
>JAJEJH010000829.1:53850-112569 GCA_026122585.1 Anacardium occidentale
TGGATATTTTGATTCAATGAGGTTTTATTATTTGAATTCAAGTGTCGATTGATGTCAACTATAGAGTTGCATCGATTCAACTCGAATTTACATTCCAAAACAAACTCATACAAGCATATATCAAACATTTTCATTCAAACATTTGCATATATCCAATCACTAAAATACATCTAATGGCATTCATGTATATTCAGACATCCAATTCAAAACATCAAGCATTCAATCAAATCATCATGTAAGCAAGCGAAAGAATTGAATTTTTAGACACTTACTTGATTTGCATCAATCATTCCAAGCTCCCTCCTTATGTATGCAAATTTCTCCTTGTCTAGTGGCTTGGTAAAAATATCAGCTAGCTAGTGGTTAGTGTCAATAAATTCAAGCACAATCTCTTTTGCTAACATGATCACGCAAAAAATAATGTCTAATATCTATATGCTTTGTCCTAAAATGCAAAATGAGATTTTTCGAAAGTTAAATAGCGCTAGTATTATCACAAAATATGAGAGTTTTCACTATTTTGAAACTAAAATCAGAAAGTTGTTATTTCATCTAAAGAATTTGGGCACAACAACTAGCCGTGGAAACATATTCAGCTTCCATAGTAGAAGTTACAACCGAATTTTACTTTTTCGAAAACCATGAAACTAACATGTTTCCTAAGAATTGACATGTTTCACTACTGCTTTTCCTATCAATTTTGTAGCCTCCGAAATCAACATCTGAAAAGGCACGTAATTCAAATGTTGAGTTCTTAGGGTACCATAAACCAATATTCATTGTCCCCTTAAGATATCTCAAGATTCGTTTTACTGCATTCAAATGCGATTCCTTAGGATTTGCTTGAAAACGTGCACACATGCATACACTAAATAATATGTCCGACCTAGATGTAGTTAAATATAATAATGCACCTATCATGCTTCTATATGACTTTGTATCAACACTTTTACCTCCCTCATCTTTATCAATCTTTGTTGAAGTGCTCATTGGTGTTGGTTGCTCATTGGCCTCATGCATGTTGAACCTTTTGATGAGGTCTTGAGTATATTTCGATTGAGTGAGCAATGTTCCTTCCTTCATTTGTTTGATTTGCAGCCCAAGGAAGTAGTTTAGCTCTCCCATCATGCTCATCTCAAATTCCCCCTGCATCATCTTAGAAAAATCTCTACATAGAGATTCATTAGTAGCATTGAAGATGATATCATCTACATAGATTTGAGCAATTAAAATGCCATGCTTATGTTTCTTTATAAACAAGGTGGTATCCACCTTTCCTTTTGAAAAACAATTTTCAATTAAAAATGTACTTAACCTTTCATACCAAGCTCTTGGAGCTTGTTTCAAACCATAAAGAGTTTTTCTTAATTTAAAAACATGGTTTGAAAAACTTGGATTTTCAAAACCGGAAGGTTGTTCTACATACACCTCCTCTTGAATAAAACCATTTAGAAAAGCACTTTTAACATCCATTTGAAAAAGTTTAAAATTTAAATGATAAGCATAAGCAATCAATATCCTAATTGCCTCTAATCTAACTACGAGGGCATAGGTTTCATCGAAATCGATACCTTCTTCTTGAGAGTAGCCTTGGGCAACTAGTCTTGCCTTGTTTCTTGTAACAATTTCGGATTCATCCACCTTGATAAACCCTTAAGTGAAAGAGAAATAATACTAGAGGGGGGGTGAATAGGATTATTTAAAATTTCTAAAGCAATAATCACAATTAACACTATAATCCACACAATGCACAATAAAAGCAATAAAAGGAGAGAGTTCAGAAGTTGCTCAGCCAAGTTTAGAGAGGTTCGGAGCTTTGAATACAAGCCTCCTACGTCCTCTTCTTCAATCAAACCCGATTGAAGTTTCCACTATCTTCAAACCCGAAGATACAATAGTTTTTCTCACAAGGGAATTTCGCCCTTTTTACAACTGAAGTAATAATGAAGAAATTGATTATAGTTGCCTCTGAATAGGCTGGAAATCAAATGTTTAGTATGAGTTCTCTCAAGTATGTAAGTGAATAAGCTTAGAGAGAGAAAATGTAATCAAAGATTGAAGAAGATAGCTTGAGCTTTTTCAAATGCGTTTTTCGTGTCATTCTCCAATTCGAATAGGCCTCCTTTTATACTCCATTCATTGCCTAGAATAGCAAGGAGCCGCTTGCTAGCTTTGTATCCGTTGAAGTAGTTGGAAAAGGTAAGCTCTGTAATAAATTTTTCAGGCGTATGGTCATGCTCCTCGAGTGCACGGTCGTGCATGCTGTATTTATTACTCGTTCAGACTTCCAACGGTCGACTTAAAAGCTTAGCGCCAATGATGCACGGTCGTGTGTCCTTGACGCACAGTCATGCTTCGACCCTTCATGGTCGTGCTCCCTAGATGCATGGTCGTGCATTGATACTTCAAGGTTTTGTCCAAAAATTCCAAAAGCTAGCACGGCTTGACTGCACGATGAGCGCACGAGCAGCACACGGGTGAGTTTTTGCTAGCGCACGGTCGTGTGCCAATTCTGCATGGTCGTGCGTGAGATGAATACCTTTGCACGATCAGTCTTGCACGATCATCCCGGTAGTGCTCTTTGGTAGTGCTCCTCATTTGCCATAACGCACGGTCGTGCGTATTGAGCGTGCACGGTCGTGCGTTGACTCCTTTTCTTTGACCAGCTGCACGGTTTCATTTGCACGGCTTGATCTCCCGTGCTCTTCATAAGTTATGTGCACGGTCGTGCTTCCACTACGCACGATCGTGCTTCAAATGACTTTTGAATCTTTCAGTTTCACACGATCAGGCTGCACGATTGATGTGGTAGTGTATTGCCCGTGTAGTGCATGCACACGGTCGTGCATCATGCACGCACGCCCGTGCGGGTCTGAGATTTTTCTTCCAGAAAATCACAGAACGTTACACGGTCAGGCGCACGGTCCCGTGTTTTGGACACACGAGGACTCGTTTGGTCAAGCACGGTCGTGCTACTAAGGCACACGGTCGTGCTAGACCTAAAACCTGCAAAAATAAATCTTTTCTTCCCTTCTTTGTCATGAATTACTTCATGCAAGGGATTAATTAGCATCTCAAACATATTTTAAATATTAATTAACAACTTAATTGTATTTTTATCATCATCAAAACATCAAGGGTTCAACAATCTCCCCCTTTTTGATTGATGACAAAAATATGTTGAAAAATGTTAAAATTGAGTTTTAAACTAAGGATAAAACATGCTCCCCCTCACTTTAAGCACTCCCCCTTAGTTTGAGCCTTAATTAGCAATATAAATTTATGTAAATTTATGTCAATTTTAACTTGCTAATTATTGCATTCTTTCTCCCCCTTTTTTGCCATAAATCAAAAAAAATTTGACATGGTTTCCTTTGTTTTAGCAATATTTCCCAAAACAATTGATAAATAAATCACTTCCAGTATCAATCCGTCATCCACTACCCGTCATCAAACAATCAACCAAGCAATAGCAATATCATCCAATCAATAGTAATTGACATATTCCAAAACATCAAGAAAATTCAAAAGATTAATATAATACTAAATCAAGCCAAATCCAGAAAATGATAACAAGATAAAAAAAATATGTTCCTCAATGATAAGTTTTGGTAACAAAATCATGCAAATGCAAATGTAAAAAAATATGGTTCAAGGTTGAGGTGGTGGCTGAGGTGACAGATCCGTCATGTTAATAAGAGAAGCAAGGCTGGACTCAATCCGGGTCAAGCGAGATTCTGTACTTTCCTGAAAGGCTTGAAAATTATGGGCAAGCTGAACCATGTTTGCATCAACTTGTTTGGTCAGCTCAATTAACACTTGAAGCTCGGATGTTGACTGAACCTCAGGACCAGCTTCGGGGCGAGCTTATCTTCCTCTTCGGACATTGGTTTCAGCCACGGAAGGCATGGCAGATGGTTCGGCGGATGGCTCATGATCTCCAACAGCAGCAGACAATCTCCATCCATCATTGCCATCTTTCTCAATCACCCTCATCCGAAAGAGAGCATCGGCATTGAGCATATGAGACTCTTCGAAACCGATCCGAAATTCACCATAACCTTCAACAGAAATTCCCAATTTCTCAGCAATAAATGTAATCAGCATACCAAAATCGATAGGGACCTTTTCTTTATTGCTGAGAGTCTGGATGTCACTCAGTTTGCTGATCAACCATCTCGCCGAATCCAGTTGGCGTCCATTCATGGCAGCTTCCATTACTGCCATGTCACGAACACTGACATTACCATTGGTGTTCGTGTGAGCGTTTAAAGTGTACGTGATCATCCGATGGAAGATTCTCATGACCGGATTGACCAGGGAGGAGGCCTTCGCCTTTTGCGCTTCATAGAATCCGGAACCGCCGATGGATCCCCACACAGCCTGAGTGCTCAGATCATGCGAAAAATCCCGTATACCCTCTGAATTACAACCCAACCACTCACCCAACTGTTCGGCCGGCACCGTCCAATCCGAATTGGCCAACCGAAATTTCATAGTAAAATCCATAATATTTCCCCGTACATCCTTCGGAATTGACAGGGAACTATAAAATTCGTAAACTAAATTTTTGAACGCATCAATTCGCATGAAAAAGATTCCATTCAACCTAGATGAATTGACTAAACCCATTATCTCATCTAAAACACCAATTTCTCGCAAAATCCGTTTATCCAGACAACGTCCAACATAAATTGGCTTTTTCATGAGTTTCGACAAGAGTACCTTTTGCGCCCGATTGGAACACATGATTCCAAATGGATTTTCTGCTCTCGAAGTACTCCTGGAAGGCCCGGAACGTGTTGGCAATTTCATTCGTGGAGGCATTTTAGATTTGGGTAATGGAAATAATTGAAAATGGAGATTTGGGTTGAGTTTTGGATGCAAAATGATCTCAAATGATGAGAAAAGTGAAGAGAAACTTGTAAAAACAAGTTTGAAAGCAAATGGAAGCAAGAAAAATGAGAGATTTGGACGAAAAATCGAGAGAGAATTGAGAGAAATCGCGGCTAGGGTTTGAGAATTTTCGTGAAAATGAAGAAAATGAACAGTTTTCGTTATATAGATGCGAGCGCACGACCGTGTTTCTTTACGCACGATCGTGTTTTCCCAAATCCGCACGATCGTGCACACGATAGTTGCACGGTCGTGTGTTCGCAAAATTTCAAAAAAAATTTGTTTTTAAAATGCATGACCGTGTGCGTTTGGATAATGCGCGTGCAGGTAAGCGTGAATTTAAAGCGAAAAACGCACGGTCGTGTATCATGGGACACACGGTCGTGTGTTCATGCAGAAGCACGCCCGTGCATGCTTGGAACACACGGTCGTGTGTGACCAAAATCACACAGACCTGCATTATTTCCAGAAAACTGCAGATTTTTCAAAACACACTTCAAAACACCACAAGTCATGAAAACTTGGATATTTTGATTCAATGAGGTTTTATTATTTGAATTCAGTTGTCGGATGATGTCAACTATAGAGTTACATCGATTCGACTCGAATTCACATGCCAAAACATACTCATGCAAGCATATATATATATATCTAAATGTTTGCATACATCAAATTCCATTCAACCATTTGCATATAGCCAATCAATAGCAGTCTCATTATCATTCATGCATATTCAGATATTCAGTCAAAACATCAAGCAATCAATCAACTCATCATGTAAGCATTAAAAAGGTAGAATTTTTAGACACTTACTTGGCTTGCATCAATCATTCCAAGCTCCCTCCTTATGTAGGCAAATCTTTCCTTGTCCAAAGGCTTGGTAAAGATGTCAGCTAGTTGGTGGTTAGTGTCAACAAATTCAAGCACAATATCTCCTTTGCTCACATGATCACGCAAGAAATGATGTCTAATATCTATATGCTTTGTCCTAGAATGCAAAATGGGATTTTTCGAAAGTTGAATTGCACTAGTATTATCACAAAATATAGGAGTTTTTATTATTTTGAAACCAAAATCAGAAAGTTGTTGTTTCATCCAAAGAATTTGGGCACAACAACTAGCTGCGGAAACATATTCGGCTTCCGTAGTAGAAGTTGCAACCGAATTTTGCTTTTTCGAAAACCATGAAACTAACATGTTTCCTAAGAATTGACATGTTCCACTAGTGCTTTTCCTATCAATTTTGCAGCCTCCGAAATCAGTATCTGAAAAGACACGTAATTCGAAAGTTGAGTTCTTAGGGTACCACAATCCAACATTCGGTGTCCCCTTAAGATATCTCAAGATTCGTTTCACTGCATTCAAATGTGATTCCTTAGGTTTTGCTTGAAAACGTGCACACATGCATACACTAAACAATATGTCCGGTCTAGATGCAGTCAAGTATAATAATGCACCTATCATGCTTCTATATAACTTTGTGTCAACATTTTTACCTCCCTCATCTTTATCAATCTTTGTTGAAGTGCTCATTGGAGTTGGTTGCTCCTTGGCCTCATGCATGTTGAACCTTTTGAGGAGGTCTTGAGTATACTTTGATTGAGTGAGCAATGTCCCTTCCTTCATTTGTTTGATTTGCAGCCCAAGGAAGTAGTTTAGCTCTCCCATCATACTCATCTCAAACTCTCCCTGCATCATCTTAGAAAAATCTCTACATAGAGATTCATTAGTAGCACCAAAGATGATGTCATCTACATAGATTTGAGCAATTAATATGTCATGCTTATGTTTCTTTATAAATAAGGTGGTATCCACCTTTCCTTTTGAAAAACCATTTTCAATCAAAAATGTGCTCAATCTTTCATACCAAGCTCTTGGAGCTTGTTTCAAACCATAAAGAGCTTTTCTTAGTTTAAAAACATGGTTTGGAAAACTTGGATTTTCAAAACCGGGAGGTTGTTCTACATACACCTCCTCTTGAATAAAACCATTTAGAAAAGCACTTTTGACATCCATTTGAAAAAGTTTAAAATTTAGATGGCAAGCATAAGCAATCAATATCCTAATTGCCTCTAATCTAGCTACGGGGGCATAGGTTTCATCGAAATCGATACCTTCCTCTTGAGAGTAGCCTTGGGCAACTAGTCTTGCCTTGTTTCTTGTAACAATTCCGGATTCATCCACCTTGTTTCGGTATACCCATTTTGTGCCGATGGTGGGATGATCCGTTGGCCTAGGAACTAGCTCCCATACATGGTTCCTCTCAAATTGGTTCAACTCCTCTTGCATGGCCAACACCCAACTCTCATCCTTCAAGGCTTCATCTACCTTCTTGGGCTCCATTTGTGACAAGAATGCCACAAATTCGCAAGTGTTCTTGATTGAAGCTCTTGTCCTTACTCCTTGGGTTGGGTCACCAATGATCCTTCCTTCTTTAACCTCATCTTTTACCCTTGGGAAGGAAGTCTCTTTTTGCACTTCTTGTGGCTGCACAAGCATGTCATCTTGGGGTGCTTCCACAATTTGATTTTCTTCTTCTTTAGGAGTGGAGTCATCCTTTAGTTTGAGGTCTTCCATGAGCTCCACCACTTCATCATCATGAGATTTATCTACACACTTAGAAGAAGATTCATCAAATAACACATGTATAGATTCTTCAACAGCAAGTGTCCTTTTGTTGAAGACTCTATACGCTTTGGAGGTGGAAGAATATCCTAGGAAAATCGCTTCATCCGATTTAGCATCGAATTTTCCTAAGTTATCCTTTCCATTGTTGAGAACAAAGCATTTACAACCAAAGGGATGAAAATATGCAATATTAGGCTTTTTCCCTTTAAACAACTCATAAGGAGTTTTCTTAAGAATTGGCCTAATCATGACTCTATTAATTATGTAACAAGAGGTATTTATGGCTTCACCCCAAAAAGATTTTGGTAAATCATTTTCACATAACATTGTCCTAGCCATTTCTACAAGAGTTCTATTTCTTCTTTCAACAACTCCATTTTGTTGAGGTGTCCTAGGGGCTGAGAAATTATGTTCAATGCCATGCTCATCACAGTATGCTTCAAAATCTGAATTTTCAAATTCCTTTCCATGGTCACTTCTAATGCAAGTAATTGCATAACCTACTTGGTTTTGCAATTTCCTAATGAATGGCACAAACATTTTAAAAGCTTCATTTTTGTGAGCAAGCAACAAAACCCATGTAAATCTTGAAAAATCATCAACTATTACAAAACAGTACCGTTTTCCTCCTAAACTCAAAGTTCTAGAAGGTCCACATAAATCCATATGCAATAGTTGAAGTGGTCTTGATGTAGAAACAACATTTTTGCTTTTAAAAGATGTTCTTGTTTGTTTTCCTAAAGCACATGCATCACAAATTCCATTCTTTTTAAAAACAAGTTTTGGCAAACCTTTGACTAAATCCTTTTTAGACAATTTTTCCAAAACATCAATGCTTGCATGTCCTAATCTCCTATGCCATAGCCACATGTCTTCCTCCTTGGTTGACATGAGACATAAATCATTAGATGCAATGCTATGCAAGTCAATAACATACACATTTGAATGCCTATGTCCTATGAATGCAATACTATTAGTGCTTATGTCAATAATTTCACAACACAAGGCATGAAAGCAAACTTTGAAGCCCTTATCACATAATTGACTAATGCTTAGTAAATTATGTTTAAGGCCTTCAACATACAAAACATCATTAATACACAGTGAAGAGTTACCTATGGAGCCAATTCCAACAACTTTTCCCTTTGAATTGTCTCCAAAGTTGACATTGCCTCCATCTTTTTCTTTCAATGATGTGAAGAGATCCTTGTTTCCGGTCATGTGTCTTGAACATCCACTGTCCAAGTACCACTTGCTTGATTTCTTTCTCTTCACCTCCAAGCACACCTACACAAGACATACATTTAAGTCTTTTTTTGGTACCCAAATGGTTTTGGGTCCAGGAAGGTTAGTCTTGATTGTCCCTTTAGGAACCCAAACCTTTTTAATTCTATAAGGTTTGCCATTCCTAATTGGACATTTTCTAATAGTATGTCCATGGAAAGAGCAATACTTACACTTTAGTTCAATTGATTTAGGCCTTTTTAGAATCTTATGGTTGTTTATAAATGGATTACTTTCATTATATCCTAAACCTTCTTTATTTAGCCCACTTCTTTGAGATGCAAGCATCTCATCTAACCTTTTAGTTCCTATTTTAAAATTTTCCAGAATTCTATTTGATTTACCTAAATTAGCTTTTAACTCTTCATTTTCTTTCTTAAGTAAATTCAGATTGTTTTCAACATTTATTTTCTCCTCCAAAGCCTTTTTACATTCATTCTCAGTTTTTTCTAAACTTAGCTTTACACAATTCATTTCTTTCTTCAACAGTTTGTTCCTAGAGCTAACATTCTTAAATTCTAGCAACAAGGAATCAAATGCATCTTGTAACTCATTAAAAGAAAATGAATTAGATTCGCATACCTCATCATCTTCTGAATGACTCTTGGCCATGAAACACAGATTTGCTCTTTTCTCTTCATTACTTTCGTCGCTTGAATCGTCACTACCACTCCAAGTGGCAGCCAATGCTTTCTTCTTAAATCTTTTCTCACCATTTTCCTTTTTCTTCTTCTTCAGCATTGGACAGTCTTGCCTTATGTGTCCAGGCTTTTTACATTTAAAGCAAATCACCTCTTTTTCATTTTCTTCCTTTTCTTTCCCTTTAGATTTGAAATTGCTTCTTCCTTTCATCTTTCTATTTCTTGACAGGAATTTTCCAAATCTCCTTGCCAACAAGCTAACATCCTCCTCATCCATGGAGGATTCTTCATCTTCTTCTTCTACAGCCTTAAGAGCAATGCTCTTAGAATTCTTGCTCTCATCTTCCCTTGGTTTCCTTTTCATTTCAAATGTGAGCAAGCTTCCAATTAGCTCATCCATTCCCAATTTTGTCAAATCCTTGGACTCCTCAATCGCGGTTACTTTCATGGTCCAAGACTCCGGCAAGGACCTCAAAATCTTTTTTACCAATTCCACATTTTCGAACTTCTTCCCAAGTCCTCTAAGATCATTGACAAGGTTAGAGAACCTTTTATACATATCCGTGATGTTCTCGTTCCCCTTCATCTCGAATAGCTCGTATTCTCTGAAAAGAAGTTTAATTTTCGATTCCTTGACTTGACTTGTTCCTTCATGAGTAGTTTGAAGGATAGTCCACACCTCCTTAGTCCGATTCGCATGATGATACTCTATTGAATTCTGTAGAATCCAAAGCACAAAATAAAATGTTAATAGCTTTGGCATTTAAACTTAATAGTTTTTCATCCTCATCATTGTAATCATTTTCATTCTTAGGTAAGCTAGTTCTAGGATCTACAGGAATAAAATCTCCTTGTTCGATTATTTTCCATAGCTTATAGTCTATTGATCTTATATGTAGCCTCATCCTAATTTTCCATTGGGTGTAGTTAACACCACAAAATAGTGGTGGCCTAGTAGTGCATTGACCTTCACTAAAAACAGGGGCGGATGTGCTAGCCATTTCTCTACAAAGATCTTTAACTCTAAAAATCGTTAGATTTAGTTAATTTCCTAGAGTCCTGCTCTGATACCAATTGAAAAACCCTTAAGTGATAGAGAAATAATACTAGAGGGGGGTGAATAGGATTATTTAAAATTTCTAAAGCAATAATCACAATTAACACTATAATACACACAATGCACAATAAAAGCAATAAAAGGAGAGAGTTCAGAAGTTGCTCAGCCAAGTTTAGAGAGGTTCGGAGCTTTGAACACAAGCCTCCTACGTCCTCTTCTTCAATCAAACCCGATTGAAGTTTCCACTATCTTCAAACCCGAAGATACAATAGTTTTTCTCACAAGGGAATTTCGCCCTTTTTACAACTGAAGTAATAATGAAGAAATTGATTATAGTTGCCTCTGAATAGGCTGGAAATCAAATGCTTAGTATGAGTTCTCTCAAGTATGTAAGTGAATAAGCTTAGAGAGAGAAAATGTAATCAAAGATTGAAGAAGATAGCTTGAGCTTTTTCAAATGCGTTTCAGTCACCTTCTCCAATTCCAATAGGCCTCCTTTTATACTCCATTCATTGCCTAGAATAGCAAGAAGCCGTTTTGCTAGCTTTGTATCCGTTGAAGTAGTTGGAAAAAGTAAGCTCTGCAATAAATTTTCCAGGCACACGGTCATGCTCCTCGAGTACACGGTCGTGCATGCTGCATTTATTGCTCGTTCAGACTCCCAACGGTCGACTTAAAAGCTAAGCGCCAATAATGCACGGTCGTGTGTCCTTGACGCACGGTCGTGCTTCGACCCTTCATGGTCGTGCTCCTTAGATGCATGGTCGTGCATTGATACTTCAAAGTTTTGTCCAAAAATTCCAGAAGCTAGCACGGCTTGACTGCACGATGAGCGCACGAGCAGCACACGGGTGAGTTTTTGCTAGCGCACGGTCGTGTGCCATTTCTGCATGGTCGTACATGAGATGAATGCCTTAATACCTTTACACGATCAGTCTTACACGATCATCCCGATAGTGCTCTTTGGTAGTGCTCCTTATTTGCCATAACGCACGGTCGTGCGTATTGAGCGTGCACAGTCGTGCGTTGACTCCTTTTCTTTGACCAGCTGCACGGTTTCATTTGCACGGCTTGATCTCCCATGCTCTTCATAAGTTATGTACACGGTCGTGCTTCCACTAAGCACGGTTGTGCTTTCAATGACTTTTGAGTCTTTCAATTTCACACGATCAGGCTGTACGGTTGATGTGGTAGTGCATTGCCCGTGTTGTGCATGCACACAGTCGTGCATCATTCACGCACGCCCATGCGGGTCTGAGATTTTTCTTCCAGAAAATCACAGAACCTTGCACGGTTAGGCGCACGGTCCCGTGTTTTGGACACACGAGGACCCGTTTGGTCAAGCACGGTCGTGCTACTAAAGCACACGGTCGTGCGAGACCTAAAACCTGCAAAAATAAAATTTTCTTCCCTTCTTTGTCATGAATTACTTCATGCAAGGGATTGATTAGCACTTTAAACATATTGTTATTACAAATTAACAACTTAATCATATTTTTATCATCATCAAAACATCAAGGGTTCAACACAACGCATAAAGAGTTGTAACATGAGATTACTCGAGATGATATTGAGATAGTAACAGTTAGGTTCTCCAAACTTTAGATAACATCTACTCTGTTTGATGACATCAAGGTTTCTCAAAGGGTCGATTTATGGTTTCAAAGTATAGTTCATAAGACCTTAGAGGGTATAGTGTTAGATTTTAAGGTTAAAGATGAGATTTTACGATTCAGAGACAAAGTTTATATGTCAGAGGATACGAAGTTGAGACAGAGGATTTTGTCAAAGGCTCATGATACAGTTTATTCAATGTATCTAGACAATACTAAGATATATCAAGATCTCAAAAAACTATTTTGGTGGTCAAGTATGAGAAGAAACATTATAGATTATGCGACCAAATATTTGGTTTGTCAGTAGGTTAAGTCAGAGCATCAGAGACCTTTTGGTTTATTACAGCTGTTGAGGATTTTTTAGTGAAAATGGGAGAGGATATTTATAATTTTTATATCAAGACTCTCTATAGTGAAGTGTGGTTATAATGTATCATGACATGAAGTATGTTAAAACCATGTTATTTGCCTTTGGACTTATATATTGAAAATATTTACTAAAAACATTGTTGGTGGGATCCAAAGATCCTGAAATACTGAATAAACATTATTTTTGAAATCTTTGTGCATTTGAAGAAACCTGCTATGCTGATCAAATTGATTAATATAAGGATTCAATATCTTGGCTATGTGAGTTGAATCATGCCAACAAAGTGCCAATAAGTTGAAATATCCTACTATACTAATCCTTGAACTAGTAAGCTAAAATCTAACCAATTTGATCATAATTAGAAAACTAAAATTCTATAAATGTCTTCTCATATTCACCTTTAATATCTAACTCGGATATCGGGCTCTATGCTAAAAAGCCTGATGCATATTGATCACTTGATCCTTATTTCTAAAAACATTGTTTTGGTATGTCATGTTATGAAATGTATATCATGCTTGTAATCTTATTATTTTTCTCTTTTGCTTATGTTCTATATAACTATACAATTGTTCTAGTTTTGTTTTATGTATTTTTTACTGAAGTTTCTATTTCTGTAACTTCTTATAACTTATTAAACTTGTTAATAAGTTCTATGCAAATTGTTCTGTATTTTGAATGTTTCTATAATTTTTTCTCTTTCTGATATCATCTTTATTTCTATTTTTTGATCAAAACCTATCATTAGATTACACTGTTTTAGGTTGTTGATAAATTTCTTATACTTGTATGAGTTTGAAGTTGTGATTCTAGAAAAATATTTTTTTTCTTTTCTTTATTTCTTTTTCTTGTCTATTTCTTACTTTAATTTTACTGTTCTAAAATCTTCTTTTAATGCATAGACTGTAACATCCCAGGGTTAGAAATGTCTTTTAGGCAGATAATCTGGGTTATAATATGATTTGGTAAGAATACTAAGGTTATGAAAGTGTTTAGAGGTAAAATAGATAATTTTCAGAGTTAGGTGGCTTTTGTATGGATCATGTTGAGAGGATTTGCATGTAAGTGCGAAAAAATGGCATTAGTGTAATTTTCTTGCCATGCACGACCATGCATGTGAGGCGCACGCTCGTGCATATGATGATATTTAGTCGCCTTCATTTTCAGTCGTCCTTATCTTGTTTTCTAACTTGTTTGTCACCAAAGTTTCTTTCAATCTCAGACACCAATAACCCTAAAAGGGAAGAGCAGTATCTATGACCATCCAATATAGCTAGAGAGTGAGATTTGCTTGAGAGAGAAGACTTACTTAGCATGACTAGAGGTAGGTGTTTCTTACATCTTTCCCTTTCTTCCTTTGTGTGATGTGTTGGCTGTGTATGAGTATAAGTTTGTTTCTAGCATGCTTGTGATGTTTCCCTTGCATGTATGATGATCTTCAGATGATGATGATTATGTAGATATGATTGATATATAAAAAGTTATGTATGTATATGCTTGCTTTGAGATGATTTGAATGATTGAGTATGATAATTTATATTATGAGCGTAATAAGCATGTGTATATGAAGTGCTTGACATGTGGGAAATGATTGATTTACATTTGACATGAAAATTAGATGGGAATAAGCATGATCAGGTTGGCTATGGTGGTGCAGAGCAGGGTGCACAGTCGTGTACGAGTAACGTACGCCCATGCATTTTGTATTTCGCATGGCCACGATCGTGTTCACGGTCTCGTGCATGATCAAATAATACAAGGTCACAACTGTGACATGCGTAGAAGATGAGAAATTTCAGAGAAATTATAGAACCTAGCACGACTAGCACGTACGATTAGCTCACGACCTATGTAAGCTTATGCACGCCCGTGCACGTAGACACGTACACCCGTGTGTCAAAAAAAAAGAGAAAATAAAGCATGAAACAAGCATAAAACTTAGTAAAAAGCTATATAAGTGTCATAAATTAGGATTAAGAGATAAGATAAGCGTGCATAATGCATCATGTGCACAACATAACATGACATGCTATAAATATTTTCAGAAAGGGATCCAATGACTTGAATACATGTTTTCAATTGAAAAAACATTGATTTCAGGGGTGAATACGAGAGGACGCTTGTGAGTTTCAACACATCCTATACAGAAGCCAACATCAGGGTCTATATGACCATACTAGCCATTATATATCGGCATATGCTGGTGTGCTCAATTAGTAGCTTAGGGTTTGATGATTCGAGGATCAAATATCAATATACAGCGTGATGCGCTCAATTTTAGTATCAGATTCAGTGACAACACCTGTCTTAGATAGTTTCTAGCACGTATTTACATAGAAAACTCTCATAGCCAAAGTGTCGAATCCTTGTATTTATCAGTCTGTGTAACATAGTAGCTATCTTCTGATACCCAATTTTCAGATATGATTTTTAGACACAGTTTTTAGTATTTTAGCAGTTTTGATATCATTTTTTCAGATAATTTTAGGATCTTTAGATCCAACAGTATCATTTTAGTACATAATTTTTAGAAAATTATTTTCAGTATACAGGCCAAGGCTTAGACATGAACTCAACATACTTCATAACATGTCATTTCCATATGACATCCCTAGTAAAACATGATTAATTTATGATTAACCAATGAGAAACAGTAAACAAACAAAGAATATTCAGAATATATGAAATCACGTGATGATACGTGAATTACAGAAGGCAAATACCAGAACAGAAAATATATACACATCAAAATAAAAATTCATATCAAAAAAGCACGGGAGAACCATTTCGGTTTCTCTTTAGAATATATGATTCAGTGTTTGAAGGCAGTGAGAATCCTCAGAGGAGGATTGGTTTAGGGTTAGAGATAGGAAACTTTTACTAGGTGAATATATCACTCACTCCTTACTTTCCTTTCTCTTGCAGGTCAATATTTTGGGAGCTGAGAGGAGGAGATGGTTGTAGGCTGGGATTCAAAGCCAGTATTAGTAGCACGCCTTCGGTTTGCATGCTTTTACATTTTCTTGTTGTATGCGATTATACAGTATATGTACACGTATTTTATATGTATTTTTAGTATATATGAAAGAAAGTTTTAGGGCTTGTATATATATCTATATACATATTTGCCACATATTTTCCATTGTTATGTTTCAGCTCAGCTTTAGGTATTTCTGCTGGGTATTATTGGTAGTTATTATTTTTTATTTGAAATTATATTATTATTAATTTATAGAAAAGCAGAAAACAATAATATCCAATAGAAGTGTCTATATAGGCGTGTGATGCATAAAGATACATGAGAGTGTGCGTGTGGTTGTGTATTATACTAGCTTCTGGAATGTTCTACTAAAATTTGGCTTCCTACATAGGTGTGTTTTTCAGGATACACGGTCGTGTATGGATTACACTCGGTTGTGTCCTTATGTAACTGACATGCAGCAAAACACATGCACGATTGTAACTTCAGCAAGACACGACTATACGTAATTGGGAAAATGCACATTGTCGTGACCCTCACTTGTAAAGTCGTATGCCTAAAGGTACTGGCATACTAGCCTCAGTCATGTAAACACCACATGATTGTGACCATTCAGATAAACAAAACACATAAACGTGTGTCATACTCTACTACTACAATTTCTATCTCCGAAACTTATAGATCCATGCCTAACTCAACCCAATCTCAATCTATTTTCAAATAAGCTTATTCTAGCACATATACATGCAACTACAAGCTTCTATCACAACCTTTATCATCTCATAACTCTTAATCTTAGCTAAACATGCTTCTAAATGCATAAAACACATATATGCATATACAAATGTTCTAAGCATGCTTTAACTCAAAATCTTCCTCTATCTTATCATCATTATCTTATAATAATGCTTATAAAACTAGAAATATGATTATATCATTGATTAATCTCATCTTAGAAGTTACATGCCATGAAAACAGAAAAGAGGTAAGGAAATACTTACTTGGAACTGCTAAAATTTTTTATCTCTCTAATTCTGACTGAATCTTGACTAGATTGTTGATAAAGCTGGCTCCCTTCTCTGATAATTTGGTAAGAGTTAGTTGAAAAGAAATAAGAAAGGAAACTGAGAAGAAACTGGTTGAAACTTAAAGAAGACACACAATCGTGTGCCACTGAGGCACACGGTCATGCTCCACACATAAGGGATGCATAGTGCATCACACACACACACACACGTCATATAAAGCCTCAAAAAGGACTATTCTACCTCTGAAATTCTCTTGAGTCTAATCTTAAATTATAATCTCTCTTTTTTATCTCTGATCAGGGCTTAGAAAAGACCATTTTAACCTCGAGATATTACATTATACTGGATTGGATACATCTTTTTTAGTGAATTTATTGATCCAATTTAGCTTTGCACCAACTAGTCAACATTAAAATGTAATCAAACATATATTTCATTACTTATATAGAATTAGAGATTAAAAATTATTCTATTATGTTAAATCTCTTAAAAATCCTAGTTTTGTTGGATATGTAAATTTTGGTTATTTTTTTTACCCTTATAAGTCCTTTTACAGATGAAATATGTCTTCACTTATAATTACACATTAATATCATATGATGCTCTACCAAATAAACATGTGGACTTATTCACTAAAACATTATTGGTACTAACATTTGAGAAGTTAGTATATAACATTGATATATAACTATTTAACAAATAACCAAATTAATTCATATCACAAAGAAGAAGAGTAATCATTAAAGCAAACAAATTCTTGAAATGTGTAGCACATTCGACAAAATGTGTATTGTATTGTTTTTTTCTTTGACTACTTATTTCGAGTAAGATTTTAGTGAGACATTTTAATTATATCCAACCCCATCTCGCAAGATGTTATATAATTATGTTTATGTATTTTGGCTTTTCATCCCACTAAGTTAATAAGATAAATGTAATTATAAATGGTAAAAATCCAAAGAAGAATATTGTAGAATAAGGACTTCCCACAAACACAAAAACTCATATTTTATTCCATAAATAGAAGAGGTGGTAGGGGAGAAAACTATATGAAGGGCTCCCTACCCCATCTTCACCTTATACATTTTCTTACCTTTGCTTTGTTTAAAATGTTACCAGAGATTAAAATTCCTGATATTTCAATCCTCTTTTTAATTTTTAATTTTTACATTCACACCATTGTGTCTTTCACTGATCTTCGGATCATTTTTTAAAATTTTACATGAAATTTTATGATATGTAAAGTTGGTTTCTCAGTTTCATTCCAAACGGAACAAATTTAATATTTTATCAATAAAAATAATATATATTATAATAAAATTTAGCCAATAAAAAAATTTAAAAGAAAACAAAAATTTGGCGGATTATACGACACCGAATCAAATCTCAAGCACAACCGAATATATCAAGCGTGCATAGAACGCACGGAATCGTCCTGCCCACTTCTACCGTCTAATTTTGGACGTGAAATAAAATCATAGCCGTTGTTCGTCGCAAACATCTTACAATCTCGACCGTAGAAACACAGGAACAGAACCGACTAAGATAGATACGGTTAAGAAGCAAAGTATGCAATTAAAAAATACCGTTGTGTGGTCACGAGGAGCCCTGTTTGTTTATATAATAACCATACCTAAGCTCAAATACAATCCAATCTTTGCACTTTTTCTATCAGATTCTCCCAGTCTTCATCTTTCTGTAAGTTATTATTAATCTTCTTCTGGGTTTGGATTCTTATTCATGCATTAATCATGTTATTATTTCTTTCTTACGAATTTGTTTGCCTTTGTTTAATGTTTTGTTTTTGTTAATATTGTAACTGAAAGCAATTTCTTTATCTGGGTGTGGGCACATGATTGCCCTGCTATTAATTTTTCGGTTTGTTAATGGGTTTAGGATATTTGATATTTCTGCATCTGTTGTTGTTTTGTATGTTTGCGAAGATTGAGCGTTTGATTTGTGGCTTCATCAATATTCATGGATTATTATGGGGATTATGAAAATATTAGCCTTTTTTTTTTTCTTTAAAGTCATTTTCTGGGGGGTAATTCTAATTTGTGGTGGTTGTTTATTTGTTCAACGGATCGAGGGCTTGATTAAGCTGACTGTTTTGCTACCATTTTTTATTTGTTTGCAATTTATGAGAAATTGTCGGTGATTTTGATTTCTGCTGTAGATCGAAGAGCATATGATTGTCATTTTGATGATAAATGAATCATTTTTGTAGTTCTGAATTTGTTCAATATTTTTCCTGAGTAATTTTTTTTTTTTTTGTCTAGAATTAATGTTTTAGTTATATGATTGCATTTCACGGGAAGGATTGTGTGTTTGGCTTGAGGATAGTGATGTTAAGATAATTGTCATAAGTCATAAACATGAAGTGGATATTATGAATATAATATGTATTGGGAAAGTAGGTCTAAAAAATTAGTGCCTCTTTGTATTTCCTGTGTGTAAAGAGACAATCACGGTCCGGTTAAAAAATTGTCATAGCTGAGCTAGTTAATGGTTGTTATGAAGAGACAATTGTCCTTGCAATAATTTAGTACAGGATAGGGTGATGGCCTTTCATGAGAATAGAAGTACTAAAGGATGTGGTTGTTGCCCATAAGATTGTGTTGCCTATAATTTTACGTTAAGATTTGTTCCTTGAAATTCTTGAACTGGAAATATGTTAGTTCATATAGAGTGGTGAAATGTTTTCTTTAGCTGAACTAGTTGAATGTTAATTATTGTTTTATTTTTTTCAGCTGAGGTCAATTTAATTGAATTAAAGGGAATCAATTGTTGGTTACCGACTCTTCTTCCAATAACCAAGTTCATGTCTGAATTTGACAACCAAATTCCAGTTGCTTTTGGTGAGTTATGGCTAAAGCTGATTCTTTTGTCTATATTTGTACCCATGATAGATATGTCTTTATGTTGTTGATTTTTGCTTGTTTATATGGTGGGACAGATCCCTTCGCTGAGGCAAATGCTGAGGACTCAGGTGCTGGGGCAAAAGATTACGTCCATATTCGTGTTCAACAACGTAATGGGAGGAAAAGCCTGACAACCGTGCAAGGTTTGAAGAAGGACTACAGCTACAACAAGATTCTCAAGGACCTCAAGAAAGAGTTCTGCTGTAATGGTACTGTTGTTCAGGACCCTGAGTTAGGCCAGGTCAGTAACAGACCACTCGCTGGCTATATGTTATCTTCACTTAGAATAGTGGTTCGTATTGAGAGAAAGATCTTGCATATAAGAATAAGCCTGAATGAATTTTCATACGTTTTGCAGGTCATACAACTCCAGGGTGACCAAAGAAAGAACGTGTCAACCTTCCTTGTACAGGTAATGGTATATGAGATTACATTAACAAGTATTTTCGTATGACAACTTTGTTCATGCTCTCTGTAATTTTGATTTTTATCTTGTGGCAAAGCAGGCAGGTATTGTGAGGAAGGATTTCATCAAGATCCATGGCTTCTGAGTAGGGAAGAAGTTCCTATATCTAGTTGGCGTTGCTTATGTATAGTTTGCAAGAAATATATGATCAGAACTTGTTATATTTACTTGGGCTTACAAAATATTGTGTATGTGCTTCGTCAAAAAGTCTGAAACAGCTAGTTGGGTGTGGCGTCTTAAGCTTCTAGTCGTGTTGTTTGGGAAGGCTTATGGTTTCTTCCAAGACTTCTCTTGATAATAAAGTTAAATATATCTGCTTTGTATTCATGTGGTCACTTGGCACTAAATTTACAGATCGAGTTTGCGCCATGTTTGTGACAGGGGAAAAATAAAAAATTTGCAGTACATGGTCCTCACCAAACAAAAAAAAAAAAAAAAAGAGGAAAAGATTTGGTTATCCGATATATTAAAGCTCAATTGGGTTTAGACTGGATAAAAATTCTATTCACGAAGATGTGATTTTTCGATGGCTAGAATTATTTGAATTGTATCTAAAAATGTGTGAGGGGCCTTTGTGTTTTTTCGAAACATTTGGGATGAGATATGTTGAAGTTAAAATTAGATAAATTAATTTAAATAATTAATATTTAAATATAAAATACAAATTTATTACTATTTTTTTTGTTTTTTCAATTCTAGTGTATCCAAAAATGATAATTATAAACTCTTCACTGTATCGGAATTTAAAATCCCACGCTTAACCTGTTTAAAAGTGTTTAAATCATATACGGTGATATAAAATCATATATGTTGATTTAATTATCACGAATTTATTTTTTCGAATCCCTAAATTTTTATTACATAATATTTTAAACTTTCTATAATATAATTCTAACTATACATATCATTAAATTTCACTTATAATGATTAATTTTGAATAAAAACTTTGGATTGAAATATTATCCTAATTTTTAAAATAAATTCATACCAAATAATTAATTTTCTTACACAATTATGTATTTATTATTAAATCTACTTTTCTTATCATTATTTTAAACAATTTTAAACACGGAAATAGATAAAAAATAACTTGAAATTGTAGACGATATTAAGTCACTTTAATACGTATGAATATAACCTTTCTACATGAATTTTATTAATTATATGTATCAAATATGTATAATCTAATTAAAAATAGTTGATTCCATGCATGAGATATATATAAATATTTTATTAAAATCGCAAAAAATAAGAAAATGAATAAATTCTGATTATTATCTGTAGATGCATGTAATTCAATAACTCAACGGAGAAAACTATGACTTTTTTTATTTTCTTAAGTACGAAATTGCAAAGTAGTAATATTATAATGCTAATTTATAGTTTTGAATATCCAATAGGAATGAGAAAGATTTGTCTTATTAAAGATGAGATCAGAACCGGCACACCTACTCCCCTTCTCCTTTGGCTTTTTCTTAATTCCTGCTGGAACGGGATAATCCACACCAATTTCACTTCCCTATTCTGATATCGAAACCGTCAAACTTAAAGCCGTGATCATTGATTGCATGAATTGGGTTTGGTGGGATTGAAACAAAGGTACGAGTAGATGTAGGGAAGGACAAGAATTAGCACCAACCAACAGGCAAGTGTTCAACTACCTATCAAAGTTGGACTGAAGCCTAGTCCTTGTCCGTCAACTACCATTCTTCTTAGCTTTCTTTTTTAGAGCGACACCGCCCATTCTTCTCCATCCATATAACACTCTCCATAATTGCCTTTCAAGCACAACATCCGATTATTTTATTCCTCTTTCAACTCTTGATGGCTGACTTGGATCAAACTTCTTCTGATGATGCCTCTGTGGATTCTAGAGGTGCCCTTTTCTAATTCCTTTCGATTTCTTTTCTTGAATTTTTTGCCATGCCATGATATTAAATAACTTTGTGTTTTTATGTTGCAGACCAATCTAGTGAAGACTCCAAGCTTGAATTTTCAGAGGATGAAGAAACCCTTATAACTAGAATGTTTAATCTGGTTGGTAAGAGGTGGGATTAATTTATTTTCTTCTTTCTGTATGCCAAAAATCAAATAGCATGCAAGGAACCTATTGAAACTCAAGTGTTTTATTACTTTCAGGTGGTCTCTGATTGCTGGAAGAATTCCTGGAAGAACAGCTGAGGAAATTGAGAAATACTGGACTTCAAGATGCTCTACCACTTAATGATTTTAAAAACGAATGGCTTCTCAGTTTTGGGCCTGCAAAATTTTGGGGATTTTGGTAGCAATGTATAGGATGGAACTTTGAACAAATGGTGCATTTCTTATTAACGACAGTGTGTTTGCAACCTTGGATTTTAAGCTTATATGATGTTAATATATGGTTTCTTTGGCATGATTTATGTGAAGTTTTTTTTGTTCCCAAACTCAAGCCAAGCAGATGACCTGAGAAACTTTTGTCCTCATTTAAACCCTTGACTGCACATTCTCCTTGACAAACTCAGTACTTGTCATAAAATAATGCGACATTTACAGAACAAGAATTTACTACTCAATGACATTTGAACAGAGAGATGCTTTTGTCTAATTGCTTTAGCAAGATTTACTGTACAAATGACACTGTACAGAAGGGACACACCAATGAGGCTTATTCCTCTACCACTTCAGCTTTTATTCTCTTCAGTACCTATCATCCTAATTCTTACTTGCCAATTAACCATCAAATCATCTTACATATTTCTCTAAGACCATTATTTTAGATGATCTTAACAATGGCTCCTAATCTCCCTTATATCATACTTACTGGTATCTTAATTTAAGCGAAAAAGAAAAAGATGGAACTTGTGCAGGATAACAAGGGGATAATTATAATAATAATGAAGAGAGTTTTCCATGATAAGGATGTTTATAGTACGTATTATGTATTGTATCGTATTGTATTATAGGATAATGATAACCATAATGCAGACCATGGAAAAAGTTGAAAAAAGATTAGTTGATGCCAGCTGAAGGCAGACCATATTAAGAAAGTCAAGCCCACAGATGACAGAAGCCCAAGTGCACTTAACAGTACCCAAAATAAATGTCAAAAAGCTTAGAAAAGAAGCTTTCAATCTACATATGAAATAAATACATAAAAAAATGCTTTAAATATAAATTATTGAATGAATGAGACATATGTCAACCTGTCAATGGGTTGTGTGTTGACAACGACCTAGATTAGAAAAGCACAATCTAAAGATTACCATCGAAACAATAATAGGTGGTACCAAAACTCACTTTTAGAACGGGTTATATTGGAGCCTGTTGGAAAGAACTATATGTTGGTTTGATGTGACCTTAAAAAAAAATTTAAAAGACATAATAAAATAAAAATATTTTAAAAAAATACATTTTGGGAGGTTGAGTTACAAAACATCTGGGTCATCCTGTCAAAAAACTCATGGAAGTATGAATCAGAGGACTTTGACCAATGTACCGAGCTTAGTGTTGAGATAGGTCTTAACGCAATGGATTGTACCGAATTAGCTATGGTTTGACCAAATTTAATATAGCCTATCACTGCATCTAGATATATGAAATAAAAAAAGAAACGAATTTTCTATTACACCTTGAAGTGCTGAATAGTTTAGCTTACCTTATCCCACCCCTAACAATGTTGATTCAAAAATTGAGGACCAATTCCATATTAAAATCTTAGTACTTTGAATTCTTGAGTAGCGGGAGTATCGGCTTTATAGGCTCACGAGCAACTAATGTAAAAGATAGAACGATGTGATTTTGTTAAAATTAAAAAAAAATTACGCTAATATTACAGTAGTTAAGCTATGCAAAACACCCATTCAAAACCATATTGTTTAATCACTACTGAATATAATCACCAAGGTCAGAATGCTTGATATCAATTTCCCGATCACACGTTAGCCAAACCAAATCTGACGGGCAACTAGTTTGTTGCCTGGTCAGTCATCGCCTGGTTACAAGGATCCGTGAAGGATGTGGGCGGAGGAATGTTTTTCGCGAAACCATCATTAGTGAACTGCATCAGCAAAGCTATTGAAAGGTAATAGTTAGCTTAGCTTCAAATGAAATAGATGGATAGGAGTGCAAAATTATCATGGATGCAGTTTGGTTTTAGCCAGGCAAATTATGATAAGTGGAAAGTTTATGAACTTGCTGGCTAAGAAAAGGATATATCTTGTTTTTTGCTCTACAGAGGCTCAAACTGAAGTCAGGAAGCTCAACCTTTGAACATAATTGTCATTCAGAGATCTATAGCGTTGGCATTGGAATAACCCTTTTATATTTATGTTTTGTTGCAACTTTAAAGATCAGCTAGCATAATTCCCCTGCTAACTTTTGTAAGGCTTTTGGCCATAGGTACTTACGTTCTAATACCTCTGGATCAGTTTCCTGTTCATATTATGCTAATATAACTAGTTTCTATGCTTGTTATCACTACTAGCGAGTTTTAGTAGTGGGTTGTCTAGTGCACACAACCTACACTCTAGCCCAAATTCTAGCCAGTTTCTAGAGAAACATGGGACATTTTGTTGGGGAAGATTCCTGGAAAATTGAGGTTGGCCTGATGTTTTGTTGCATAGTGTGGTGGTTAAGATCTTTCCATTCCTCTTTTAGCAGATTTTTACAAGGCCAGTGGCGAGTGAAGACTTCAACAACTAGATGTTTTCTTAGGCACGTGTATATGAATAGCGTCAATTGTATAGAATGAGATACAAGTAATACAAGCACTACAAAAGCAATTCCAGCACACTCTCTCTAGCTCTTTTCTACTCACTTTCTGTGTTCTTTGTGTTTCCGTCACAATTCGTACTCCAAGCTTTATCACTTCCGTTGCAAACTTGGGATGAGAAAGTTGACTTAGCTTGGGTTAATAGTTAAACGTCGCACAACTTGTGTATTTTAGAACAAACTTGTGTACGGTGGTATCAAATTTGAAGGGAGGGTGTCAAACATGGAGGCGTTTCCCTCCAAACAATTCAGAAGCTACCCAGAAGTCTCCTGTGCCAAAAAGTGATCACGAATGCCATTGTGAAGCATATTTGTTGTCGAGGGCAGTCATCTCCAAGGGGACGTGAAGATGACATTCAATGAGAGACGTGCACACACAATTGAATGGGGGAAAGTGTTACGGCTCAAAGTGAATTATTGTGATGTGAAAACTTATAAAGTTATTAGTTTTATGGTGATATCAACTGTGAGAGTTGTTCTAAGATTGACGAGTATAAAAGTGGTGTCATATGCGTTATCCAAAAAAATGGTTAAATCATTCTTACACAAACTGATCAAAAGCTAAAAGTGTTTTTTTAATAAATATAAAACGAAATTCCCTAAACCTAAAGAGGATGTATGCAAGGTTAGTCCTCAAATTGACATGCTGGGGAGTGCCACATAGACAAATCTACTATGCCAAATCTATAAGCCTGTGACATTGTGTATTTACTAGGTCTTTTTAGTTTAGTATATAGGAGATGCAAACCAATACAAAAGAATTAACACTAGTATGCAAAGTATTTATTAAACCTCCATGTCATTCTTTGGTAGTTTCGACTAGTTTGTAAATTAGGTTATAGATTAACCATAATGCTTGATAATTGGATAGTGTTTAATGCTACTAGCAAAGTACAGTATGTTGTTGAAAAGGCTTCAAAGGCCTTTTTAGAAAAAAATAATCTATAACTATAAGAGTAATGTTATATATATATAAATTGTATATACATAATTTTATTATAACTATAATAGGTTTGATGACATCCTCTTCTTATCTTAAGGCAAAAGTGTTACTTTTGTTATCTTAGTTTGTTTTGGCATGCATGCATAATTCATTCATTTTAATTTGTCGTGCCTTGCGCATCGTTCTTCCAAGGTTAAATGAGTATTTTCCATCAAGGTTTGATAAAATGATAGATTTCACCCTTGACATTTAAAAAAACTACTTTCCTACTGTCTATTAATTTTGCAATAAAAGTTTACTGATTTTTTTTATAAAATTATTAAAAAGATGAAAAAACTTTTAAACTAAATAATACTCTACCCAAAAATTTATTAAATAGTTTGTTTACTTTTAATTTATACTAATTTTAATTAAAAATATTAACAAATGACCAAATAACTTTTTCCCATCTAAGGTTTGATGAAATAATAGATTCTCACCTTTAAATTTGAAAAAAATCATTTTTTGCCTGTTTATTAAATTTGTTAAAAGGATTTGTTAAATTTTTTATAAAATTATTGAAATGACACAAAGTCTTCGAGATAAAAATTTTATTACATAATTTTTTATAGCTTTATTTCATATTAATTTTAATTTAAAATTATAATAAAAAATTATTGATACAAATATAAATCCTTATCAATAATGTACTTGAGAGAAAAATTATAACTTTTAAAATTATTAGTGTTAATAAATTTTTTTAAAAGGTTTTAGAATTTTTGAAAAAGTTTATGGTTCCTTCCCCATAATTCTCCCTCGGAAAGTTGGAAAGGATAACATTGAGAAAGCGAGTCTACATGGAGTTGAGCATGCAACACATATATCTTTACCGTAAAACAACTCTATTTCTATGTATGGCTGTAATGGCTCAGCTATTTGGCTGCGAGTTGTATCATCAGTAGCTCAATATGTTAGCACTAAGCACCTACCCTGGTGTTTATATCAACCACTCACTGGCCGATTAAATAGATGCACCGGCACTACACAAGATGATTCATGATTCTGCTACGTGATGGCTGCATATAATAAAAAAATAAAAATGAGAGTAACCAAATCAAAGTTTCAGGATAGAATAGCCAAAGTTGTATATAGGAGTGGATGAAAATAAGATAGGGTTAGGCTTATCTTAATCTTCCTCGGGAGTTACAATTCCGATCTCTTTTAACTACTTCTGTCGTTGCCCCATCTGCCAGCCCCATCAACCCCTTTACTACATCTGTTAACCATGCGATGCGTTTCAAGAGATAACTTCTGCTTACGTAGTTAGTTTTATCCATTCAATTGACTTCCTCAATCTCAGGGTGACAAGTAATTCTTGCGTGGACGACCACATGTTGGATGGTTAGAGGCTCGACCTTATCTTCACCGACTGGTTCAGTTGCTGAATAGGGAAGCTGCATGTCGGGAACATCATATGTTCTGTCATAATATTATATCAGTCAAGGTTTTTTTAATTTTTCTTTTTTTTCCTTTTAAGTACATTCATTATAGCTTGGGCGTAAAATCTTGACCAGGACTCAGCAATTATCGAAGGTTACATACGTCAATAACGTTCAGTTTTGTAATTTATGGTAATGTATTCTTTTTATTTTTAATTTCGGTTGGTGCCAAATGCTAAATGTTTGGCCGGCTCTGCATTCTGCTACTGATTCCCAGTCAGCAGTTCTGATTCGAAAACGGGCGTTCAATCACGTTCAATGATGTAATAGACTTGAGTGTGTCGTTTTGGAAAAGCCTTTTAGGTTGGATTTGATTGCAAGGAAGAAGGTTATTGTGATATTTTATTTTTTATTATTGGTGTTATTTTATGTTATTTATTATGTGAAAAAATTATTAAAATTTTCTTATTTAAAAAATTTAGTATATTTAAGTAAAATGATATTATTATTATTTTTATTACAACTAATCAAATACAATAATTATTTATTCAACCAATTTATCCAAATATATATTGATTTTGTAACTAATAGTAAAAAATTCTTCAAACTAAACTTGCTTTTATGATTAAAGGTGAAAGATTATTTTGAAAATTAAAGATATAAAAGAAACATATGTTTGGATAAATTGATTGTATAAATAATTATTATATTTGATTAATTGTAATAAAAAAATATTGTAACATTATGTTATTAAAATGTTTTGTTGAACCCTGAAACACTTAATGACTAATCCTAAAGGGGTGAATAAGATTTCACTTAAAACCTTTTAGGACTTAGACCAATTTGATATTTTAAGTTAATTTCAATGCAAATTTGATCAATCAACTAGACACACAATTAATCCAAACAAATATTCAATACATAAAGCAAATATAAAAGGTAAAAGGCAAAGAAAATTTACTTAGCGATTTATAATAACTCAAGAGTTTTTCCACAAGTCTCATATATCCACTCTTTTAAGTAACCCTGTTTGATGCTTTTCTTTAGGATTTCACTCAATAGTTTTGTCGGAATTTTGCTTACACTAGTTTTATTAGGATTTTGTCTTTACACTAGTTTGAAGGGATTGTACCATTTATAATAGTTTCATAAAATTTTATCTGCCACTAATTTCATGAGATTGTGGCCTATAGGTTTGTAATCAAAAGACAAGAAAATATTTTTCTTTCATAGGTTGATACAAAAGACAAATACAAATGACAACTTCTCTCAAGAATATGAGTTAAGATATTAGAGAGAGACTCAAGAAATAGAGAGTATTAAAGTCCTAAGACATGATTCTCTAACTCCACAATCCTTAAACTAGTTTGTTTTTATAGGATTTGAAATGAACTAACTATAATAACTAACTTGAGAGTTATTGGAGCGAAATTTGGATAAATGCACGGTCGTACTCCCTTCATTAAATGTTTTGAGTAGCTTTCTGACAGACAAATTTTCCATACCGTGCCAACCCCACTTTAACATGTGCTCCACACACATGGTCATGTGCTTTTATATTTTCAATACTTCAGACTTTCATAAGATCGTATAGGTTTGCAACACGATACCCCTCATGAGATGCACATGAACAAGATTTGACTTTCACATGGGCATGTACCTTTTCCGTATGGGTGTGTGTTTAAATGTTGACTTCTAAATTTTTATACAACTGGATTTGCACCAACAACTTGGTAGTGCGTATTCACTTTATGACATACAATTGTGTTCTTAAAAACTATACAGTAATACATACTTGCATTTTGTTGCATAGACGTCTGCACAATTTAACAACTCATATGTGCCTATATTCAATACACACACAGTCGTACAGTCTAAACACACATAGTTCTGTGTCTAGTAAAAACTGTAAAGTAAAAGTATTTTATCCAATTTATTATGAATCAATTCATGTAATGAAAAGTTAAATATTTTCATATAATTTTTCATTGTATTAAAACACAAAGAGGTCCAACATGTTTTGTTAAACTAAATTCATTAAATAATAGTAAAATTATAATCTAATACATGAAAAGAAAAAAAAAGTAATTGAATTACCCTTATACAACAAGACATATCAATTTAGTAATGAAAAATTACGATAATGTTTTATTACTTAATAAATCAAACAAGTTATATAATGTCGATAAGGTAATCTCATTATTTTTTTCTTTTTAACAAAATTAGTTTAATATATAAAAAGATATTTAATTAAAATTTAATTAAATATATTCAAAATAATTTATTAAAATAAAAATCACAGTATTTTTTTAAGCAGTAACTTCCCATAAATTTTGAATGACATTAATGATATGTATATATGACCTTCGGTTATTTAATGTGCCTTAGTATGTGTGAATAATGAAAATGACTTGTGTGTCACCTCTACACATTTCAATTTTTAAGAGAAAGAAATGAATAGAAAATCTACCAATAGAAGCAAGCACGCATATGAAATTTGGAAGGTAGATGATTGTGTTATGTTGACGTATTGAATAACAAATAATAAAATAGGAACAGAAAAAACTGAAATCAGTTGTAACTTTATATATAAAACTTAATATGAAGAAAAATAGATGCCATCACCTTTCGTGCCTGCCGATGCAGCTCCCAAATGTCAAGTTTCAAACTTTTCTGAAGATAACAAATGCAGTTTTGTTTTTTATGAACAAATTACGCAGCGTAGATAAACATAATAAAGCACTGTGGAATTTTCTTGGAATCTGTTTTCTTCTTAGCCACAGAGGCATTGTAATTGTTATCTTCTCAGCCGGCCTTTTGTGATAAATTGAGGAGCATGGAGGAGGCTTTCTGCATGAACTTCTCTTGGTTGTTAAGATTACATTTACATTACAAAAGCTTTTCTTCTCTCATACATTACTTCGTTCTTTGTTTGTTTCTTTCACTTAACTATTACTGATGGTTTTTAGTATCTATGAATGCATGCATGCAAAGCTTGTAGTTAAAAAAACATGTACTTGATCTTTCTTTGTCAGAGGGCACTTTTACTTTTGCACTAAATCCACCTGAGAACTCAAATTTGTCACGGTTTAAAGGTTTGTTTAGAACAAAGTTCAGCGAGATTGTGTCAATAATGTCGTCAATAATGAGCCAGAATTCTTTTGAGCAGATAATGGAGGAAGAAGGGAGATTTGAAGCAGAAGTTGCGGAGGTGCAAGCGTGGTCGAACACAGAGAGATTCAAGCTAATCCGGCGACCATATTCAGCAAGAGACGTTGTGGCTCTTCGAGGGACCCTCAGACAAGGTTATTGAAGAATGATTGTAATTATTTAATTAATGAGCCATATTGAGGACCAGTCTTCAGTGACAAAAAAAATGTGGTCATATGGCCGGAAAAGTGCTGGTTGCGGTCAGTGAACACATCAATATGCTTGTGGCTGCGAGGTTGCAGTTTGATGTTATGGGGGTGGAGACAGTTTTGGTAGCTAGGACTGATGCAGTTGCGGCTAATTTGATTCAAACCAATGTGGACACTAGAGACCATCAGTTTATTCTCGGTGCGACTAATCCAAATCTTAGAGGGAAAGCTTTGGCTCATCTATTGGCAGAGGCAATGGCTGCCAGCAAAAATGGAGCTGAACGTCAAGCTATTGAGGACAACTGGCTGGCGATGTCTCAGCTCAAGACATTCTCTGAATGTGTTACTGACGCAATCAAGAATATGAACGTTGGTGAGGATGAGAAAAGGAGGAGACTGAGTGAGTGGATGAACCAATGTAGCTATGACAAGTGCCTATCCAATGAGGAAGGCAGAGTGATTGCAGAGAGATTGGAGCTTAAGAATCTCTTCTGGGACAGGAACTTGCCCAGAACTAGAGAAGGATTCTACAGTTTCAAAGGGTCAGTTATGGCTGCAGTTGTTCGAGGCTGGGCTTTCGCTCCTCATGCAGATCTTATTTGGATGGAGACTGCCAGCCCTGACCTGGTCGAGTGCACCAACTTTGCAGAAGGAGTGAAATCAAAGCATCCAGAGATCATGTTAGCCTATAATCTCTCACCATCATTCAACTGGGATGCATCAGGAATGACTGATGAACAAATGAAAGATTTCATTCCAAGAATAGCTAGGCTTGGTTACTGTTGGCAGTTCATAACAATGGCAGGTTTCCATGCTGATGCGCTTGTGATTGACATATTTGCAAGAGATTATGCTAGGAGAGGTATGTTGGCTTATGTGGAGAGGATCCAGAGGGAAGAAAGGAACCATGGAGTTGACACACTTGCTCACCAGAAGTGGTCTGGTGCAAATTATTATGATAGGTACCTCAAGACTGTACAGGGAGGCATTTCCTCCACTGCTGCCATGGGAAAAGGCAAGTTAAATTAACCAACTATTTCCCATCTTCTTCCAATACATTAAGAATAAATGAAAACATGTTCTGATAACTCTTTTGCCATTACTTTCGCAGGAGTAACTGAAGAGCAATTCAAGGAAACATGGACTAGGCCAGGGGCAATGAACTTTGATGAAAGAAATATCGTGGTTGCTAAAGCAAGAATGTGAGAGAGCTACATGACGGGACTTATTAAGTATTACCCAGATCCTGTATTATGCAACTAGGAAAAAATAATGTGTCTGTAATGATTCAATATGTGCTTGGCGGGTCACATTGTTCTAGTTTCTAAGGCCTGTCAGCGAAAAAACTTCTTTATATATTGGTTTTGTGTCTCAAATACAATTATTAAGATTTTGTCACCTTTTTCGTCTCAATCTCAACCTCAGTTGTAATTTTGGTTACTGCCTGCATAACGTGGTTGTATATGGGTTCGTGGTAAGCCCAAAATCATACGGCCCACTCGGCGGGTTTTGTCCATCACAAAAGTTCAACGCTGCGTTTAATTAACATATGTGTATTCCTCTCTCAGGTCTCAACACAAGTCTGGACTCGCAGATCGCTGTCCAGAACATACAGAGAAGTGATGGATCTGATGGGAGTATCTGACGATGACAGGCGCGATTCGATTATTTAAAGTTGCATCACACCCACTATGGCTTTCAAGCGGTTTTATTTTCAGGTATGTTCTGCATCTATTTCTATTGATATTTACAAATGGTTTCATTTTCTGGGTTTTCTGGATTTGTTTAAGCTTATGTAGAGGCTATTTCCTTAAATGGTATTGTCTGACTTATATGTGATCATAAGTGTGAATCCTGGCATTTGTATATCATCTTAAAAGTTGTTCTTTAGCAACCCTTTTTTAAGTATGAATGTGTAGATCTTTTCATCACAAACAAGGAAAGAAGATGAGTTGGATAGTCTTGCCCGAACTAGTTAGAAGCTTCTTCTGTAAGGGTATTTGTATCTAAATTCTGCATTCGAGGAAACTATCTATTAACTATAAAGTTTCTACATGTTTTTAAGGCCAAAAAAAAAAAAAAAAAAAAATCTTTCACAGTTGCTGACCAGACTTGGCATAAAAGGGTTTATTAAAGTTTCAAGAACACCGTCAAATCAATGCAACCTTAAACCTACGTGGTTGATGAGAGGATCTCTTAGTGCTTGTTAAGTTTCTGCAGCACCAAGGTGACTAAAATGAACAAAAAGAACAAAATTTGTTGTTGATTGAGTGAGAGGGTAAGGGACAATATTCAAATGCAGTCAACTGATAAGTTGGTTTAAGTGTCTTCCAGTGATGCAGCAGAAATCACTTGCGAATTTTTGGTCAAAACACCTTCAATAAATATATTCTTAAATTTTTAAGGTACGTTTTCCCTAGTTTAGTTTTTCACAAGTTTCCCAGAATGTGCTCTAATATTCACTTTCTCCCTACCTTTGAGATCTATGGTTGGCAGTTCCGGGCGTTTTGTGTACAGTATAGGTAAATTTTCCTACCATGGGTTTTTTTACACTCTGGAACCTGCACAATATGAGTTCCTTTCTTCTAAATCAAATTGACTTGTAACTTTACCAAATACCTACATGCATACGCTAGATATGTAATGCAACTGGGAAATGATGTTTCCTCATATTGCTTCTCTAGTTTTTTGTGAGTTAATAAAAATCTAGAATCATATAGACTTGAGGTAGCTATTTTAGGAGTAAAAGTTTGGGTTTCTAATTGACAAGCTACTCATTAACATAGGAAGGAGTTGTTTTAGAAGAATAATGCTGCAAGCACATTGGTCATGTGTGGCATGTCACTATTCAAGTGCCTATTGAACAAACGAGGATTTGATAATCTAATTTTCAAAATTCACATTTATTTCAAGGTACATGTGTTTTTTTGCAGAAAACATTATGTTAATATGAACATGAAAAGTGTTTTCTTTCTTTCTAAAACTTGCTCTTATATATGCTTTTGCAAATTAAATTCTAAGATTGAAATGTGGTGCATGAGGGTGGATTTGTGTGTGGGAAAAGTGTAGTGGGGTTGCTAGCAATGATATTTGTGGAAGCATAGTGCTTTAATATATGAAACTCTTTAGATGATATGAGTCAATAAGTGGCATAGGATGCTGATGGTACAATAATAACAGAGTGTCAGGTGGAGTAAAACTAATATTTCATAAACAAAGAACAAGTTCTAATAGATACAACCAAGTTGACGCATCAAATGTGATTAGGTGATGTAATTGTTTATATCAATAATTCAAAATCATCTAATTATATTATAATACATTAGTTTGTTGTATCCATGAGTACCTACCGTTTGTGCATGAAGTATTATTGGGTAGAGTAAATAGTGTAAAGCATGACTTATTCAACCTTAGAAAAAGTCTATGGATGAAATCTGCTTTCTACAGAAATTTATTAGAGAAGCTTGTCACGGTTATTCTGACGCCTTTCAACGTTTATTTACTTCTTGCTATGCTATCTTTCTCTCAATTTCAGTGTTGTTATGACAATTTACATCACTTACAGTATAGAGAAAAATTCATGACTCACCTTAAGAGTTTGCAGCCCCTCTAGCATGCAACTTGCGATGTCTGCTAAATTTGCCTGTAATCAATAATAAAACATATGGCTGTTTCATAGATAAATTTATGATGATGAGAATAACAGTTCAATGGAGCTAGTCTTGCAATCGGTGAATCTTGCATTTTTTGTAATTTTGTCTCAAACCAAAGAATACAAAAAGCAAATAAATTTGTGAGAGAAAACAAAAAAATCACTCTGCACTAAATTTTAATCAAAGTCAATTATGTAACAGAAGATTGGCATTGAGAGGTCGAATTTACTTCTTTTGTTCATTTCTTCCAAGGTTTCAAAATGGAGAGTACGATGATAATTGCAATAACCAGGAGTAAGATTATGGCAATCATCATGCATTTTCTTGATTTCTTCTGCAAGCTCTTTGCAACGCGAAGAGCATCTGTACCCATTTGAACATGGTCTACTGCATTTGTCACCTGCAACGAAAGGGATCATTAGTGATGCTTGCTTATTTGAGAAGCACTGGTGGTGTTTCCCAAGAAGCACTCAACAGTTTCAAAGCAATAATGAAGTGATGATGCGTACTCTGTCACACAAAATGATCACAAATGCAAGATTGAAGTGCTTTAAGAGTCAAGAGTTGGGAGATGGAATGACGCAAAGGAATGCACTTTATAATCAGGAAACAAAAATTCCAGAGCCAAAGCCTAAAATAATGGAGTCTCTAACAAAAGGCTTGGCTTACTTTTTACCCGTTGCTGTGTCAAATGCCATATGAGTACAAATACAAATTTCAAAAAATTATTACGCGGGATTTTACTTCAACAAGGACCAAAAATGAGCTCAAATCCAATGGAATTATAAGACCACTGTTTCGCATTTTTGTGTAAAGGCAAATTTTCTGTACGTATTCAGCGAAGTTGGAAGGAAATACAGCTAAACAGTGGCAAATTATTTCTTAGTGAATCTATGAGCCACAAAATTGTGAGTCATTACATCCTGAGACCCATAACAAAATAAGATGGTTTTAATATTCTATTACTAGAGTTAGACTCGCTCCATTTAAACATAAATATGATGAACTTCTATTTTTGGGTTCTTCTAAATCCAACTTTAAGTAATGTCAAGGACTAGAATAAAAAAAGGGAAAACAAAATACATTTGAATTCCCACGGAGAATTCAACTTCTCGTTTGTTTTGTTCTATTTATTTATTTTCCTTTTCAAGATAAAGGGTAAGGACATTAGGGTGGCTAAACTTGCAGTATCAATGAGTTTAGCAAGTCATATAAAAATCTTAAGCAGAAAATTTTCATTTAAGAGGATAACTTAGTATAAGTTTCCAAAACCCTTCATTGAATCACACCATCACCAAGAAAACAGATCTCACCCCTAAAAACGAAATAAAATAAAAATTAAAGAGAAAGAAAGAAAGAAAACCACATCGATTTTGGCACACTGGTAAGACCATAAACACTAATTACTAGTATCATAGAGTCAAGTAGCAGAAGGGGGCATTCAAGCATTGCCACTCTTCCAAGGTTTCAGGACACTGATGACTATAACAGCTACTATAATCAGGAGAATTATAATAGCAATGCACATCCATTTTCGGGAACTCTTCTGGAGTTTCTTTGCATTTTGAAGTGCACTTGTCCCTGATTGGACACTACTGACTGCATTTGCGACCTGAGCCAAATTTTAGTTAACACATGCAACCAAACACAATGAAAACAGATGTGCATACATTCATAAAACGGATCTGAAAGTAAAATCAAACCTGGCTTTCAATGTTGTCTAAAATTTCTCCTTGAGCCTCAACTAGAACTGCCATATCAAGGTAAATCTGGAAAATAACATGATTCAATTAGACAAGTTGGTAAGATAGCCAAAGTTTAAGCCAGGAGAAAAAGTACCTGCTGCAAATCAAGAAGCTTTTTCTCAATTTCCTTGACAGCATCATGTCTCTCCTGAATTTCTTCCAAGGTATTTAAAACCTGCAACCACGTTCAGCACATATTAGTAGAGATGCGCTCCAAATAGAAGATTGTGCATTCCTGACCAAAATGGAGCAGAGGCACAAAGTTGGGAGCTGTGCCCGTGATGAACTTTGAGTTTGTAGGATGTCTTTATCGTGAAGATGAGAACCCTTCATCTGATACGATGCCACCCAGGAGATAAAGATATCTACTTGTCCAAACAGACTATTTCATAGCTTTATTTCATTTTTGTTTCTATTCATTGTGCCTTACGACCTGATATTTGAAATGATGTTGTACCAAGCTGCGAAATTCAAAGTTACTCCTACCAAATGCTTCAACCATTAGTAACCATCAACCTTCCCCCAACATGATGGATGAAAATCATGTATTGAAATATTAAATAAAAAATATTTAATTCAATTGATCAGATACCATTAATTTTAGTAGGAAGCTGTACCCATTTCAGAAGAAAAAAAATTTTCCATTTAAGAAACTCTTGCATTTAAATTCTAAGTCCACAACTTAAGATATAAGCAAGTAACAGTAAACACAAATTTTTTGTAACTGATCCAAATTGCACCACTCTTGAGCTACAATTTGCAGGATTCAAGAAATTTCAAGAGAACATTTAATTAAAATATTAAAAGGGGTATACCTGTCCTCGTCCTTGCTCTTGAATTGCCTTTTGGAAGATTTGCTCACTATTTCCAGTTTCGATCAGGTTGTCAATTGTCTAAAACAAAACTTAAACCTTTTGCCAGTTATGATAACATCCATAATCAGTAGAGCTGAAATTATAATTCTAGGATTCAGGCTGACCTCTTCATCTGGTCTGGATCCCGTAACTGTTCAAACATAAATATCAAATACAAGCACAATGAATAGAAATTCCATCATTTATAATAGATAAATACCATAATGCCAATATTTATGTTTGTACATAGAAATTACTAAAAATTTCTGCTTCTTTTATTTTATAAGCCAAGTATTCAAACCTGTAATGACCCTTCTCTCCACAACCTCACGATACTCGTCTTGGATCCTTTGTCTTAATGTCTGGCACATAATAGCAAAATAAGAAGACAAAGAAGAAACTCAGTACAGACAGTGGCTAGTGTAATAGTTATATCTACCTGAAACTCAGTCAGTAGTTCCTTAAACTTCTTGGTCAAAGCACTGCAATTCAGACAAGCAGTTTATACCATCAACTTCCAACAGCGAATAAGACATAAGCAGTATATAAAAATTACTCCATAACGCACTTTGTGACATTCATCCTCGATCTGTCAACACTTGTTCCCTTTTCACACCCAGGTTTCTGCCGATTAGCTAAGTTCTGATGATGAACAACAGGGAATTAGCACATAAACTTTAAAAACCTGGCTATTGGCAGGAGACAGGATGGAAGACAAAAAAACGATGGATCGAGTATTACCTCTCTATTTATTGCTTCTAGTTTTGCTTTGACATTTCTTGCAATCTTTCCCACTTCATCGATATCTTTCTCCATACGCTTCTTGATAGCTGTAATTACATTTGATATAAAAGAGAAAGCATAACTGAAAGTTAGATGTGAATAGCAAGCTCAAAGAGAGTTATTAGTTTGGCCAAGGATTCAAATCTTGTTTCATATGTGTAACTTGCTAAATACTAAAGCAACACCATAAATCACCTAGCAAAGCTAGTATAGTGCACATTGAGGCTTGCAACTCATTCATGGTGAATCTATAATTAAACACAGCAGGGACATTCCATTTGTCTGAGATAATGCAATTATATAATAAACTACCTTTCATTGCAGATGCTTTTGTAACGGACTTTGACTCCTCATTTGCATCCTGTGAAAAGTTAATATTTATAAATATCAAAGTAAATTATGTCAACTTGATATGAACCTTAAGACAATTACACCCCAAAAGTTAGCTATTGAGATTGAAGAGTTTAAGATTATATAAACGCCACACCAGAAACTCATACTTTCGATGTGAGATACAAGTCCATCACCTTACACTTGGGATTGTAACATACCCACCACACTCCAATACCCTAATGACCATTTGACCTAGTTGTGCACTAGCTCCTTGCTAACCTTAGGCAAACACTGCAATGTTAGTGTCATCACCCATTTTGCATGATTGTAATTAGGAGACATGATGATGACTCTGATATTAAATTCCACAAACCTTGGGAGAACTATACCCCAAAAACTTACTATTTAGATTAGAGAGTCTAAAGTCATATAAACCTCACACCAAAAGCCTATACTTTTCGATGTGAAATCCAAATCTCATACCTTGCACTTAGGATCGTAACACAATCATTTATAAAGGTTCTTGACATGAGATTAAGGCAATGATAAAATTACATACGATGGAGTTCTACTTTGTGCAACAATTTAGTGAAGTGAGTAGAAAATTCTCAATTTTAGCACCAAAATTGTAGAAGTGTACCTTTTAACCTTGGTTTTCTTTATCAGCAAAGCCAATGACTTAGTGGCTCAAATACATCATTTATAAAATAGAATGATGATTTTAAAAACATTACAATATGAAATCTTCCATAAAATAGGAGGAACATATTCTAAACTTCGGACCAGTTGAAGCTTGAACTATCTAGAGCAGAAACCTGATATTTCATCTGCTCAGTGGCTGGGCACTAAGACTACATAAGTCCATCCTTTCAAAATCGTATTAACATTTCTAATCTAGTTAAATACTCAATGACTGGAGGATGATTTAGAGTTTCAATGTCAATAACTGTTTCAAACTTTTATTCTTCCCTCTTCATTTTAAATAGTGGACATCAGGCAATTGAACAGAAACTTGAAGAAACTAACTAAATATCACCTCAAAATTATTCCTTGTCTGGTTCAATCCTTCTTTTAGCTAAAATGCTCCAGGTGAAGTAATAAATAGGATCATTAGACATAAATTAGTTAAATAAATCATGTAGAGCATGATAAATTATATGTTGTAAACATACTTTGTTGAGACGTGGGGATGATGGTGTAACATGGAAGCTAAAACGTTTTCCCTGAAGCTATATTATAAACACTATCGTCTAAGCTAAAATTTTCTTACATCTATCATTCATTTTTTAAAAAATATCACTCATAACTGTCTCATTGCAAGTAAACAGAGACATAGATAAACATCATACGCACCTTCAGTTTCTTAAGAAGGCCAGAGAGCTTGTCAACCTGTTTTTCAACCTCCTGTATCTAAATTACAAACAGCAGAACCGGAAAAACATAATTAGAGACAAGTAAACCGAAAAAAGAAAAGACAATTTGTCAAAGATCGAAATCCTTGTGTGACGAAAAAACATGACTACGAAGCACCTGCTTATTGAAAGCCTCCATTCCCAAATCAGAACTACTCCCTGGAACTTGCATTCCCATTTCAATATCATTATCTCTGGAAGGCTGGCCTTTGGCATCGCTAACAAATGAGTCCTAACACATAGCACAATTATACAAAGAAAAGCTCCGTTAGAAAGTAAAAGAAGCTCCAATCATATTTGATGAACATGGTCAATGCTAAAGCAAACACCAGACAGTGAGAAGAAACTTAAAAATATCAATTCATAGACCTATTCAAGTGGAAAAAAAAAAGTATTCACTCTAAATACTTCATAACTATGTTACAGTTGGCTTTGTTAAGATCCTAAGAAAAGTTGTCAAAAAAGAAACAGAAATATCTCCAGGAAACAAAGCATACTACAAATACTATTGCCCACTATTTGGATATATCTTCAATCAAAGAAACCAAAACAAACGCTGGTTCCAATTCTTTTTTTTTTTTTCTTTCCACAGCAACAAATAAAACAGGGTAAGAAGAAACATCACAAACACACAAGAAACTTCAAACGATTACTTTAAGTAAGCATCATCGAACAGTTCCCGACCCCAAAATTCAAATTAAGCAAACAATTGACAATCAAACCTAAGTAAAAAAAGTAACTGAAACAAAGCGAAAAGACAAATTAAATTACGGTTTCATAATCCAGACTGATAGATAAAGCGCAATTTACAGCTAAAAATCAAGAATACCCAGAAAAGAAAATCAGAGAAAATTACCGTAAGCAAATCGTTCATGTTGGTCAAAACACTGAAAAGGAGAAAGACGCCGGCAAGTTTTAAACGGACGTTTGTCTTATTGAATGTTAATAGTTGTTCACTATGTTTGGCCGGCGTTTTAATTAATTTTAGAAATCAAATTACATTAACAAAAGTTTCTTGGCACCCTTCCCACCCCTGGTTTAGCAAAACCATAAGTTTTCAGCCCCTAAATTTCTAGACTTTAAGGCTTCCAAAATCTAACTTTGCCAAAAGTTACGGTCTTATTGAATTACACCTATTTGATACAATTTTGGCAATTTCAATCATTAACTCACACCTTTTTTAGTGCAATCTAGCCAGATTTAATAAGATTGTACCTTAGTTAATATGATCCAACCAAATTATAATATTTGAGTTTCATGATGACTTTTATGAGGTAATATAATATTTTCAAAAAATTAAATGTTTAGGTTTTATATGGTTATTAACCTTTCTAATTAGAGTTAGATTCGAATTAAGATAGTTAAATTTAAAATTGGTGTTTGATTCGATTCAAACCAAATTTGAGTTAGAATCTTAGTTTGATAATTCAACTCAACTTCAGTTCAAATCACTTTTCAATAAATTGTTCATATTATCAATAAAATTGGTTATTTTACTATTTATATTTTTTTTATCTCATTGATAATATTATTTATTTTATCGATAAGATAATATTTAAATAAATTCGAATTAAAACTTAAATTGACTATTCAACGGTGAAGCCAAACTTTAATCAACCTATGTTTAGACTCGATTTATTTTAAATCTAGTCTATTTTCAACATTATATCAGTTTATCGACCCCTTTACGCGACCTCCAAAATCAACATCTACATCTTGTTGCTACCCTTTCAGTCCTTTCAATGTTCATCTTCCCATGTAATGGTGATCAATGCTCTCGTTCTTTTGTAAATGGAGTTTGGTTCTGGGTGAGAATTTATAGTTTAGAATTGAAGGGGGTGGAAAATACTTTCCTCAAACCCTGGGTGGACTTTGAATTTTCTCTTGTTTTAAAACCAACCGTTAGTATTGGCTGCATGTTTCAAAGACAGCTGTGTTTAAATAATAATTTATGTACATGGAACAAAAGTTTGATAAGTTCTGTGGGCTGATGTTAGGGCTGGATTCGAGCCGAACCAAACGTAAACAGTAACATATTCGTGTTCGGGCTCGTTTCATACTGTTCAGTTCGTATTCGTATTCGTGTTTGCCGAACATTTTTAGTTCGGATTCGTATTCGTGTTCGGTTCGTATAATTAAGTTTATATTCGGCTCGTATTTGTATTCATATTCATATTCGGTTCGTATAATTCGTTTTTATATTTATTAAAAATTATAATTAATACAAATAATTAATAAAATTTAATTAAAAATTTATTATTTTAAGTTTGAATTCGTATTCGTATTCGATTCGTATAGTTCGTGTTTGGGTTTGTTCGAGCCGAACTTTAAAATTGTAGTTCGTATTTGTGTTCGTGTTCGGGTGTATTCGACTCGTTTTAAATTCGTTCGAATCAAACTTAAAAATGAATCTAAATATATTCGATTTGAATCCAACCCTAGCTGATGTTGATCTTCGTAATTGCTTCATCATAGCAGCTGAATTTTCTGTTAATTTTTATATTTTATACGGTCAAATACTAATATGATTATTACATTAATATAAAATTTTACCTTTTATTTTCTTCTAGATTTCATGTTGAGAGGGCTTCAGTGGTAATAAAGATAACCTAAGGCCCAATGGGTGACTTTGGTAGTAAGTTTATGAGGTTTTTCTATCTATTAAGCCCACTAAGAAATTTGGGTTTGTGAGGGGAATTTCGGGTCTAAACATATAATTTGTCCAAATTAGTGATAAATAAAAATAATATGATATGCATTTAGTTTTGAATAGCTAATTAAATATTTAATTAGTTTTAATTCAAAATTATTAAATTAATAATGTATCATCTATTTTGTTTTATGTATAACCATTTTTAATTAATATAAAAATAAATTCTTCTCAATGATGGTTTGTTGGTAATCACAATAAATGATTCTTATTGGTGCTTTATTATTTGAATAATGATAATACATTGATTATTATTTTTTGTTATGATATTATTTTTATCATATCTTTTATTATAATATTATTTTGATCATTATTTTTTTATATAATATTATTTTGATTTTGATTTTATGATATAATATTATTTTGATATGATAGCTTTTATTTATTTATTAAATACTAACTATATCTAATGTAATATTATTTATTGGATATTAACCATATTTATTTCAATATGATTTTATTATAAAAAAGGTCATTTGTTTTGTTTTTGTTGGAGAGAATGTCAACTATCACTCATTCTGTTCAAAAAATTGAATATGTTATTTTTCATGTATAGGGATTTTCCACATTTTTGGTCAAATTCTTTGTTTTTGCAACTTAATACTTTCTTGTGACTCTGTTTTTATCTTAAGTTTCTTTTGATAGGTATGTCTTTTAGTACAAACGTACTTTTGGTTTGAGGATTAAAATGATTTAAACGTATTAGCTGAAAAAATTTTAACATTAAAGTTCAAGGAGAGCTTGAACTATATCCTATGTAGGATGCTTGAAAGATAAGGAAAATGCTTGTAAAAGTTTCAAATTTATGCAACGCAATTGTTAAGAGAGCTTAAGAGTTAGTTGAGTGAACTTGCGAGCTTGGTTGTTTGAGCTAAATTTCTACTTTTAAATGACCTTTTTTTTTTTAGATTAATGGATTTCAAATGACTAGACTAGATTTCATGGATGTAAGCTATATTTATAGCCAAATCATATTGAAACTCTTTGTCCCTTATACTTTCTAATTGCTTTTGTTACGATCTTAATATATTATGAAAAGAGGACTTTAAATTCAGGCTCCATTTAGTTATACATTAATCGTGCTCATATGTTCTGTTCACAATCAACCTGTATAAGATTCAATATCCAATTAATATTATTATCGATATCGAAGTGGGTTCTAAATCTTTTATATTCAATAGATCATTTCAGGTTCATTTTAAAACATTTGTTTTTTATTTGTTTTAATTGTTTTTTTACCTGTCTTGTTTACCCTTAAAATCGATATGTTGGAAGAAGGTGATTCAACTACTCGACAATCCCATTTTAGTTGAAACCAATTATTTATATTGGAAGGTAAGAATAAGAACTTTCTTAAATTATGTTGATAGAGAAGTTTGCATCTTTGTTGTTAATGATTGGATACAATGTAGTTGAGGTACAAGTAGAAATGAAACCTGAAGGACTAATGGTAATTAAAACTTTTGATTAGGAAGTCTAAGGCCATTCATGAAACTTATAATTGATTTTGAAAATCTAACCATACTTGATTCTAAATCTAATTCAAACTAAGGCCATTCATGAAACTTATAACTGATTTTGAAAATCTAACCATACTTGATTCTAAATCTAATTCAGACTAAGGTCATTCATGAAACTTATAACTGATTTTGAAAATCCAACCATACTTGATTCTAAATCTAATTCAGATTTTCATTCCAAACTTTGTAATATTTCAAATAAGTCTTATGCTTTAGGTGAAAATATTTTAATGACGAACTTATTTGTAAAGCGTTGGATTTTTTGTTTTAAAGGTTTCTTCCAAAAGTCACATCAATAAAAGAGTGAAATATGAAGGAAACAAATCTAGATAAGTTGATTGGATCTTTCCAAGTATACGAACTCACATTGAAAATATGGAATAAAAGGAAATTAGGTATTGATCTTGCTTTTAAACACTCACTGATTCTAGCTTGCTTGAAATTTTTGCATTAGAAAAATCAGACAAAGAAATTATTGTTATGTTGACTAGAAATTATGTCAAGTCTCTTAGAAAAAACTTGAGAAATTATAGCTTGCTAGTTTATGGGAGATTTTGATTTTTATCAATATTCTCAGGATTTTTTTTTTTTTTTTTACAGTATGCCTAGTGCTTACGCTTGCAAAAAGTACTATTAATTAGCTATATTGTACATTGTCACCTTTGCACAGTAAATACACTCTAAGTGTTTAATCTTATTAGTTTTTTGATAACAGAAGAAATTTTGTGTTATTATTCACAAATATATCATATGTAAACAATATAATTAAAATAAAAACTTTTTTTTTTAAATAAAGTTACCAACTTTAGAATTCAAAGTATGAGAACCTTCAATATGATAGGTGGAAAATCGATAATGAGAATTTATAAAAAATTAGACAAAATGTTAAGGCCTATGTAACACAATTTCCTTAAAACAAATTCTTCTTATTCACTTTGGTGCATAAAAATTTGAATAACGTTTATTTTTTAAGATATAATGATTAACGAATAGCAAGAGAGATAACATTATTCTATTTTGACAAATTGAATCAAAACTTGAATTTTACCAAACGAAAACCTAAAAAACACTTCGAACTAAGAGAAAACTTAAAGAAATAGAGAAAAAAAAAAAAAGAGAGAGAGCTCAAATTCTTAAGTAGCACAAAAAGAGAGGATGAACTCTTTTGTTTATGCTACCCCAATGGACAATGCATTGAATATAAAATTGAATTCTACCATAAATTTTTAGTCTTTTCACATTTCAATTTTGTAATCTTCAACACCTTTTCACCTTTCAACTTCTTAACCTTAAAATTTTTAATGTAATTCATTCAATTTTCTAAGAATCCCTTACATGAATGAATTTAACATATTAACATACAAGACACAATGACAAAGTTTGATAGTCAAAATCTGTATAGGATAGGTAGGTACTAGCTTATGAATATTTCCTTGTGAAATATGTTAACTAATTAATTAGAAGACAGGATGTCCTTGAATTGATTTGTTGTTAATATAAATGATGACATACTTCACATAGGAATCCTGCTTGAAATTATTTAGTTCTCAATGCTATGTTCGTTTTGACCATGAATATATCTTTGACTTTGCAAGAATTCTTAAGAAATGAGACTTAATAATTCTTTTATAAGTGACCTACTTCTTTCTTACATAAGTGATCTCTTTAAGAGTGACCCACATTACTTTGCTCAGAATCTTGATGCATAAGAATCATTATAAAATTTTGTTTAACCTCTTTTCTTATGGGCATCACTATGTCATTTAATCATATGAATAAACCGATGATAGTTCTTTCAATGATCTATCAAAGTTCTTATAATTAAGTTGAATCCTTGAACCTAAATCTTGGGATCTCTAGTCAAATATGTTAAGTTTTCATTATATCAACTTATTATTTCATAGACGTTACTCTTATTCCCTTGATGAATTTCAACAAACTCTCTATTTAACCTTTTTGTTAACGAATCTACTAAATTATCTTTTGAATTCACAAAGTTAATAAAAAAAAACTCCAATTGATAGTTGTTGTCTAAAGGTATTATGTTGAAAACATTTATGTATAGACGTCTTCAAATTGCAGATTGATTATCATAATGAATATAGATTGCTATAATGGGTTTTGGCCACTTTCGAATATCCTCAATTGGCATAGTCATTCAACCTTTTCACCAAACTTATCCAAAGCAATAAACATAGATTTCATGATGAATCTAGCTATAACAATCTATTTAGAAGATTTCAATGATATAGTTGTACCTTCTATGTGAACACATATTTGCTAAAAGGCTTCAAGTATTTTATATAAGATATCTAGTTTGCATCATTATATCCTTCTAACACAATTGAATATTTATTACAGTGCAACCTATAGTAACAAATATAGTGTAAACACCTAAGTATTCTTATTATTGCTTTCTAATGATTAACTAAAAGATTACTCATGTATCGACTTAGTTTACTAATCGTATAAACTATGTTTGACTTGATAATCATACAAAAATAAATGTTTTGAGAGACTAAGAATGGTAATATAGAAACCTTTTTCATTCCTTGTTATTATACACCAATATATTTATATACAACAAGAAATTATATATAAAAAATAAACTAGGAAAGCTACATAATTATAGGAACCTATTAAGGGGTTAATGATATGCCATAATCTACACATAATTATAGCTAATCATATCAAGGTTGTATCACAACTTACATCCCCTTCAAATTGATGTTAGGTGTTAACAAGCATCAATTTGGCAAAACCAGATACTTGTGTCGAGCATATGTCATGGATTTGGTGAGCAAATATGTAACTTGATCTTGAGAAGACACATGATAAAGCTAAAGAATTTGGTCTTACACAAGTTCATGAATGTAATGGCAATCAACCTCAATATATTTTGTACAATCTCGGTATATAGGATTAGTGATTATACAAATTGCACTAATATTATTAGCATATAAAGATGTAGGATCATTTGAAGAAACACCAAAATCCAAAAGAAAGCCAAACTATTTTTGAATTGACTAATGACATGGAACAATATTTCGACTCAATTGAAGACTTAGCAACTTGATCTTATTTCTTGCACTTTCATGTAATAGGGACTAAACCTAAGAAGACACACTAACTAGTAGTTGAATGTCGTGTATCAAGACATCTAACATAATTAGCATTAACAAATTCTAAAAGCTCTAGAGAAGAAGTGAAAGGGAAAAATAGATCTTAACCCATGATATCTTTAAGACATCAAATGACTTGATGAAGAGTAGAGAGATACAACTTATGAGGTTTATAAATAAATTAACTGACCATATGGATGACATAAGAAATGTTGGGATGAGTGTTGTAAGATATATTAGGCTGCCGACAAGACTTTTATATACAATAGAATCAAACAAGGGTTGACCAACATCTTTTGTCAATTTCAAATTGAGCTTCATTAGTGTAGCACATGATTAGTTATCTATAAGATTAGCCAATCTGATAAAATCTATAGTATACTTACGTTGACCAAGATATATACCATATGGTTGTTACTTGTTATAACCATATTGTCAATATATACTAGCAAAATAATGATGCCATTAGAGGAATGAGAGGTAAATAATAAGTGATCATTAAAGGTTGGTTGAGAGCCAACAAATTTGATTGTAGATATGAATTCTTCAAACCAAGCGTGAGGGGCTTATTTGAGTCCATAAAGAGACTTGCACAATTTACGTACCAAATGTGGATGAGAGAAATGATACCTCAATGGAGGTTTCATGTACATTGTTTCTTTAAAGTCACCATCCAAAACACATTTTGACATCCATTTGATGTAAAGACCATTCTTTTTGTAGATGCAATAACTAATAGAGTTTTAACTATGGTCATTTTAGCAACTGGAGTAAACATCTTGTCATAGTCAATAACATATTCTTATGTATATCCTTGACCTACTAATCTGGCTTTATACCTATCAAGAGAACCATCAGGCTTGAGTTTAACAATACACATCCATTTGCTACCAATTAAAGAGACATTAGATGAAGTGAGAACTAAGTCCCAAGTATGATTTGTCTCAAGAGCCAAAATTTCCTTATGTATTGCATTTTTTCCAACATGTATTATTTACTACTTGCTTATAGGTAAATGGTATGGAAATAGATTCAAGAGTACTACGGTAAGCAGTAAAAGGACCATAGTGTTCAAGAGATTAGCCATACCAGTCTGAAGGATGTCTAAAATTAGAATGAGTAGGCTGATGTTGGTAGAGTGAAGAGGAAAAAGAAGTGTAGTTAGTGACAATAAAGCTGGTAGATCTTTGACAGTATGATTAGGTTGAGACATTGATGATATATTCATTATTGAACTTGAAAAATCAGTTTTTGAATTGTTCCCAAGATTATTACAAGAAATAAAATCATTTGAAAATGAAGGCATAAAATTGATTCATTGTGTGAATGATTATGAGACACAAAAGGAGATGAGAAATAATACAATTCTAAAATAAAGTGATATCACGAGAAATGAGCATATTTTTTGTTGAAAATAATAACAAAGATATCCTTTATATTTGTCGTTATAGCCTAGAAACACACATTTGATAGCCTTAAGAGATAATTTTGTTTGTTCATATAGAGGTATTAAGACAAAGAAAACATAACCAAAGACTCTAAGATAAGAATACTTATGGGTTTTCTTGTATAAACAAAACAAGGTGTTTTATTTCAAGCATAGGTATAGGTTGTTTATTTAAAAGAAAAACAACTATATGAATTAATCCTATCTAAAAACTATGCGGGACATAAGATTCAAGTAATAGCATACGAGCTATTTAAACAACATGATGATATTTTCTCTCATGACTCCATTTTGTTATGGGTTTAGGGACAAGATAGTTTATGCAAAATTCCCTTTTCATGAAAAAAAATGGCAAGTTGAGAATAACAAAATTCTCCTCCAGGATTAGAGTGAAAAGTCTTAATGGTTTTCCTATATTATGTCTTAATCATATTAATAAAGGCTTTAGCAATATTGATAAGATCATATTTAACATGCAAGAGAAAGAACCTAGTAAATCTTGTGTTGTTGTTAATAAACAACACAAAATATCTATAATCCAATCTCGATAATGAAAGTGATAGTTTGCATAAATCAATGACTATTAAATCAAATAGTATTAAATCAAATAGAGCATCAATATTAGAAGAATTATGATAAAAAGGTAACTTTGTAGCCTTACCAAGAGAACAACTTTCACAATTGGAATCTTCAAAATCAATGTTTACATTTAACTAAATAAAAAAAATAAGATTGAAACACGTTTTTGAGAGGATTTGCATAAAGATGGCCAAGGTGTCTGTGCAAAATGCACCACTGTTTATTAACAATTAAAACATTATTTGAAGAAGAAATAGCACATCAAAATGGAAGAAAAGATATAATATCTTTGTGATTATGAGATGGTAGATTATCCAGGTCCAAGTGGAACAATTGTCCTTGTTTATGAAGGTCCTATATAACATAACTAGAAGAAGAAAAATTAATTGAATAATTTTGATCAATCAATTGACTAATAGAAATTAAATTTCTAGTTCAATTTGCGACATAAAAAGAGTTAGAAAGGGAGAGTAATTCAAAGAAAGTGTTCCAACTCATTTAATAGGTAGTTTTTGTCCATTAGCAACAAAAACAAAATGATTTGCTGGATAAGGTTGAAGCGTTAAAAAGTTATGTTTATGATTGATATGTGATTAAAGGCTACAAAGTAATCAAAGAGATAATTGAATTGTTTTACTTGATAAACCAATAGTAGAAAAAGTAGAGGAAATGTTACCGAATTATCAAGACAATAAAATTAAACCTAAAAAATTGAATCAAATAGGCTTGAACAAGAAGGTTATAAGGAAAGGTTTATATCATTGTATAACAATGGTTTCTAAGACTTAAGAGAGTTGAAGATAAATTTGATGAACTTTGTTAATTTAATTTCATACTTTCCCATCCATATTTATACAAAGGAGTACAAGACATTTAATACATATATGGTCAGCCATGCTCAAAACAGTGAGGAGTACACTAGATCAAGGACTATCACTTATTTTTACCAACTTGATTACTAACTCACTTACTACCGAGTAGCATAATAGGACAGCCATACAGTCTCAACTCTAACACTCCTCTTTTGAGGTTGTATCCATTACACCAAGTTTCATTCTTAAATATTCAAACTGAAATTTAGGAAGAGCTTTAGTCATAATGTCAGCTATTTGCTCATTGGAATTACAGTGCAATAAGATAATTTCACTTGAATTTACATCATCTTTAATGGCATGAAATTTGACCTTAATATGCTTAGTTCTTCTATGATGAATCAAATTTTTGGAGATTACAATAACTGATTTGTTATCAACATAAATTGGAACACTTCCAGTTGGTTTCATACCTAAATCAGATAAAATTTTTTGTAGCCAGATAACTTGGTTTGTAGCATGGGCAATAGAAATATATTCTGCTTTAGTTGAAGATTGAGCTACTACTTCTACTACTTCTTGTTTCTTCAAACTTCAGCAAAATGTAGCACTGCCAAATGAGAAATAATAGCCTGAGGTGCTCTTGTAGTCTTCTAGACTTCTAGCCCAATCATTGTCAGGAAAAACTATTAGGTTATGTTTTCCAGTGTTAGAGAACCATAAGCCATAACTACAGGTTCCCTTTAAGAATCTCATTATTCTCTTGACAACACATAAGTGACAATCTCTTGGTGATATCATGAATCTAGAAAGGAAAAAAACTACATACATAATATCTGGTCTGCTTGATGATCAATGTTGTTTCAATGGCTTCCTCTTGTCTTAAAAACCTTCTTTGATCTTGTGCCTTTGAGGCATTCAAGACTTTCTGTAGTGTTAACTCTAAAAACACTTTTGAATCTTCCAGTGAGGAGATTTTAGCTTTATATCTCTTTGGAATGGTAACCAAAACCTTTTCAACTATCCTTTGCTTAGTCAAGGTTTCACCTACTAACCTTATTTGATTTACAACCTTCACAATTCTATTAGCATAATCATTTATGGTTTCTTTCTCCTTCATCTTAAGAACTTCAAACTCTCTTTTAAGGTTCAAGACATTCATTTGTCTTGATCTTTTGCTACCCAAGGATTCCTCCTTTAATTTTTCCTAAGCCTCCTTTATTGTTTCACATGTGAGTATCTTAAAGAAAATAACTTTAGTTGCAACTTGATGTAGTATAGATAAGGCTCAAGGTGCTTTAGTCAGCTTCTCCTCATGTATCCTGATTTGATTTAAAGTGGGATTAGGTCCTAAAGGGGGAACTTCTTTCTACTTCTCAACATATTACCATAGTATTAAGCCTTTCAGATAAGTTTTCATCTTTACAGCCTAAGCATGATAGTTCTCTCCATTATACACAGGTGTGGAGAAAGAAGAAGATGAAACAGCTGATGACGATGTTGAAAAAGCCATGGATCAATGTAGATCTTAAATTCAGAAGAAATAGAGGATGTGATTTAGCTCTATATTTTGTTCAAATACAACAGGCTCCCTTAAGATCATAGCAAAGCTCTGATACCATGTTGTCGAATTATCAAGGCAATAAAATTAAGCTTAAAAAACTGAATCAAAGAGGCTTGAACAAGAAGGTTATAAGGTAAGGTTTATATCACTGTATAACAATGGTTTTACTTAAGAGAGCTGAAAATAAATTTGATGAACTTTGTTAATTTCATTTCATACTTTGCCATCGATATTTATATAAAAGAGTATAAGAAATTTAATATATAAATGGTTATTCATGCTCAAAATGGTGAGAAGTACATTAGATCAAGGATTATCGCCCATTTTTACCAACTTGATCACCATCTCACTTACTACCAAGCAACATAGAGGACAACCATGCAATCTTAACTCAAGGAAATAACACTTTATAGAGCTGTTTGCAAGGTAGTTTTAATCATTTTTTGTATGACCTCTTGCGTGAGGTTTGAGGTGCTATTAGTAGACCCTCTAACATTTTGTTTTTCACCTAAACCAAAAGTGAAAATTAAAACTGGTTTTGTTCTCTGCGAAAGCCAATAGTCAAGGATCATATGCCTTTTCTTACAATAGTTACATTCATTTCTCTTCTTGCAATGAGATTGTACATGTCCGAAGTAACCAAAAGTGAAAAATTCAAACTAGTTTTGTTTGTTTCTTTACAAAAATTGACATTCAAGGATCACATGCTCCTTCTTCTTACAATAGTTACATTAATTCCTCTTCTTGTAATGAGACTGTATATATTCAAAGTCATTATGAAATCAACATTGAGCTTTTTTATAATCTCTATTCTTTTGTTTCATTTGAGGCTTTCCATGAGAAGTTAAGAAAACAACATCAATAGAATTAGTTTTAGCATCCAAATTAGCTTGAGTATGTAGTCGGGTTTCCTCTTGAAGAGGACGTCCTAATGTTGAATCAATATTTGTTATACCTCGATTAATTATATTAGCCTTAACATTCTCAAACTTAGCTCTGAATTTCATGAGAAATTGAAGCACTTGACTCCTATCTCTTTCTTTCTTTAGCTTTTGATAGACTGAATTCTTAATAAGGCTTAAAGATACCATGTCTAATTTAGCCCATAATTTTAATAATTTAGAGTAAAAGGTCCTTATATTCTTATCATCCTGATTAAGTTTAGCAAATGCATATTCCATTTCAAATTGTTTAGCTTGGGTTTTTTTGGGAATATACTTTCTGAAGGTGATTCCAAATTGCACTCATAGTATTAAAAGATCTCAAACTCAAGTCAATGTCGTTTGTAACAGAATTTAAAATCCAAGTAATAACTCTATCATTATTTGCTTTCCATTTAGCATTTTCTTTATCATCAATTATTTTTTTCAATGATTCATCTAAAATTCCACATAATTCTTTTACTTCAATGAAAATTCGAAATTGGAATTCCTAAAGAGGTAAGTTCCTTCGATTAATCTTAAAAGTTATAGAGTCAAATTTTTCATCATCCATGAAGTTACAAGAAATAAATATAGACTACACCTAAAAATTGTAGAAGTTGAAGATAAGGTATTGTTGATACTGAATACAAAGAACCGAACAATACAATACAAGCAAAGTACGATTGCTTGTAATAGTCGAGAAACCAATATAGTATATTTCTAACTAAGGAAGGGAAATCAGAATTATCACGACTTTGATATCATGATAATCATACAAAAACAAATATTTTGAGAGACCATACATGTTAGAATAGAAACATCTTTCATTCTATGTTATTGTATACACTAGTTTATTTATATACAATAAGAAACTATATCTAGAAAATAAACTAGGAAAGATACATAATTATGGGAACATATTAAGGGGTTAATGATATGCCATGATATGTGTATAATCTGTACCTTTGACTATACTATGATCAAGAATTAAGGCTAGATTATAGCTAATCATATCAATGTTGTATTACAACATCATTTTCAAATTCATGCTAGGTGTCAATAATTATCAATTTGGAAACCAGATGCTTGTGTTAAACATATGTCACGGGTTTGGTGAGCGAATCTATAACTTGATCTTGAGAATACACATGGTAAAGTTGGAGAATTCGGTCTTGTATAAGTTCACAAATGTAATGACAATCAACCTTAATATGTTTCATATGTTCATAGCATACAGGATTAGTGGCTATACAAATAACACGAATGTTATCAACATATAGAGATATTGGATTATTTGAAAAAACACCAAAATCCAAAAGAAGTCAACAAAGCCAAACTATTTCTAAACTGATCGATGACATGGAGTGATATTTCTTTTCAGTTGAAGACCAAACAACTTAATCTTGCTTCTTACACTTCTATGTAATAGGTATTGAACCCAAGAAGACATACCAACTAATAATCAAATGTCGCGTATCGAGACGCTCATTATTATTAACATCAACAAATGCTAGAAGCTCTAAAGATAAAGTGGAAGGGCGACCCATGGTATCTCTAAGGTATCGAATGATTCAATGACAAACAAAACGATGTAACTTGCGAGGTTCAAAAACAAATTGACTCATCACTTGGTGACATAAGAAATGTTAGGACGAAAGTTACTACATGTAGATTTCTTTTTCCAAATCTCCATTAAGAAAAATGGTTTTCACATCCATTTGATGTGCATTAAGATTTCATAGAGATGAAATCGCGAGTATCATCCTAACAAAAATTGTTTTTGTACATGTAAATATGTATCAAAGTAATCTAGGTCTTCTTTTTGTTTGTAACCCTTAATTATATGTTTGGCCTTGTACTTGCCAATTGATCCATCTACTTTCAATTTCCTTTTGAGAATTCATTTGGACCTTAGAGGTTTACATACTAAAGGAAGATCCACTGGTTTCCATGAGTGCGATTTTGTAGGATGGAATCAATTTTGCTCTTGATAACTTCTTTCAAAAAGGCCATTTTGAAAAACTCACATTGTCTTGAAAAGTTTGAGGTTTTTCTTTCAATAGATAAGTTAGCAAATTTGGACAAAAATCTTTCACTATTCTTGCTCTTTTACTATTTCTATGTTCATTTTCAACTTCTTGTTTTTGTTCTTAACTATTTTTAACAACATTTTTATATATTCATTTAGACGAGGTTGACCCCTATGAATTTACAAGGAAATACATATTCAAAGAATGATATATTTATAAATTCCATTATCATACTCTCCTGTATGTCTGTGATTTTAGATGCAAGTACAAGGAACTAACACTATTGTTATGTATATAGCCAATGAATATACAATCAATTGTTTTTGGACCTATTTTCACTTTATTTGTTTTGTTATGACTATTTTGGTTAAACACCTCCTTACTTGTAAGTATTTATAAGAAGGTTTCCTTCCCACTATTTATAAGGGGTTTGGTCTTTTTTTTTCTGGGTTACTGTTTTTGAAAGGTAATTGGCTAACAAGATAACTTTCCCCCACATGATATAAGACAACTTATAACTTATTAGCTTTGCATTCATTATTTTTTTCAAAGGTATGATTCTTTTGCTTCCATTTGACTAAGGTGAATATGGTGATGTAGTTTCGTGTATAACTCCACGTTGTGCATAAAAATCATGAAAACAGTGATTCATACTCACAACCTTAATCACTTCATAACACCTTAATCTTTTTATTGAGTTAACTTCATTCTTATAAAGAGCAAACTTATCCATGGTTTCATCTTTGCTTCTTAGCAAATATACATAACAATATCATTAGATAATGACCTTGTCAATTTTGCCTCAATACAATTTTCACACTTATATTTGGAATCCATTTGGAAAGCAGGCATGTGATTTAAGTTAAATAATCTATGTAGTGTATTGTAATTAATGTGTCCTAGTCTACCATGTGACATATACGAAAACTCAAGCCAATAAGCAAAAGAATTTGTTTTATTATTATTCTTTGCAATACAAATATTAAGCTTAAACAACCCATCACTCACGTAACACTTTGCAATATACATTCCATTCTTCAACAAAACTAGTTTATCTGAGTGAAAAACATGCAAAAACCATGCTTGTTTAGTAACAAATCACACACCAAGTTCTTGCAAATTTAAGGCACAAACAGAACATTGTTTAGAGTCAGTTTCTTTTTGGATGTCATCTTTAAGACCACCCTTCGCAACCTTTAATCTCTAACATAACATAGTTTCCCATGAACAACTTCTTCCCATTCTCAGTTGATTCAAATAAAGTGAATAAGCCTTTGTTAGAGCAGACGCCCAGTTTCAAGCCATCACTATTTTGGGTTGGATCATATTAGATACGCTCCTTAAATCACTAAACAGAGACTTATATCAAAGGCATCTTGAGTAAGTTTCCCCAAAATATGTTTTGGCTCCTAATTAGAAGCATTGTGATCTATCTTGTCATAACTATGATTTTGCCTTGGAACTTGGTTGGCTTCTTGGAGATGCCTCCTTCTGGCCTTAGCTTGACCATTTTGCCTGCCTTCTTAGAATTAGAATTTTGACCATGCTCCACAGCATTTGCTTTGGCTACAGCATATTAAATCTTATATTTTCATAACTTCTATTGTCTTCTTCAATTCGAATTCTAACAATGAGTTTTTTACGGTTCATCTTCTTTCGCTTGTACTTAAGGTAATTCTTAAACTCTTTCTAAGCTGGTGGTCGCTTCTCAAAATGGCGAGAACTACCTGGAAAGTTTCACTCTAGTAGCAATTCGAGTAAGAAGACAACTATAAATGAATGCCAACATATATTTGCCCAGGTAATAGAGCACTAAAATGAAAAACATATAACCTAATATCAAACCACTCAGCAATCATATTAAAATATATAACCTAATCAAAAGTGAGAACTTTTTATATTCCTTATCCTCTAATACATCATAATTAAAACTTGAGACGAGAAACATGTTAAGCATGTATAAGTTTGAATGACAATAGAACCCTGATCACTTTAGACCATTGAGGCATCTCGAAATAAACCTCAAGCTCCTATTAAAGGCCTTCTCACATCTTCCATCTCAATTTTAAACTCTGTATTACTGGTGGAGCATTTCCACATTTCATTAGTGTAATTTCAAAATCTCGATGCAATAGAGCACCAACACAATTTAGCTTGTACAGATGGGAGTACCATTTGTTGGGGTTCCACCGCATGTCATTTTTGCTAGCTTAATCAAGCATTTAAACGAAGATTAAGCAAACAAGCTTCCGCATAAATGACAATCGAGAAGGTGATATGAGTAAATATTAATGCAGATAATTGTTGGTTCTCTAAAATTCAAAAGCCAATAAGAATCAATATGATGCTAGAGAAACTAGAAGTTCCTTTTATAAATAGTAGTTCAGAAAACTATCTGGCCAATTTCTCAGAAAGAGAAACTATACTTGAACGCCAACATGTACAAATTTTACAGTTAGTTAAAAAATAAGTTTCAAGTGCTAATATTTATAAAAACGGAAGCAAACAAATTAAAGAAAAATAGCTATTTTTATGAAACCCTGAATTTATGCAACGAAAATCGAGGACAATGAGAAGAAATTAAGGTGCTTCAAACCAAAAAGAGACGGCAAATACTATTTTAATTAGAGGACACTATATGATTGAGTTTTAGTTTTTGTTTGTTAGCATAGGGTGACTTCTTATTATTTAACAAAATGACATTATTCTATCAAATAGATTAACAAAAAATAGGATTCAAGTTAGGCACCTAAATGATGGTGTAATCTTTTTGTAAACTTTCCTTGAATATAATTCACAACTCTTACATCATCTGCTTATGAAAAATCAAATAGAAGATTGAAGAAAAAGTCTTGACGAATGCGACAGATAAAAGAGAGTCAACCGCGTAGAAGAAATAATGGTGCCATTTTAACTGAATGTCCTTAACAACTCTGCGGTCTTCTGTGTTCACCCGCCTTTAATGCTTGTGCACATGGAGGGGTCTTCCATTGCAGCCCTTTTCCAAATAATTTAAATGAATGACCTGCAAGATGTGGGAGATGACGAATAAATATTTAAACCCATCAAACTACTTTTCATTTTAGCACTTACAATTTTATATTCTTTACTTTGAGGGCACATGGAACTTGAAATTCTCTAGGTCTGGCTGCTATTCTCATTCCCACTATCGAATAACGCAGCAAAGTTTAGAGGAGTTGGACAAAAACTATATATTGGGAGAACCTTTCTTGCCTTGAACAAAAACTACATAGGCCTCTCTAAACTCTGACAACTATTGATGACCTCATATTTGTTACCAGGGAGAGTATAAAGGGGCGTAACAGTCTCTATGAAAAAGAAAAAAAAATACTATCAAATTAAATAATATATTTTTTTAAAATTTTATTAATTTTTTAAAAATTGATTTATGTTAAATAAAATTTTTATTATTATAAATAGAAATAGGGGTTTAATGATAAATAACTATATATTTTTGTTAAATTATAATTTTTTAAAATTTTAGGGGGTGTCCAAAATTTAAAAAAGTTTGAGATGTTTTTTAAAATTTGATAAAGTTTGAGGTATTATTTAAATTTTTAAAATTTTAATATGTCTTTTGATAGATTAAAAAATGACAATTACATAAAAAAAATAACAATAAGTTTGTAGGTATGTGGGTGTAAATATCTTATTATAATGTATTAAGATTATAATATATTTTCAAAATATATAGATGAATATGATAATTTTTAAGAAAATGTAAGAAAATTATCTTTTTAAGTTAAAAAATATTTGAACCCTAAATATATTTCTTTTATAATATTTGAATAAAATAATATATATTTAAGATAAAATGTATACCTTTAAAAATTCAGGCCACTTATTAAAATATTAAAAAAATTGGGATATTTTTTTAAATTTAAAAGGGATTTTTAAATCTAAAAAAATTATAATATAAATATCATCTTATAAATTATTAAGATTATAAATTTTTTTAAAAATATATAATGAATACAATAATTTTTAAGATAAGAAATGAATACTTATTTATTTTTATTAAGTTTAAAAAAATGATGTTTATATATTTAAAATATTCTTATCATAATATTTATATAAAATAATATAAATATTTTTTAATAATGAGAATTAATAATTAATTTTTCATCAGACGAGTGCTCTTTTATTTTTGCAAATTTAAAAAACAAAATTTTACCCTGGACACTGGTCTTTTGGCGTTTGTTTGTCCGGCAAATTTGGTCGTGGACAAGGGAGAGGACAAACGACATCGCCCTGCATTAATTTTCTTATCAACTTTATTTCCAAAGTCATCGTTTCAAACCATGCTTCTGCAGAAAACTTTCTTTTATTTTCTCGTCTTCTACAAACTCAAAGCTACTCCACATGAAAAGTCATTATAATTAATAGAATTCCATGCCATTGTGTTGAAATACACCACTTGCCTATGTTATTTAAGAAGAAACTTCCTACCACATATAGTATTTAATGTAAAGGTTTAACTTTTGAATTATGTACAGTAGGCATTCTGCAAGCAATGAATGCATACTGCAAATCATACATGTGCCTGTAGGGTTAATACCTTAGATTTAATTTACATGAATCAAAATAAATATAGAGATATACAATAAGTTAACTTAAAATTAACACTAACGTCATTCATTCAAATTAACAAAACCAGTAAAGTGTATTAGACTCAACCAATTTAATCTGTAAGAGCATTTAAATTTAATAATAATGAAACCCAATTAATGTTAGCTCATTTTAGTTTATGAATTAAATATGATTCATTTTGATAAGGTAAACTTATTTATTTTTATACTCGTTAGTTTATTAAATCTAAAACTGGGGAAGTATGGATTGTGCATGCCAGGTT